>VWZK01006326.1:0-17140 GCA_013396935.1 Baryphthengus martii | reverse complement strand
GTTCAATTTGGATTGAAAACAAATTCTGAGCAACTATAAATGTTTTGTGAAAAAGCAATGGTGTGTTTTAGCCAGCTTTGTTCTGAGTAGCTGCCCTTCGTTCGTGGTATAATCACCTAAATCTCACAGGTTTTGTACGTGGCAGGTTAAAAGCCTCAGTTGAGTTAATTGACTTCAGTTGATATTCCAGAAGGTACAAATCAAAGCATATTGTGTGTACTTGAGAACTTTTTGAATCATTCATTCACTCTCCTGAATTCTGCAGTTCAAGCAGAAGACAGCTGCTGGGTTTTCTGCCTTTTTTTTTTTGAGAGAGAGTATGATCTGTCTGCTAATCTCTAGCACAGAAACATCTGGATATTTAAGTGTGGGGGAAAAAAAAGGTTCCTTAGACACTTTTCTGATGCAGCTTTTTTGCTTTGCTTTTCCTGCTCTAATTGCATTTCTTCTTGCAAGGAAATTTCCCTTTGAGCTTCTTTCAAGTGACACAGAAGAAGAATGAGCGTGACGCTTTATTAACTTGACGACGTTTCTTGGCCTGGTTTTCAAATATGAAGAGGAGACGGGTTTTGATCATGTAATTTAACTGCCATTATCTTTCGATTTACCTGAGGTACAATATACCTAGTTACGGGCCTCCAGATTTCCATAGCGTATCAACAGCCCTCCTATATGATGATTATTTCGGAACAGGTTCTTCTGTGTTAGATTGAGTTGTACCTTTCTGAAAAGTAGCTCACAGATGTGCTGTTTTTCAGGCAAACTCACATCGTTTCTCACCACCAAGTCTTCGCTCTTCACTCTAATTATAATTAATGCAACAATCGCAGAAAGAATTTCTCACTTATTTTGCTTTTCCATCGAGGAATATTCAAAATATTCAAAACCTAGCAGACTGCCTTGTATTTCAAACGGTTTCATCTTAGTGTTAGCATCAGAATTTGCCATTTGCTCATCTCCGTGTCGTGTACTAGTGTCATTATTTCTGTTTGTTAGACAAATGTCCAGAAAACCACCCCAGTGCAGTATTTTCACTATTGATCATAGAGCGAATTTTCTGTCCCCTTGGTTTGGGTTCTGTCTCTGAGAGCTTTGGAAATAAACAGTGTCTAGTTAAATCCATTCGTATCTTGGTGTTCTGACTTATTTCAACTTGTTTGGAGGAAATCTGAACGTATTAGTAGTGGCACGTTACGTTTTGGAAAAGGTTTCGTGGAAAAGGCTTGAAAATACTCCAGAAATATCTTAGGGAATATCCTTGCGTGCCACATGTGTGAACAAGGGTCTTTGCAAATTCCCACAGGTCAGAACTTCATTTCTTCACATTCCTGCATTGCAAAAGAAAAAAAAAAAGGTCCTTTAAATATATTATTTGCAGGTTTTGTGGTGTTTTGGTGTTTTTTTTACTCTTATTCATACTTTTTATTTTTCCAAGTCTGTTGGCTCAATCATGTTGAGGAGTTCTTTACTCTGTAGTGTAGTAATTTTTACTGCTCCTACTCCAGGAGTAGGAGGGAGGAGGGCAGAGTAGGACTACTTACCACAAGGTAAGAGGATTCTACGAAAATCTCAAAGAAGTTTCAGCAGAATTTCAAGTGGCCCGAGGGTGTGTCTGGAGGCTGAAGCGATGTCTTGGAAGGGGAGGCAAGTTGTGTCTCAGAGCATTAGGGGAAAGTTTGTGGCCACTAAGAGAAAAGTGGAACACCTTTTGCTGTAGTATTTGTTGTTTCTCTTCAAAGCAGCTCATTGTTATTTTGAGTTTTCTTTTGCTGAACGGTACGTTGGACCAAGTTCATCGCCGCTGTAATTCATTAGAATAGCTGGACTGTGGTGAAGCAACGGAAGGGGTGCCTTTGGCTGATAAAATTTACATGCTCTACCGAGGACCTGATGGGTTTTTTTCAAGCTGTGTAATTGGAAAGCAAACAATTACTACAATAGGTCAACAACTGCCTGTTCCATGAAGTGCACATCGTATTGTTAGAGAAACGATCGGTGGTTTTCCGTGCCGCTGCGCAGCGCTCGGGGAGATTAAGCAAGGTCATGGAATGTGAATATCTGGAAAAGCTTGTGAAGCCTTTTTTTATCTCTTATTTTCATCATGAATTTTAGCACTGTCAATTGAAATGTTGGGATTTTATATTGGTGGGGTTTTTTCTTGCTAGTTCTATTTTCAAAGTGTTTGAGAGTCTCTTTTTTTTTTGCGAGGTTGGTTGCCACTGAAGTGAAATAGATGGCTTAGAGAAAGAAGAATTTTACAAGATAATACTTTTCAATCTCCTAACTGTACATTTTCAGTCCCTCAGAGATTAGTAATCTTATCCTACTCCAGCCTGTATGGGAAGTCTAAATAGAAGAGACTTCTTGCTGGCCTAAAAGATTTTATTTTTTTTTTTCCCTTCTTTCAATCTGTTCACTCACTTTCAATCCGTTCACTCAAAAATTGGACAGGTTCACTTATGACAAAACTCAGTGTGTATTAGTAGACTGCCAGCAGGGATGAATATATCCCTATATTTTCATTCTGAGGGCATTTCCACTAGTCTGTCTTTCATGCTTTTCTAGACACAGTCTTGACAAATCAAGAGGGAAGAAAAGGTAAACTTAAATAGGAAGAATCGGGAAATAAATGGCAAGAAAAAAGGGATATGTTGGAATGACTCCTAATATTTATTGTATTTCTTTAGGAAAAAATGAGCGGGCATCTAAGAAATAAAAGGAAGGTTAATGACTAAATTGACTTTTATGAGCCAGTATTCAATTGTCACGTCAGGCCTCTTGTTTCTGCTCGGGGAATGTGAAACAGCAAATTGAACTGAAGATTTGAAACTGAAGCAAGCATAGCTCTCTAGAGGAGGAGAAAGGCAGCTCTCCAAAAAAGAGTTACCAAATCAGCTCTGACTTTCTTTAAAAAAATATTTTAAAATTTCCTTTACTTTTAATGCCTTGACTTCTCAGCAAAGTCTGAATTGCATTTGAAAGAAACAAGCGGAGCGTGAGTTTTAATGAGTAGGGTGAACTGTACTTGGGAAGGTGTTAAGTTGGAAAGGGGCTAATGATGATGCAAGAAAGATCTCAGATTGGCTGGTTTACTCATGCAGGAAGCAAACAGCATTTTTGGTTTTTTGCTTGGAGCTTAAAAAGCTGTAGCCTAGAGATCAAGGGATGGCTAATGAGTAAATACCTATAACAAACATGCTCTGAGCCTGAAAGGAAAAGAGAAGTGTTTAGTTAAAACCCCAGTTATTATGCAACACCATGGGATGATTTTATTAATAAGTTGTGTGTACTGCTTTGTAGTAGTCCAAAAAAAGGAAAAATATTTTTCAAAAGCCCCACATAGGTACATAAAAAGGTTCCTATCAGTCACCACATTCCTAGTCCAACCTGCAGAATATTTCCAAGTTTCTTCTTGCTGAGCCGCTTCTTCCCTTGAGAAACTAAATATATCTGGTGCAAAGCTGATGCTCTTATTTCCTAGAGACTCAGACCAGCAGGAGACTTCTGGTAAATGAGGAGCTCCCAAAAAGATAAGGAACTCCTTTGCATCTAGATCGTGTTGCAAGGAGAGTGGAGCTAAAATTCAGCGGCCTCTCCTAATTTATACCTGTTTTGTATCACAAAGATTGTTGGTTTAGCGTTTGCTGTAACGCGTTGTGTTTCAACACCCAGCGTAGAGTTTAAATAACGCTTGACACGTGACGTAGGAGCTGGAGCACCAAGTGTTGGCCCAACTCGAGCGAGCTCTGAGCCAGCCCATCTGTTTCTGGCAAGAGTTAGTACCTAAGACTCCTTCTCGTCTAATTTAATGTACGGATGAATTGGCTCTTGCCTTTCCTAACCTGTAACCATGTGGAAGTTATCAATGAGGAAAACAAAACAAACAAAAACAAACAAAAAACCAACTAGACTTTTCCCTTTAGAAGGTGGCAATTTTTTACATGTATAAAAATACGCAAATCTCCTTTCTCTGAAGCATTGAACTTTAGGCTGGAGTTAGCCTGATGCCTGACATCTACCACCTCCAGAAACCGTTGCCTGAGGCTCTTTGGATGAAAACTGATCTGTGCTTCCTGGTCTGAGCTCCCCAGTGGGTGATTCTGCCGATTGCTGAGTGAGGAAGTAACGTGGACACCGACTTTCTGAGGACTTTCTGTGCTGTTACTGGTTGTATTTGTCACGTGTGCTGTGGTGACCACGGTTGTGAAGAGGAGAGGCCCAAGAGCCTCCAGGTTCTGCAGAGCCTACTGCTGACATCTTCCCAAGGCTACTTGAGGTCTAGAGAGGATCTGGGGTTGCACAGCAAGTGTTGGTGGAGATGGAGGTCTCGAGATCTGGCTGGTTCTCTTTTCCTTCTTCCATGGGTTCCTCTGGTATCTGCCTGGTTGCCACTCAAGAGCACAGGGTGGTCCTGCCACATCGCCAGGGCCTTCTGCTCCCTCGTTCTGCAATCTGAAACCTCTTTGTCAAGAGCTATTGTTAGGCTTGGGCTCTGGATGATCCTGTCCATGAACATCTCCTCACTGGACCTCCTCTTCCTCATCTCTTATGCCTCAGACTGATACTGAGCATTTCCATAGGAGCAGAATTTCTGGGCAGTGAGCTTTTGTTTAGCTCATGCCCTTGTTCCGCTGTGCAAATTTCTTGGGAAACTTACTCGTTTATATATTTTCTGGTGTTTTAAGAAGAGAGAAGGAGAATATTTTCCTATTAGCTTTTTTGATATTTTAAAAGACACAGAGCTTAAACTAAACAAGAAAAACATGTGGTTGTAGGATAATACTGACGGCTACCGAGTAGAAATGGATGTAACTCAGTTACTGCTTTTACCAAATTTACTTCCCAAATCAAGAACAGGATTCTCTTCGGAGCCGAGCCAACCGTTGCTCACATTCCGGTGCGTTCATTGCCATGAGCGCTGCACCTCGAACGCTGGGATTCACAACCCTGGAAAGGTCTTTCCTACCCCTGCTCCTCTGTGCCAGAGGAACCTCACGTTGAGCGTTCCACGTTTTGCTTACAAAGACCTTTATATTTGACTTAATCGGGGGATCGACTCCAAACTTGTTCTTTACACGTGGCTGATTTACCTCAATAGATTGTAAGGTATTAAATGTGTGAAATAGTCTGTAAAACAGCTCCAGCCAATTAATCCTAATTTCACAACTCCAAAGCACCTACAAATACTTCGTTAGCGACCTCTCTGGTACGTGTCCCCGACCTGTCGATACCATTTATTACTACTGCTATTTAATTCCCTTTAAATTTGAAATTTAATTCAAATTAAATACCTTCCAGCCATTCAAAAACCTGAATTATGTTGCTACTTCTTGCAATTGTCACACTAGTTAATTAGCTCTTGGCATGCCTGAGTGTCTGAAGGAATTGGGAAAATGATTTGTAATTGTTCACTGAAGTACAAAGAGGCACTTAAAATAAATAAAGCCACATAAACGTGGGAGAATAGATGCATTTTCCACCCTAATTTAGGCGAAAGTTTTTATTTTATCAGCAAAAATTAGAAAAGCTCGTTTATTTTATGTGCAAGCTCTACGTTCGCCACCTCTGCCTGTAGCTGAGCTCGGCAAGGTTATAGAACGTCATGAAAATGGTGGGAAAGGAAAAATGGGGGTTTACAGAAGTAAACCGCCACATACAATTTTCAGGAGTTCATCCTGTCCAATCTCTGCCATTAACTTGATCCTTATCAGTAGTTTATATTGCAAGTGTGATTAAACTGGAGACACTTGAGCGTTGAAGGTGGCACCTGGAGATCCGTGAGACCCTAAGCTCCCAGGACCTCTCTTGAGGTAACTTGAGGTGTCTTTGCTGGCACGAAGCCGCATTCAAGGCAACCTGAGTAACCAGAAGAGAATTTCCTTCTGGTGGCCGTGTGGCTTGAGAAATGCAAAAGTAGCAGACAACCCTTTTGCTTTCCTCAGTCTTGTTCCTGACGCTTGTGAGCGTGAAGGGGAGACCCAACAAGCTTCCATTCAATCCCCCTGGTTTTTCCTCTACCTGACAAGGCTTTTCCTACTGCTTCAAACAGCGTGAGGTTAGAATATTGTGTTCAGTTCTGGAGTCATCAGCACAAGGACATGGACCTGTTGGAGTGGGGCCAGAGGAGGCCACAAAACTATTCTTGAGGGCTGAAACCCTCTGCTGGGAGGCCAGGCTGGGAGAGTTGGGATTGTGCAGCCTGGAGAAGAGAAGGCTCCAGGGAGACCACCTTGGGGCCTTTCAGGGCTTCAGGGGGCCTGTCAGAAAGATGGGGACAGACTTTGGAACGGGGCCTGTTGGGACAGGACATGGGGGATGGTTTGAAACTAAAAGAGGGAGATCTAGACTGCAGAGAAGGGAGAAATTTTTGACGCTGAGGGTGGTGAGAGCCTGGCCCAGGCTGCCCCAAGAGATGATCTCTTCCCCATCCCTGGCACCATCCCAGGGGAGGTTGGATGGGGCTCTGAGCAACCTGCTCTAGTTGCAGATGTCCCTGCTCCCTGCAGGGGGGTTGGACCAGGTGATCTTGAAAAGATCCCTTCCCACCCAAACCAGTCTGGGATTCTGTGGTTACAAAGGCCACGTCTCAGTGTAAACCAACGCACAACCAAAGTCCCTTTAGTTGAAAAAGAGGATTGTCCTGATCCAGACATAGATCAGCTCAGTGTGATCCTTCTCCTTTACAGGAAATCTCAAAGCACTTCGGTTTGGAAAGTAGTTTAGTCCGTGCAGGGTGTGCGCAGGGAGAAGTGTGGTGTGTAAACACTGAGAGAAGTGGAGCCTGGGGAGTAGGAACTTCCAAAGTCCTCTTTCCTGGTGGTAGCTGGTTATTTAGCAAATGTTCAGTCTCCCGAGAAGTCAGGTATCTACAAATGAGGATGCCGAGTGTCTTGATAATGCAGAATTTAACGTGCGGCAGCAGTGGTGTCAGATAATTAGCATGACAGAGCAATAGATTTTCCAATAGAACTGATCATATAAACCTTTTATTATTATTTAGATCTGGCGTTGTAGCCTGTTGATGAAATTAAAATCCATCTGGAAACAAAGACTCGGAGTCTGCTCGTCGGTTTGGTCACCTTGTCTAAGAATTATCTCTGACTCACTTCCCCTCGCTGCTTCTCCGCTCACTGTAATTCAGACTTGGAGAAAAATAAGCTGCTAGCGGCACATTAGTGCTCCTAATTTGATCAAGAAAGGCAATGCAGTGTGGAAAATGAATTTTCCCAAACAGGAGCTATCTCAGAGAACTTTGCAGTATTTACCGTTTAAATTTTTCACGGAACAAACCGTCGTCTTTTCCGACACTTTGATTTTAGTCGCTCCTACTCAATTTTTGACTCTCTTCTGAATGAAATTGCTGTATAAAAAGACAGTAAACATACCTTTTAGTCACACTCTCTGCGCTTCAAAGCGTAAGGTGAGCTAATTGAAATGTTTGTCGTGGTTGGTGAGGATCCGCGGGGCTGGAGCCGGACTCCGGTGCCGCAGTCGAGATGATAGCTGGGAAGCTGTGGCCTCTGGAGAGGTGAACTGGTGTCGTCTGCCTCCCACTCTGGGGAACACCTCAAAACCAACCTTATTTTGGGCACATCACAGATGAAAAACAGTTATAATAAAAAAAACCAAACCATAACCAGAGTATTCAGCCTGTGGTGGAATGGAGACAATAAATGACCACAAGTGATGCTTATTGCGTTGTCTCGTGAGCGGTTTGGCTTCATCTACATGTCATAGGAAGAGTATTTTGCAGGAGAAGAGTGAGTTGCTTTCCTAGAGGCGTGTTTGGATTGCGTGTGTGGAGACACCTTTGCTCAGCTATAGGTGTGGGTGCCGATCCGCTGTAGCCACGGTGCCTTACGGGAAGAGGCTGAGGGGGCTGGGTCTCTTTAGCTTGGAGAAGAGGAGACTGAGGGGTGACCTCAGGAATGTTTATAAATCTCATCTGATTTGGTGGCTCATCTGATGCCACCCCCCTGCTCGAGCAGGGGGCCCAGCAGCGCAGGGTCCAGGCGCCTTTGGAATCTCTCCAGACAAGGAGACTCCCCAAGCTCTCTGGGCAGCCTGGGCCGGGCTCCAACACTCTCCTTCTCTGGAGGCTTCCAAAACCCACCTGGACATGTTCCTGTGTGATCTGCTGTAGGTGATCCTGCTCTGGCAAGGGGATTGGACTCGATGATCTCCAGAGGTCCTTTCCAACCCCTACCATCCTATGAATCTGTGGTTTGTTAGCAAGGGTGATGATGAGCCAAGCAAAAACCAACACAAACAGCTTTTCTGCTGGATACTGGAGGAGCAGCATCAAAGTGTAACCATGGCAGCTGCTTTTGCTAGATACAGCTGCTCCATTAGCCTGGCCCAGATGCAAATCCTCAGACATTTGCAGTGCCTTTGGCAGGCTGAGGAAACCTGGAATCCAAAGCCTCCTCCTTTAGGTGAGCCCCCCAACTCCTCCATAGCAACTGGACGCTCCTGTAGCTCCATCTGCACAATTTACTTCTGCTCGGAATCTGCATCATTCACTCCAAAATATCTGCTGAGCGATTTCTGAAGGGGTTTATACTGCAAGGGTCGGTAGTTAGAGGCCACAAGGAGTCTCTGCGAAGAAAAGAAAGAAATGTTAAAAGGTCTGAGGCACCAGTGTGTTCAGAAAGAACAGTTGTGGAAGAAATGAAGATGGATAGGAAACCAGACTTGCTGAAGCTTCTACATATGTTTTCAATAACCCGGAATGAACTGTTATATTTGGCAGGGAGCCATGGAAATCAGAGGGTATAATCTTATAAGTAGGAAATTAGGGTCTATAAAATGCTGTAAGTACCCAAGAGGGACCAAACATCTGTAATAAATTACTGTTCCAACGAGGAGAACTAGTGAGACAGCTCCTAGGCAAAGGAGGAGGGGGAGACTGAGGAGAAAACTGGAAGCCAACTGACTTGGGATTTGCTACAGAATTTTCTGAACCAGGCTCTCTTGGGGGTTTAGAAAACTTCTGAAAACAAGGAAATGTTTGTCTAAACCCAGTGATCTCTTTCACTGCAGTTCCTATTGGGCCAAGGTAAAGGATTTTGAGTTGAGAGAGGTGTGTGTGGGTAGAATGTATATTTAACATCTCATCCTATGGAACTGAGACAAGACACAACATCATTTCAGTGCAGGTGGCAGGGCTGCGGGTCTGCCTTTTGTGGCAGAGGATGTCATGACCAAGGAAAGCCTGAATTCTGCTACAAGGGTGGGTGGTAGGTAGATACTTCCAGAAAAAAGAGTTTGAAATTATACTTTAGTCTGACAGATAATTTTGTGTGACGCCAGTATTTTGGGGGTTTGTGGTGAAATGCAGAAGGAAAGCTGAGTTCCAGCTCATTGGAGGTGGGAATGGGGTGTCAGAATCCTGCTTGAAAGGGTTAGGTAGGGAAAAAAAAAAGTTGATTTAAAAAGCTTGAGATCTCCCTGAACAGACTAGGGAAGGTACAACAGTTGCAAGTGTGACAAGACAGGGTGAAAAATGCAGAAAAGATTGGAACAGTGACATTTTTCTATAAAAAAGGGGAGGCAGAAGGCGCTGGGTTATATATCATATTCCAGCCGAAGCTCAGACCTCCTCATACGGCCAGAAACGTAATTGCTACCCTAGTGTCAGAAGAATTTCAGCCAGAAATGGGAATGTAGAGTAGGTGCATCACACAGCACCGTGTGAGGAACGGGAAATAGATGCTCAGAGTCCTAGGGCAGGAACACTTTGCTCGATAGCCTTCTGTGGCATTCAGCACAGCTCGGCTTCTGAGGGAGCCACACAGAGGTGTCTATTCTGAGTCACTTCAGGAATTACATTTCAGCTGAGAAAGGGAGAGAAAAACCAGACTTCATAGGGCAGTGGGCAGAACAAATACCCTTTCCCTGCAGTTTTGAGCTGGTGTTTAGCCCAAGAGAGAATTCTTAGCTACTGTACAGGTGATAAAATTAAGCAGCAGTTCAAGCAGAAAAGTACCAGCTCATTTTGATTGCGGGAAGCGATCCCAAAGGCTCGGATCAGCCTAATCAGCACCTCCAGCCCCTGAAAGATTTGCTTCCCTGGGTCTTTATTTAACCCTTTACTCTTGGGCAGAACTGGAGATGCCAGGGCTGCAGCCATGGTCCTTGCTGCTCTCCTGTAGTCACCTGGCAGCTGCTCCCCGAGTTTATCCTTCCCATGGCCTCCCTTTTTCCTTCCTCCCCATCTCTGGCAGCCCCCCCAGCTGACGCTGGTGCACATCTGGCGCGGAGCCTCATCCCCTCCCCTCGGCAGCCTGGCCCAGCTGCCGCTTCCAAATGAGAGCTGGCCAAGCAACTGCTCCTAATGATTCCCCTGACAGCTCTTTTCCACTTACAGCTCCAGCTTTCCTATTCACCACCTGCTTGATTTCCCTTCCCCAACCCCCCCGGCTGCTCAGCCTCCTCTGCCCACGAAAGCCCTGCTAATGGTGTTCTCCCCACACCTCCAGCTCAACAGCTGCCGCCAGAATCAGCCTTGGATTTAATTTTCCGTCCATCCTTTTATTATTTTATTTCTCTTGCTCCCTGTTTTGTTGATTTGGATCCTATGCCTGCAGGGTAACCCTCGAAAGAGGGCAAAACAAAGTTTGGAAATGGGGATCTTGAGCTGACTGTTGGGCAGTCTTCATCCTGTGAAAAAGATTTTTCTAGAAGTTGTGGGGGCAGCTGTCCCGTAGGTGCCGTCACTCTTAAAGTTCACTTGTGTGGTAACAACCTTGGGCAGCAAAACTACAAAACACTGAATCATCACTTTCTGAGATTTAAATCTGATGCAAACTTTTTTGTTTTTTTGGAAATTCATCTCCATTTCCTCTTTTACCACAGAACTCAGCTGGTCAGCAGTTTTAGGATACTTACTTTCCCTCTTGGTAGGAGCTGCTTTCCTTTCCCTTTTCCTTTTTGAGAAGAAGCATTTTGTATTTCATAACTGAGGGCTTTGTTTTCCTCAAAACCAGGGAAACCCAAGACCCCAGAAACACCTGGAAAATTCAGCCAGGACATGGGGATGCCCGTGTTCAGTGCTACGTTCTGAGTCAGGCTGGGGAAGCAAACAGCAGCATCCCTTAGTCTGGAGGGATGGGCTTAATAGAGAACAGAAGCTCAGACCTGCCCTTTGTAGCTTATCTTTTGCACTTTGAAATATTGAATAAAAGAATTACTGTCCCAGAGAAAGTTGGGAATGGGGATTGATTTAATCTGTGTTAGGACAGTTCCTTTGGATGCAGGACAGGATCTAATTCTTGAATCAGAATCTAGTCAAATCCAGATATCTTCAGCTCCCGTATCCCAGGCTAAGTCACTGATTGCTAAACGATCCCTAGCACAGCATTTGCCACCTCTGGGTTTTTCCAGAATACTGGGATGAGGACAGATCCTTCCAGTAGTGATAAGGAGCATTTTTGAAATGTGAAAAGAAAAAAAAAAGTTTTGGAAAAGTATTTCCCTCCTAATACTGCTGCATATGCTTCTCTTGCCCGTGCTGTTAGGGTGTGCGTCGCAAGCCTTGAGTGGGCAATAACATTTTACGTGCATTGGTGGACTGAAAGGATTACAATTTATTTCGCTACTCAGAACACAACAGCCTGTGGCTTTCTAGCCTTTTAAAGCCAGCCGAGGCAGTGCAGTGGGAGCTCTGGCACGACTGAAGGGCTCAGGCCCTGGTCCAGAAGCCACAACAGAGGATGAAGGAGGGACACGGACATTCTGGTGGAAGAAAGCGGAAAGAATAAGGAATATTCTGTGGGATAATACAGAGAGCAGAAGGACCAGGCCTTTGTTAATGCCATCAAACGTGACTCAGATGAGTTGCCCTGATTCTGACATCTCCTGCTTCTCAGTGCCCCTGACTTCCCGTCTGTTTTGAGAAATTAGTTTCTTAGCAGGGAATGTTTCAATTTTCTTTCCCTCGTTCCCACCAGTCTAATGATTCTTTCCCATCTTAATAAGCACAATGAACGTGCTCCATTAATGGACAGGGGCATTAGAGAGTAATGTCGTTGCCGAAAACTCTTAATACATTTCACAATTAAGGCGGCATCGATTCAAGGTCTTTTTCAAATAGGCAAACCCCAGCTCATTTCCCTGGTGACATTTACTGCCAATGAGAAGGGGCTAGTCTAGTAAAAAAGTCCATTTGATTATTTTTTTTCTACGTGTTGATTTGTTTGGTATCCTCTATTAAATTATGTAAAATATGATTCCTGCAAATTCGATACGTTCTGTAGAGTGATGGGCTAGTTGAAAGCACTGGTTCTCCAAGGTGGGGTGTGGTGGCACCGTTCTCCACGAAGGACCATCTTTTCCTCTCGTAGAACAGGTTACTTACCGGTTTAATTAATCTGTCATTATTTCTTGTCGTGGCTGAGGCTCCTTGAGAGGAGTGATCACACCAGGAAGATGGATAACTTATGAGTTGTGTGATGAGAGGAGTGATCACACCAGGAAGATGGATAACTTATGAGTTGTGTGATGAGAAAGACCAACGTTTCCTAATGCAGGGCATCGCTCACGGTAAGCGACCGTTTCCCTCTGCAAACGGTTAAAGTAAAGCCCAGCCATCTGGAATGGTCTCAGCCAACCTCCTTTAAACCCATCAGCAAGACGAGGCTGGTCCTGGTGGTTTTCCCGGTTCCTTCTCCATGTCTTTGAGGCTGACAGTATGCAGAGGGGCAGAATACGTTGTGTACGTCTGTGCTTCGTTTGATTTGTGATCGTGTAAAATGAGAGAGGAACGAGCCAGTTCTGTTTTACTTTTCTGTGGTTAGTAGGGATTAAATTTGTTATTTACTGCGGCTTCCAGAGAGGTCAGTTAATGACTCATTACACACAAAAATCTGGAACTTTCTTGCTAATGAGGAAAACTGCTTCACCTGAGTGCTGGTGACTCTCCAAACGTTTTTTAAATTCTGAAGAATAAAAGAAGTAAAAAAATAATGTATTCTCTACATAGAAAAGCGTGGGTTTAGGTGGCTAGTTCATATAGTTGTGGAAAAAATGGGCATTTCTCAAAGCAATGTATTGGCAAATAATTTAATGAAGCGAGTTGCTTTTTTTCCCCTGAGATGAGGATTGGTTGTGGCTTCTGCTGAGCTCTGTACTACTGGTTTTGTGGTTCATGCCACTTGCAGGCTTTAGTTATCTGCCCCTGGCTGTGTCTTTGGGACCAAGGTCCTTCTGAGTGTCATCTACTTTGGCTGTCCCTTTCAGTGCTTGTTTCTCTTTCTGTAGTCGTTTAACAGGCCACAACCACGGAGGCAGGTTCCTCACAGAAACGTGTGTGTAGTAACCATTCTTGATTTGACTTGAACTATTTATTTAGTAGCCCTACTTGACTTGAACTATTTAGTTATTTTGCCTGGTTTTCTGAACTCTTGGGCAACTCAGTGTGTGGAAAATCTGTGTAGTATCTGTGATTGAGAATATATATCTTGTCTGCCATCTAAGACTTGTAGGCTGAGCCTGTGTAGGTAAACTTGGGCATACCAAGGAATGCTCAGTGATTAAAACCCTGGTGAGCTCTGCTAGCATTTGATATTCATTTTTTGGTGGAGAGATGTAGGCAAAAAGCTAAAAGCTCCGTCTCCACTCAACTCCAAAACTGGAGGCGGCCTTGTTAAGTTCTCAAAGAAAACGAACAAAAGAAACACATTGCACTTTATTGCCTTCTCTGAAACAACTCAGGAATTGCTGGGCTGAGAGAGGCAGATGGTGGGAGACCTCTGGTCAGTGCCTATTTCTAATTTAGAGAAGTTTGGATGAGATCTTAAATCCCCACTGAATCTCTAGAGCTTGGGTGGAGGTTTCACCGCGGGGTTCTGCAAGGACGGCTTGTCACGTTGCTGCGCTGACAAATAAATCCCGGACCGGCCAGTTTTTACTGAAGCTCCCTGGTGTCCAAGTCCTGTGTTCACAGGGTACAAATTTAGACAATTAACCTGTGGACAAGAACATGCCCTTTGGCTATGTTGATAAATATTGATTCATTCTCACTAGGCCTAATTGGTCCCTGGTGGAGTTAGTCAAAGTGCTCTTCCTTCTACTAGACAGATATATATAATCCATATATAATCTTTTTTTTTTTTTTTTCCCCCTTATTCCTGATGCTGATACAGGCTTTATTTTGGGGGAGAGATGCTCTGAATCCTGTGCCTGGTTTTCTGTGTATTAATAAAATAGGGATGTGATTTAGTGGCGAGCTTGCGGTGTTGGGTCGAGGGTTGGACTGGATGATCTTGAAAGTCTCTTCCAAGCAAAAAATATTCTGTGAGTATATTGAACTTTAGCTCAGTTTTCTGTAGACGTCTCTTTGTGTTCACTGTTTCCATGACTTTACCTGAAGCCAGAGAGGAAGCACATTCAGTAACATCTGGAGAGATATTGGTTGGTTACTCTCGGTGGCTGTTACTGCCAGGGTTATTTTTTGGGTTTTGTTAAATGACGTAAACATTGCAAGAAAGACTCTTTCAATATCTAACCCCATTTTTCCTAGATGACGAGTCTGATATTCATGATTTTTGAAGACTGGTAGTACTAAGAGTTTGATCATAAATGGTCACTACAGACGTATCTGCTTGTTCATCTTCCATAGGTAATTTTTTGTAGGTCCTAGAAACATAGAATGGGTTGAGTTGAAAGGGACCTTAAAGATCACTCAGTGCCACCCCCCCTGCAGGGACATCTTCCACTAGACCAGGTTGCTCAAGATACAGAAGAAGACAAAGCTGCACTGCTTGTACTAAAATTTAAGAAAACTCCCAGCAGCATCGGGGACGCTTTGACCCTTATTCTCTCTTTCTAGTTTTATAAAGCAACTTTACTTTTTTTCTTTTCACTCGGTTTCTTATTAAAAGCTCTCACTTTTCTGCCCTTGCCATCAATAAGAACTTCACAGAGAGGCCTCGTGAGACGAACAGGGATTTTTTCCTCCTTTCTCCAAGTTTCATGCCGGTTCTGAAAACAAACTCTGTTCAGAATCTTCCTTTGGTCTTGAAAGAGAAACCTGGTCTCCTTGAAAGCTGCCCTTACACATCTCAATTTTGGCCAGTAAGAAAGATCCTGCTCCTTTGCTGATTTTACTGAGAATATGTCTAATATCAACTTCCACACAACGTTTTGACCCAAGCCCTACGAATCTTTTAGGTAGGACTCAGCCACCTGCTCCCAAGCAACCTTTTCCTGACGCTAATTGTCTAAAGACCAGAGAAAAGCTTAGAAGGAAGATGAGTTCCTTCTCTCTGTTATTCAGCTGCACAAAGTAGGGCTGCTCCCACCTGGTTTGTGCTTTAAAAATCACACTCGACAGCGCGTGGGCAAGAGAAGGGCAAAGGGGGCAGTAAAAAATGGAAGAAAAGATCGAAGAGCAGCAGTTTATATACAGTGCCAATAACAAAGAAACTCTGTGTTGGTTATGTGGTTTCACATCACATAAATGTTTGTACATGTGCTCCATCAATTACCTAGTTCATTATGCTGATTCATTATACTATTACCTAAGTCATTATACTAAGGTGGTTCTACATTTACATTTAAATTGCCCTCCTAAAGGTGTGTTTTTCAGTATTAAAATCGCCGCAGGTTACACTGGGGACACCTCTTGTTTTGATCTTTGTCCAAATCCACCTCTGGTTTATGTAAAGAAGCCAGGACGAGGCGTTACCCACAAAGGTTGACAGAATTTTACTGATTTTAGGGGCCACTCTTCATTACTGTGTCTTGTTCCTGGTTATTTCAACCTTTGAGGTTGTTCCATCCTTTAGTCTTAGGGGCTTCCCAGTCTTGTTCTCCTTGTTTCAGATCAGTTCATTCNCTCCCTCGCTCTGCTGGCCACGCTTCTCTTGACGCAGCCCAGGACAGGGTTGGCTTTCTGGGCTGTGAGCAGGCACTGACGGCTCAATATTCAGCCTATAAGTCTTTAACTCCATCCTTTCAACATCAGATCCAGTTCATCTTGTACTCTGTTGCCTGGCTTTTGGTCCAGTATGGTCAGCTGACAGCCAGGGAGCTGAGGAATGCTCGTGTGTTTAGACATAACTGGTACAAGCTGATGAAAATTCCCTTTGCTTCTTGGTTTCTTCTCTGCAAAACGGCAGCTCGCGTGTTTTGTTCCTTTTTTTTTTTTTTTTTTCACCTGTTAAAAGCTCTTGGTGTCATCATCAAGTTTTACAATACTTTAAATATTGAAGATCTGTAATACAGGGATCCTGTCTGGTATAAGCAAACATGTTTCTCAGCAACTTTGATGTGATTAATGTTTTCCAGTGATTTATGTAGAATTGCCTTAGACTATTTTCTGTGCTGTTGTGTAACGCTCTGCAGAATAAAGATTTGACAATTTTGGGTTTTTTGAGGAGTTTATTGAAAACATCAGCCAGACTAAACATCACAATTTTGTGATGAAGTCCTGATTGTGGCTCTTAATAACAGTTCCATCAGAACATGCCTTCCATTTACTGGTAAACATGCACTTAATAAACAACAGCAAAAAATTCCAAATAGTGCTTGGAATGTGCTAAAAGGCTTTAAACAGAAGCTATTAGGAAGTCAAACGTTGTGCCTTCTGTTCCAATTTGTTGCTGCTGCCACATTTTTAATGGGTATGTTTCAGTATGTTAGCGGTCACAGAAACACATTACCCTCTCATCAGCTTTCAGAGATAATTATTCAGTACCTATTTTGATTATAATATACAGTATGAATCACTTAATGGTTTTAAAGCTGACTAGAATATGGGCATCTTAGTCTTTTTTTCACAATCTCCAGCTTCCTTTCTGTAAAATTCTGTGTTGAAAGGACCATTTTAGTCCCTTTGGTCACAGAATCACAGAATTCTTGAGGCTGGACTAGCCCTCTGAGATCATCAAGCCCAGCCTATGACCTAACACCACAATATCAGCTTGACCACGGCACTAAGTGCCATGGACAATCTTTCCTTAGACACTTCCAGGGATGGCGACTCCACCACCCCCCTGGGCAGTCCATTCCAGTGTTTAATCCCCCTTTCTGTGAGGAAGTGCTTCCTAATATCCAACCTAAACTTCCCCTGGCGCAGCTTCAGGCCAGGCCCTCTCATCCTCTCACTGGTTGTCTGGGAGAAGAGCCCGACCCCCAC
>VWZK01006324.1:100044-179600 GCA_013396935.1 Baryphthengus martii | reverse complement strand
AGATGCTCGAATTTTCATCCAAGAACCAGGATTTGTGAAAAACTGCTCGTTATCATGAGGCTTTAGATAAAAGCATAGAAGTAAACAAGTCAACAAAAAAGGAAGCCTTTTAGTAGCATGTACTTCACTGAAGTCATATATGAATGTGTATTAGAAAGAGTAGCACTTTTAGTACAGCAGTAGAGGACTGAAATCCACAACTAAGCATGAAATTGTCTTGCCTAGATTTAAGGGACTAAGAAAATAAAAATAAGGCTAATTTTATAAGGTTAGGGTTCTAGTTCATAGTAAATCTATGAAAACATCTTGGGTGAATTTTGCCAATTTGTATTTCCATAGAATTAGACAACAAATCACTGATAAAAAACAAAGTGTAGGCAGCCAAAGGAGAGAAGCTGGTTTCTGAGTCACAGCCTGAATTTACAATCATGGACATTCACAAAGGCACGGTTTAGCATCATGAAGTTAACCTCCCCAGGTGAGGAGAGACACAGGCTCTCCCACCAGGATCCAACTTAACAACTTTTTCAGGCCCTCGGCAATCCCTTTCTGTCAGGAAGGAAGTCTTAAATTACACTTACAAGGCAATTAATGATCAACATCTGAGTGGCATGATGAGATAATCCTGTTGAAAAAGGGCCACCTATTTAATATTGTAACTTTGATGGTGTGATTGATCATAGGTCAGCATAATTGATACTCTGCCATTTTAACAGTTGCTATTACTGGAATAAGCAGTGTAATAGGTGCATTATTACTTTGATTCTTCATTTTGAAGGTTATTAAGGTGCACTGTAAGTCAGAGTAATTGTACATTTAAAGTAAAGGGTTAAGAAGTTTGGAAATATCTTACTCTAGGATCTAGCACTGATGCTTGCCTTTGAACCAGAAATCAAATTTATAGGCTTTGGCGGTGGAAGGATATAAAAACAAGTTTAACTTTTTTGATCCTATTTCATATAAGTTCATAATCCATCTCATTTCTTATTTGTACACCTCCACAAGTTTCTAAGCACTTGAGATGCTGCATCTCTGAAAGACTGTAAGATAGAGATCTCCTGTTTCGCAGAGTAGCTCAGCACTGTGAGAACCAAAGATTTGCCTCCCCTTACTCCATGAGTAAAGGTGGCCTTGTTCTGTCCATACTCTGACCAAACGCAGCATGACCCTGTATGCCTTACCCAAGGCACCTCACTAATACAATCAAAGCTAGTTGTCTCCAGACTTGATCACTGGAACTTCACACCTATCTACATTGCACTATGGTTTCAAATATTTTAAATCCTGTGCCCTCGAATGGAATCACCAGACCTTAATCAGCTACAGAGGCTCCCTCTGCAACGTATGGGAGACTAGATCAACCATCTATTTTAATGACATCCTTAAGGCAGCGAGCTGAGGTGGGTGCAGACAAAGTGGGCGCTGCACAAACCTGACTGAGCACCACAGTTCAGTCCAACCACAAGGATACCAACCGTATGTTGAAGCCACCAAGTTTCCAAGACTGAGCGTAACAACTTTTATGGCAAACCAAAATGAATCCACAGTCATAGTATGAGGGACTGTCAGTAAGCGTATCCTTACTGAAAGGTCTATCTTTAATCCCATTTCACTTGGAAAAGGAGATTTTACAGGGTGATTCTTATTTGAAGAGACAACCCTGTCATGGGGGATTTCAGTGGCAGCACTGAAGAAGTTGCAGACAGGAAACAATGAGAGAAGCTTCTTGATTGAGAGATGAAAGACTTTCAAATTAATCATCTTTCTGTTGCTGATGTTGAACTGGCCAGACTTTACTGGCTTCTATGCAGTAGAAAATGAGGGAGAGGGTGTCTTTTCACTGCCCCCTGATTTTCCACAACTCACTAGTCTTCCTAGATTTTAAGAAAGAATACACAAAAGAGCTTATGCAGCCAAAGGACACCAGTCATTATACTGAGAGAAGGTAGTACCTCAGGGAAAAAAAAAAAAAAAAAAGAAATGATCACACCTTCACACAATAGGGCTAGTAACAAATACATAATGGATTTAGATGCCACAAAGAAGATTGTATGAAAGTTACTTGACAATACTAAATGATATATCTCCATCTGCTGCTCTTAGGCTGGAGAAGGAAGATGAGGCACAGCCATGGTATCTGAGGATGCAGTCAGACCAGATGGGATAAATAAGTCTATATGACAGTGCTTCTGAACTCCATGATGAGTCAGGGATTAAGCTGGCCAAATGATCATTTTTCATTCTTCATACTAAAATAATTGATACATTACATCACATATGCAGAGAAAATATCAGAGAAAATGTTCACAGTCATAAATGTGGATCTTGGCAATAAAACTGTCATAAACGTTGCTTCAACAATCAGACTGGACTCATGTCCTTGCAAATAGCCATGCCATCCAACAATCTTAGAATTGCCATATAGTAAATAAGAACATTATCCATCATATAGTATTTCCACACACTGCAAAAGCAGATCAATAAGACCGCCAGTCTAGTTGTGAAGTGACAGAGTATAAGAAGGTACAACGTGATGGGGACAGCAGGGCACACAAGAGAGTATGCAGATACTTATACAAGAGAGTATACAGATACTTAATGAGCTACATTGAGTATAACGAAGTCTTTCCCTTGGAGCTTGCCCATCATTGCTAAAAATGTTCTATTATTCTCTTAGGTGTTTTTAACGTAGAATCATTAATAATTTTCAGACTATAAACGTAAGCTTTTCCTTTAAGCCTGCATAGCTTAAAGGAACAAACCAACCTCTTTGAAATAAACTCTTTGCAAGGTCTTTCATCAACACCTCTTTTGCAATTATGAATTCGCATTAAGACACACTAGCAAATATATTTTAGTACTGATTAACAACAGTCCTTTGGCCAGTTTTATCCCTTGTATCCACTTTCCTGACAGCTCACATGGGTGGGAGAGTAGGAAAAGAAATCTTTCTCAGAAGCTAATTCCCAAAGATCCCGTTGTGCAAGCGGTGAGGTTGAGGTGCACTCCAGTTCAGTTGCAACTTGAGTCATGTCCTTGTATCACAGGTTTCTGAGCTTGCCAGAATAACATTTAGGCTAAGTGATAAATGGCAGAGACACAACTAGTTCTCTGTGGCAATGTCTTAGTTGCATAGACAAATTTATCTGAACCACCTGAAACAGCCTAACTCAATCTATGTTAGATGGCCAAGCAGATTGCCACAGCTTTCAATTACTTTCCAATCATTCACGGCTGAATCAGAAACCTGCTGTAACAGAGAACTCCTTTTTCTAGTTTTTGGGCTTAGTATTCAGTTCACACAGTCTGGGTCTTTGTAACCAACATATTTGGGGCTACAAATGAGCATTCCTCTTGCCAGGTGAACAGATCCCCTTTTCCATCCTGGTTCTCTTGCCAAGATTATCTCAGCGCATCTCATTTTGTGACATTATCTGGGCAATGGACATCGGTGACATTGATTTTTCCAATGATTACTCTGTGTAAGAGAGAAATGGTTCAGGCCAACTATGGTGTTTTGTTGTAACTAGTATCTTCAGATGACCTTTAGATAATCAAACAGTCCTGAAAGTATTCGTGATTTTCTGAGAATTTTGATGCTAAATTTCTGCAGAAGAAGAAAGTAAATACTGGCTACTTCTTGTCAATCTAAGGAAGGAATTCACACAGGATGCAATACATCTTCCAGCAACACACTGAGGAACCACAAGTTATAATCACACTAGTGGCAGATTGCATAAAAATAAGAATATGTTAGCATTGTGAGAATCTAAGCCAGCTCAAAAATACATTTGTTTTATTCAAGTCAACCTTCATCCAAGGTGTTTTGAAAATAAGGAGATGGCTCTACTTTTTCTTCCCCTTAAGCCAAAGCACACCAGGTAGCTATGCAAATACTTCATTTAATTCTAGAATTAACATCTCCCACTAAGCATTTCTCTACATTAAAAAGGCAAATGTGACTGGTCACAAGAAGATATATTTCTGTCCCATCCTTTGCACACAGGCATGTTGACAGCAGATATAGGAAAAAGAGAATCAGTGAAACCATTCAGCACATAGCTGGATTCTCTAGTTGTTTCTTATGCATGTAGTAGATTTCTGTGGCTAAATCTGAGAGCATGAAGTCACTTCAAGCTCCCCTTTTCCATGGCTAGACAAACATTCTTCTTTCCCTAAGGACTGCAGATACTTATATGATGGATTTATAACTGAATAACCAGACAGCAGATCCATTTAGCCTGGTTCCCTTTCTTCTTTCTACAGTAAGTAATAGCAGATGTTTAGTGTAGGAGTTTACAAATTAGAGCAGCCATAGACCAAATCATCCTGTAATGCTGCTTAGCTATTTAACTAACTTCATATTTAAATGTTAGGGCTGAGATTCAAGTAATCTAACTTCAATCTTGGAAGATCCAGGTATCTACTTCAAGCTGATCATTGAACCATACTCCCTTGTCAGGTGGTGACCTGCAGATACTAATCTATATCTTCCAAAACTAGTATTAAAGAATGGGCTTAGCAGCCCTAAATGTGTCTCTCCACATTGGCTGTTGAAAAAGCCCAGTTACCAGGTTAGACTATACCACTGATTCGAATAGCTAAGAGTTAGGCAAGAAGCATCATACCTCAAATACTAGCACAACAGCAATACAAGTTAGTGAGTGACATCAGGGTTGTATTTTTTTTAGTTCCTTTGCTCTGCGTACTGGGTCAGCTTATAGCTTCTGTGTGCTGCAGGAATAGTCAGCAAGCAAAAAAAACAACCCTCAACTTTCCAGGAAGAGTGATTGACACGATAGGATCTGAACCACTGGATTTACAGATTTACATCACAGGAAAATATTAACCCTAGATTTATCTTGATAAAACTGTGGTTAGGGTCCTGTTCACCTGCAAAGAAAAGAATGGAGGTAGTCTTCCCATTAAAGGCCTCTCAATTTGTTTGGATCATTCAAGAATGATTCTTTAAAATACTGCTTCTAAAATTACTCTGCAAGTAGTTATACAAGGAAAGAGAAAAAGAGAGGCATAAAAGCTATATTAACTCCTTATGTCGATACAGACTAATACATTGTAGGTATTGAAGGGGAAAAAAAAGAATCAAATGGTGACCAATAAAGTATATAACAAGACACCAAAAACATTTCCATCTGAGAAACTAGAGAGCTACAAAAGCTTTAACTTCTTGTTAGTTGGCTGGCATTTTTCCCTGGGGTTCCTATAGCAAATTTCAGATTTTTCTTGAAAATTACATTTGTAAGAAAAATGTTGGTTTGGTTTGTAAATGTGCCCTGAATTTTGTCTCACTTCATGCCTCAGAGAGTCCTTTGAGAGCAGTGGTGTCTAAACACAGAGCCAAGCCCTCTGCAAGGACTGGGTCAGTGTGGGAGGGAGGGGGGAACACTGGGACAAGTAACCTCAGAAATAGACTTGGCCTTATTTTTACAGGTTTTTCCCTTTTCTGTGGGTGAGGACTTGAAACAACTTTGGCTTTCCAGAATGTACATATAAGCATAACCTTGTGGTTCAAGATAAAATGCTTCAAACAGGACTTCATGTCATTTCCTGCTGAAGGGTAGAGCACCAGCAAAACCTTCCAGCATGAGTCAAGACTGGTTTTATAAATGCAGCTAAGAAAGGAGTGAATCCCCTCTGACAAGTACGTGAGGTGTTTGTAGTAGACAAATTAGAGGTACAAAGATATGTGTTTAATTCTGACTGAAAACAATTGAGGTACAAACCGTAGCAGAGGAACTTCCTAAACTGAAATGAGCATCAGAAAAAAAGAGGAAAAAATACCAACACTAAAATGACCTCCACACAATGAATGATGAGAAATGATAAAAATTTAGCAATTTGGAAAGGGGGAACAGAACAAGGCAGGCAGAGGGACAAATAGAGAAGTCGCATGGAAGTTTTTCATGGATAATTTGGTTTTGAGAACAGAAGAACCCTGCTGCCATGACTATGCTTTCCTGGATTGTTTCCAGTGTTACAGATGGACCTTTAGTTTAGTGAATACAAAATACAGGACTTTTTTCACTTTGTCTTCCCC
Organism: Baryphthengus martii; assembly: GCA_013396935.1. NCBI lineage: Eukaryota > Metazoa > Chordata > Aves > Coraciiformes > Momotidae > Baryphthengus > Baryphthengus martii. The sequence goes on along the minus strand of VWZK01006324.1, from coordinate 173,542 downwards.
CCGCCCTTCCCCCTTGTTTTTTTTATTAGCATAAAGGAAGAAAGCAACCCCGTCAGAAAAGATTTGGTGGGTTTAATTGAGCTGCAGTTGTATTCTTTCCTGTGTTTTCTATCATGTCAATTTTCCAAGTGGCCATCAAGATTTTGTCAGCTGAAGCAACCCAAGTATACAAAGCTGACATTTAGAATAGCTCCAGGATTTGCCTTCCTCCTGGCAGCACTATCAAGTGGGGCTTTAAGCATACTTAAGTTTACTTTAAATCAAGATGTCAGCTTTGAAACCAGGCTGTCTTTGGTGTTCTTGTCAATAATGCTGAATTTGGCTTAAGACCTATACACCTTCATGCATTAACCAGTCAGCATTTTAAGCTATGTTCCTCTAATGTGTATCACAGTCGTCTGTCCTTTACTCAGAATTTGGGACATTTACAGATTTGACTGGGTGCTTTTTGATTTTTTTTTTTCCCCCTCCCCCCTCTTCCTTTAATAGGAAAGCACAAACGTTTTCAGCCTGAGATTCAGGGAGGGGTAAGAGGGGAGGAAGGTGTAGCAGTGGAGAATGAGTATAACAAAAAGCAAAGAGATGGCAGCCTTTGCTTATGTGCATTTGTGTATCTTTGTGTCTATTCTGTAGAACAGTTGAATGTAAAATGGCTTCCTGTCACCAAATACCCTTGGAGACAGAGGTGCTCACGGCACATTGAGGCAAAAAAAAAAAATAAAATCTTGCAAATGCACACCACAGAAGCCAAAAGGAAAGAGTCAGGAGCTCTCCAACAAGTAGTTGCTAAATAGCTAGACAAGACAAAAAAAAACCCAGAATTCTGCCCAAATTTTTTTCTTCCATCCGTTCAGGGCTATTGCATTACAGAATCCCCAAAGTGGTTTGTCATTATGGGAGTTTTGGGAGTATCTTTGTTGACAACATGGACAGCAGAATTGAGTGCATTTTCACCAGGTTTATAGACCACACCAAGCTGTGTGGTGCCGTCAACAGGCTGGAGGGAAGGGATGCCATCCAGAGGGACCTTGACAGGCTTGAGAGTTGGGCCTGTGCACACCTCACACAGTTCAACAAGGCCAAGTACAAGGTCCTGCACATGGGTTGGGGCAATCCCAAGCACAAATACAGGCTGGGGTATGAATGGATTGAGAGTAGCCCAGGGGAGAAGGACTTTGAGGATGTTGGTGGTTGAAAAACTGAACATGAGCCAACAACGTGTGCTTGCAGCCCAGGAAGCCAATCGTATTCTGGGCTGTATCCATAGTAGTATGGCCAGCAGGTTACGGGACATCATTCTGAGGGAAACACCCAAAAAATCGTGAAGAGGTAAATTCCATATAATTAAAATCTGACTATGGACAAGATTTAGTCGAAACCATAAAAACTCATTTTACCCAATCCTGTAAGGAAGAGAACACTAGCCTTTCACTGGCATAAAGAAGGATATGAACAAGAAAAATCTGCAGCCAAATGAAAGTGACTGGGTTATAAAGTGTAGGGTAAAAGCAGGCACCATGGCTTTCATGCAAGCAGCAGTGATTGACAATTGGTCAGAGGCCTCTGCAGACCCTTGCTAGCTGGTGCATCTTAGCTTAGCTCTGACATAGAAAGCCCGTCACAGTTTCATGGAAACATTAAATAATGTCTCCAGTCAATTTATTTAGCGAATTCCTATTAATCTCTTTTTTTTTCATTACAGCTATATATGGCGCCTTATTCCAAAATGACTTCTTAGTATTACGTAGGAGTTATTATTTAACTGTTACACCACATCAGCCCTGAAATATGTCACGATACCCAAAAGACAATTATTTTTAGGAAAATACATTTGAAATAAATGTTATTTTTCCAACATCCTAACAGGAAAAAACCCCACTAAAGGAAAGCAGTGAAAGATTAAGTAGAAATAAAGAGCCCTTCCATACACTCATAATAAGCAGAAAGCTAAAATATCCCAGTTCTATTGGTTGCTGCAGTGAACAGTATTTGAAGACAGTAGTATCACCAAAAAAAAAAAAAAGTTGTCGAGCAACCGTCAAGGTTGGCATTGGGAAACAGGCAAATTCAGAGTCATGACTAATTTGGCGCTCTATCTAAACAGAAGCGGTCTTGGAATCAAGATTTGCACCAGATGCAGAGTCAAATAAAACTTATTTTCTTGTTGCCTTGCTTACTGGGTTTTGTGTCATTTGCTTAAGAATGTTAGCTTCTCTAGAATGAAGTTTAGTGTGGATGGGAACCGGGGTGAAGGAGTGAACAGTTGAATCTCTGAGGAGAGAAGAATGCAGCTGCTGCAAGAGGATGTTTTTACTTGCCAACAGCTCTAAAGGAAATTCTTATGCGTCAGCTGCTGCAGAGGAAACCCTCCTTTGTAATACAGTAAAATTTGACAGTAAAAGAGTAGCTTGTGCTAGGGCAGAGTTTGTGTTCTCCTTGAATCTATCACCACAGGGGATACAGCACCACCTGCAAAGACCTTTTTTTTTTTTGGTGCTATAAAAAAAGATGAAACTTCAGTAAAATAGTCCTATTTCTACATTTAAAGCCAAATATCCCTTATTTTACTTCAGTGAATTTTTGGTAGCCAGACAAAGTGTTTAAGACTTCACTGAGAAATGAAAATACCAGACTATATTTAGCAAGTGCACAAATCTGAAAGTGGTCTCTAGCAGTGCAAGGAAACAGCACAAAATCTTCATAGAATCAGAGACAACTGAAGCCAGAAGCAGTATGCATGAAGCAGGCATTCACATTTCATAAGATCATAAACAAAGAATGGCAAGCAAAGACCTAAAGAGGTTGTCAAACACATACACAAGGGCAGCGTATAAACCACCAATCATATGAAAACAAACAAAAAATTGTCTACCTTGCACCCAAAGTACTCCAGAGATAGAGACTCAGCTGTACTCAGCCATCTACTTCATTACCTTTGCATTAGGAGGATTTCAAATTTAGAAGGAACTTAAATCTTCCTTTGCACCATCAAAACCCATTCCATCTTTTATTATGTCTCATATATAGGCCCTTTTCCTGAAATTTTTAAAGCTCATTTCTGTTGCTAGGGAGCCCTCTGCCCACCTTCCTAATAGAAGTCATCTTTCCTCTCCTTTGTATGAACCAATATCCCACTTCACATTCCCTCAAGGACGGGAGTTTGGCTTTTTTTTGTTAATTGCAAGGCATCACGTGAGCTGATGGATCTTTTCCAAGTAATAATAATGCATTCTCTTGCCATTTTCTTTAGCCATTTAACTTTTAACAGACTTTCAAAGTGGCTGGTGTCCTTCTGAGTCATTTCATGTACAGCAGAGAGAAAACTTTCCTGCCATAAGAACCTAAAGCTGTGTACTTTTTCATTATAAAGCACTGATCCTGCAAACGCCTTTGCGTTCTACCACACTACTGGGAAAAGTAGATATATTGTTAATGTGTTTCATTTGGACAATGTGAGAAGTCCTTTTGTAATCTCCTGCATGCATATGACTCCTTTTAAATGCATTAACTTGATTTACAATAAGCAATAACATAACAGGGATTTAAGACTCTGAAGTTAAGGTTTCTTAATAAAGTGAATATTAACTCCGATCATAGATGGGGGAAACTGAAGCACAAGATACCTCAATTCAAAATGGTGTAACCACTAGAGAAATGTGTAATTCTCCAGACCCCTGTTTGCACACCTACCCTGTGTTGCATCTCCTCTTTCAAATTACGAAAACATGTCTTTTTAAAATGTCAAATTAAGGATTCCAAGCAGATTTCATGAGATAAAAGGTTGGACTTTAAATTTCAAATGCACTTAAAAATAGCTGAAGTGCTTCATAGTTTTGCCAACAATAACAACAAAAAAAAATTATTTAAAAGCATTTATTTTCATCAGTTGAGATCCATTTTGACTGGTAATCAAATATAGCAGCACTACTGGTTTCTTAAAGATATTTATATGTCCCTTCAAAATTCAGAGAGCTCCAAGATCAAGCTGTCACTTAATCTCATGATTGTATAGCTGGGACAAAAACATCAACGTTCTCCCACATAAAGATACAATAAGGAAGAGGCATAGCATAGTAGATGACCTGGTACGGCTAAAGTAAATATAAATGATTAGTTCTTAAAAGCAGTCAAAAAAATCCCGGGAGCTAACACAAAGCAAAGCTCTGCAGTCCTATCAGCCCCAATTACTCACTAGGGCACAATCGCATTTTCTGGTTCCCACTGGAAGGTGCTGTGGCCCCTCTGTAGCCCCTTCCTGCAGGGCTTTTAAGGCAGACCTGTGCAAAAGGACACAGAGCGTGGTTCTCTACACCTCAAAGTGAATGATCTCCCTGGCACACCAGGCAGAAAGCAATCACCAGCCCTGCTAAATTAGTTCTAGAAACGACAAACAACGTACACGGTGTGAATCAACCACTCCTTACCTACCCTTTCTTTATCATAAGCCAGAAGTATCTGAGCGGAAATCTTGGTTGGTATAAGATGAATTGGCCGATGCAGAACTGCATTGTTAGGAGAGAAATACATTGATGTTTTGGAGGAGAGACAGCTCAAATAAATGGCAAAATAACTGAATGAGAACTAGAGCACAGGAACTATTGCCAGAGAAGTGAAGAATTGTTAGAGAATGCTTACAAATTAAGCCTTTACATAATACCATGTTTTGAAAGTTGTCACTGCCCTAGAAGTGAGCTATTGTGAAGCTGGACTGTGACAGGACCTGTTAGTGCTCAAGTCACAGAAAGCTAGAAAGAAATTAAGGGAGGCCTTGCTTTCCAGCAGTGGCAGAGGACAGAGCAGTATCTTAGAGAGGCACTCTGCTTCAAGCATCAAGTACTAGAGCCGATCATTTATCTCAGTCTAAATACAGTCAATCACAAACATTTTCACTATGCGAGAAAACCAGACTGCTTCTGACCTGTGTCCATAACACAAAGCGACAAACAGCAAAATAACTTTGCAACCTTTTCCAAGAAGCAGTCAAAAGTCCTGTCCAAGAACAGCTCAGCTGGCAATATCCAAAGGCAAGCAACAGATAGTTGCTACAAGGAGCAGAAAGTCTGCCAAATGCCACCTGCCCGTAAGAAGTGCCAGGACTGGGGCAGAAGCACACAGTTCAACGCAACTACAACGATGTAAAGCAACACAAGGCTCCAAGAGTTGGGGATTAATACAGACGACCAATGTTGGCCACTCCTACAGCATGTGCTGTGATCTAAAATAGATCTCGCATAAAAGCCGCTTTTGTTTTCTGCAAGATCACATTCTGCAAATCTCAAAATTATGCTAACGAGGATCTAGTTTATACAATTAATAAAAACAAATTCCTTACTCAAATCCCAGCCCAGAATCCTTGTTGTAGGAGAAACTGTCACAGAGTCTGTCTGAGACAACCACAACATAAAAGCTGATTTAAGCAAGCACTTGGTTGTGTCCAAAGCTGCTCCCATCATGAATGCAAAGGAAAGAAATGCTTTGCGCCTTATACAGCCTGATCTGGGCAGGAATTTTCAAATTCTCAGTGCTAATAAATATTAAAGATGGGATATGGTTATCTGTATTCGCAGACTTACAGCAGCAAGTTTCTACTGATGTATGAAATGAGAAATCCTTGCCTCATGCACAAGGAGAATTATACAGACATTGCTATTCAGTCAGTGGTGTCCCACACTCAGGCTTGCTTTACACGTACTGCTCAGCTTGTAGAAACAGACACACACAAATACACTGTGCCCAAAAGCCTCTGAATATAAAAAAAGTATCTTTGTAAGACTAAAACTAAATAAAATTTCAAAACAAGTCATCTATTCCTACCAAACCATTTTCTTTCTGCTACTTTAGGATAACTATTTTCAGAAACTTTAGGAAGATGCTGGTTCAGGGTAGCCTTCAGAAAAAACAGGAAAAAAAAAAAAGAAAAAGAAGAAAAGCAGTAACTTACTTTAAAAAGTAACTGTTAGAATGAAGCAACTTCCTGTTAGAAATTATTTTCGCTTGATGCTATCATATTTTCCCCAGACTCACACGCCCTTTATTAGTAAGACAACGATGGCAGGAATTGAGTTCTGATGCCAGCCATCAGTGCCTGTTGTTGCACTGCAGCCCAAAAGCCAGAGGCTGCGAAGGCACAGCACACCTTCCTCCACAGGCTGCCTCCAAGCAGACACCAATTTACTTTTTCAAGGTTGCTGCTTGCCAGTGACAACAGTTTAACAGAACCTAGGGATAGTAGCACCTGAGTCCAGAGAACTAGACTGCTCAGTCAGCTTTCCTTGGGAAACTACTTGAGAACTACCAACTAATTATTTTTTATGAAAACCTACAACACAGAAGCCTGCCTATTCTGTATGGGAATTAGAAAACCTGTTCTAGAACAAAGAAAGATTACACCACAATCCCCTGTACCTTACGTGCTCTGTAAACAGATAAAGTTGCAGGTTGTCTCTACCACCCTTAAAGGATTCAATGCTCCATTTTCTGGTAATTGCAGTTCTTTATAACAGTACAAAGTGGGTAAAAAGAAAAGTTAAAATAACTGTTTCCCTTGGTTTGCATTTATTACTATTAACAGCCCACACCTGTCACTACCCAGTCTTTTTACTCAGGTTGCCTAGTCTTGGTTCTCTCTCTTCCTGTATCTTTATCATGTAGCAGAAAGACATTTGTTGATCTAGTTTCCCCTCTAATGCCTATGTTTTTCTTTCTTCTTACAGTTCTCTATCGGAGCTGGGTAATATTTTTCACTCTCATTTTTCCGCACCAAAAGCATAAATTTAGTAACATCCCCAGAAACTATAAATTCAGCTTGTCTCATTAAATTTCTTTTTAAAAAATGGCAGCCATTTTAAGAGCTAACATGTTTCATTTTAACATTTTCAAACTTGTCTGCTACAGCTACTGCTCATTTCAGAATATCCTTCCATTTTGAATGTGACAACACCCCTTTCTGGCAGTTCCCATTCAAATTCCAACGTTCCAGCCCCTTCACAAACACACACTTTTTACGCAACTCCCAGTGAACCAAAAAGTTAATTACTCACTCTACCCCCCCAGCCCTGTGCTGGCACCGTCCCACCGACACAAGAGGGGACTAAGGGCACATCTGTGCTGGCAAAAGCAGGCAGGACGACTGCAGGGCCAGGGAAGCTGCAGCAGAGGTGCCTGAGCCAACAGAGATCTGGACACAGCAGCCGCAGGCCCACAGTGCTCCGCTAAGCTACCAAGTCCTGATTTTGAGTAAGGCTTATCAGCAGAGGCACACCATTACGCAGGTGCAGCTCTGTCATTTCCCATCCCCAGATGGCAAGCGCTCTGAGCTGACTTTTAAATGATTAGCAAGTCCTTGCTGAAAAGCACAGCTTATTAGGGTAAAATTTCCAAATGTGATGCAGAGGTCTGGTTGCTCTGATGAAATGAGTGTTTACTGAGTTTTGCTCACCAGGCAGGGCTTGCCGTTTGGCATGTTACGCCGTTATCTTCTTCAAGCCCTTTTCAGACAGTGCCTTTTTTTTCAGGTGGAAATACCAGAAGGCCAGATGTTGGTGTTTTGAATTATACAACTAGTTTCTGCTTTCCACAGTGAGAGGTCAGCTCCCTGCCAGCAAACTCATTTGTAACGCTGCATTTGTAAACTCCTGATAAAAGGCTCTGGTGGAACCACGCTTCGCTGGGTAGTGACAATAAAACCGTATGGCCTCCTTTCTTTGTAAAAAGCTTCCAAAACCCTACCACCTCAAACTCAAGCCTCAATATACGGATGGACATAACCCCATACAGGTGAGATGTACTATAAAACCTGAGTTATTTTTAGATGCTATCAGTCTAAAGGAAAACATCTTTAAAAGTCGATCTACAGAAGAATCTCAGTGACAGTATAAAACATTAAGTACATGTTTTTCTTAGGATTTCAGCACATTGATTCTGACCACAGGGGTCAAGAATATCAAAAGAACAGTATGAGCAGACGAAAAAAAGTTGTCTTATTCCAGGGGCTTGCCTTACATACATGACAGAAGTTATCACAAATAATTAGGCTGATATTTGCTTCAAGTTACAATTGCCTTTTTAAAATTTCTAGTCTTCTTGTAGACTGTTTAATAGGGTGACATAAACCACAAAACTGCCTCCAGGACACATGAGATTGTTTACATTCAGGTGCCAATGCCACCCTGGAAGCAATCAAATGGTAGATAAAGACCGATTTTGTTTGGGGTAAAGAAAAAAAAAAAAACACACCACCAAAAAAACCCAAACACACCACAAAAAAAACACCCACAAAACCAAATCAAAAACCAAGCCTATAAAACAATTCTGGAAACACTTAAAATTAATCAGCAAGAGGGTGAAGAATCAATGGGTAAATTACTTTGGAGCATTTGTCTTTGAAGTTATCAGACACTGGTCATGTTGAAATTCTGTCCATGTTGAATACAAGGGAGGCCCTTGAGACATCCTTCGAGACTGGACACTACAGATCCATAACCATGGCCTTGGGTGCCAGTGGAGCAGGGCCCCCAGTTACACAGCATCACCAGAAATGCCTGAAGTCTCTATGCCAGCACACGGTGGGTGGCTACCAGCTGGGCCAGCCCATGCCTGAGAAAGTGCACGGTGCTGGGACTTGCACTTAGCGACCATGAAGGCAGATCTCAGCTTAAGTTGTTACTTGCTATTTCTGCTAAAAACTAGATTTGGTAATGACATAGCAGGCTTCAGGTTGCCCAGAGAGCCCTCTGCAAGACCAGGGCAGCTCCTCTGCTTTAGGCTCTGCACATCCATGGGTGAAATCCACGTTATCATCACAGCACAGCAGTGCCCATCTGTCTGACCCAGGATGGCAATGAAAACGCATTACACAACTAGCTTTCACATCTGGCTCCACACAGCACACGATAGTCTAGTCAGTGTACCGAGATACATAAAACATTTTATAAACACTGGCTTTCTCAAGGCCTGCTAAAGATCTTCCTTTTAGGGGTGTTACTGTGTGTCTACATTCACAGCTTGTTCGTTTTTTGGACTAGATGATCTTCAGAGGTCCTTTCCATCCCCTACCATTCTGTGAATCTTTAAAAGATCAAGACTGGTTTGGAAGATCCAAGTAGGCGAGCCCAGCATTTACAGAGGGCACACAGGTACCCAACAGTAACTGTGTATATAGGAAAGTTCAAAAAGCCCTATTTCCTGGGTGTGAACCTGCATCTTGGAGAACGAAACTCAAGCATGGCTCTTGGATAACATACATCTCCATAACGTGCATCTCCAGAGGCAGTATCACCACAGTATAAGCAGTGCTTGTTAGACTGCCTATATCTCACACGTCCCTTTGTAAAACCTGTTTTATGAGTCTATTTGGGCCATGGAAATTTCCCAATAGGCATCAGCATCAGGATGTATTTTGGAAAATTCCCAGCAAGATGACAACTGTTTTGTTGTCCATAGTAAAAAAAAAAATTAATTAAAAAATCCAACAAACCTCCAAGGTGACATGTTCAGAAGTTGTGCATTCTCAAAAGGAAAGGAAAAAAAAAAAACAGCAATCTGCTCACTTTTAAGAAAGGGATTGGTTTTGGAAGGGTATTGGATTTTTTTGTTTCCAGGAAAAACTGCCAAGGTTTTCACAGTTTCCAAACTGAGAAAAGTCCCATTTTACACATGTCCGCTAAAGGCTTATTGGAGTTTGGCAGCTGAATGGTTTGCAGATTCCATCTGGACTGAGCATCCCCAGCCCAAAGCCACACAGGTTGAGCAAAGCTTCTGCTGAAATCTCTCCTACCAGCTGCTCAGGGTCACTTGTAACACTGGTAGAACTCCTGTAGGGATTCAATAAGCAGACTTTTCCCTAAAAAGGGAAGGTATTTGATCTAAAAAAGTGGCAGTGTGACACACCATTGCATATTGCCATGACTCCAATAGTGACTTTAAAGCTGTGTGAAAAAAAAGCAAGTTTGTGCCTAGCAGGAATTAGAGGTCTTTATTAGCACACCATAAAGACTTCATGATATTGAGTAAAAATAGAAATCTACAGCCTAGACATAGAATGAACAGAAGGAAAGGTTGCAAAACATTAACCTATGATACTGTATTAACACGGCTATACACCTTCTTAAAAGGATTGCTTTAAATGGGCCAAATAACTAAGCTATTGTCCTGGTTTTGCTGGGATAAAACCCTAGGCTAGCCGTGGTATGCAGATCCTTAGCAGTTTGGAGCCAGCCAGGGCAGTTGCCTCAAGTTGCCTACAGGTGTATCCCAGACCATAAACATCACGCTCATTGTAAAGGGGTAAGTTTACTGAGGGTGAGGGCTCCTCCTGATCCTGCTCCTCTTCCTTCTCCTCCTGCTTCTCTCCACCCCTGGAGGGGCTCACTTACCATTCTGCTCCTGAGGACTGCTTCCCTGTTTATTGTGACCATTGTACATTCACTGTGCTGAGTATAACTTTGTATACTTTATATTTATATTGTTATAATAGTTGTGGTTTTATTAAATCTGTTTCCTTTTCAATCCACGGGTCTTCTCTACTTTTTGCAATCTCCTTTCTCTGCTGGGAAAAGGTTTTCTGGTGATAGAGCAACTGCTGTAGTTCACCTCCAGATACAGGTTAAATGTAGGCAGCTATCCAAATAAAGGCTGAAAGTCTTCTGGATGAGACATGGATGATGAACATCGGGACTTCCACAACAGTGAAGAATGGGTAAAAGGTAGTGCTAGGACACAGATCATCTTGCCTTCAGGCAGACATCCAGAGCAGGTAAGTGCTTGTCTCCATGGACTCTTCAGAAAGCTTTGGGTGATTGGCTAAAATACCTATAGATTTAATTCATACATCTGAAACTAGGGAGGAAAATTTCGCCAAAGCGGTCAAAAGAAACGGGGAAAATTAATGGAAATTGTTAAGCTAACTGAGGTAGGAACATTCATATGCCTTCAATCAAAAGAAGAAGTATTGGAAAAAAATCTCTCAAGCAATCAAGACTTTCCTCACTCCTTCCCTCTATCCCTTTAGCCTTCTCTGTGCAAGTCTCCATGGAAACTTCATCTCTGCTGTTTTGCAAGAACTGAGAAGCTAGGCTCAGGAAAGATAGTTGTGTTGATTTTTTTTTTTATTTTTTTTTTTTGAGTACATAAGTACCTAGCTGAGGAAGAGCTTGCTCAGGGTTCTGCAAATATCTACTTCCCACAGGGTATGCTTGGAATCTCAGCAAGGTATTAACATAATAATTCTTCATACTGGCAATTTAATATTTTTCCCCTTCTCAGCTTCTTTAATTCCCTTCAAAAGCATTTTCAGCTTTATGATTTAAGCTGTAATCAGTCAAATGATTTTTTAAAAACCTTTTCAATTACTTGTTTTTCATCTTTGTGTACATGTCTGACTTTCACCATGATTCACTCCACCAGGTTTCAGCCAGGTGACTAACAGATGGATCGTTGTGCTGCCTGGCAAGGAGCACTCTGGCCATCAGGTTTGACAGATAGTCATGATGACTGAAATTTGGAGCAGGGTGCATTCCAAGTAGTTTAGAGGCTAATCACATAAGCTCCCCCAAAACTAAGCTCTGAACAACCCACACTCATCACTCCTTTGCATCTTTTACCATTAAATCTTTCTATGACTTCTCTGTCCAATGAGTCCTGAAATTTTCTATCCCTTAGGAAGAAACACTATGCAAGTACCAAATTCTAAGGAAAGTATCTCAGAAATTTTTGTTCCAACTTCAGCATTTTCCACGTTACCTAGAGCCCCCACCACCCACTCATGTCAGAGTTGACTCTGCTGCCACACAGTATACGTAGAGCAGACTTCTCTTAATACCCTGGGAAAATTCAGAATAAGCCTCACATTAAGGCGTTTGGGAAACTGGCCTCCCATTCCAACTTCATTAGTTGGCATCTTCACCTTAGAAAACACCTTTAAAAATCCAGCTAAGAGTAGCACAAAAATATCTTTAAAAAAAAAAAGCAAACATCTAAAAAGCATCATTGTGAGCACTGGTCATTCTACTTCTTTAGCTTAGCTTATAACAGTAAACCTACTGGAATGCACTGCCAATATAGGTCCTAAGAACTCCCAACACATCTTGAAATGTGCTAATTGGTCACTGATTTTTTCCTTTTTGATACTCTTTTTTCCTTACACATAAATGTTTTGATTCTAGAAGAATGTTTCATAGATTATCCACATATTCAAGATAACTTTTAGAGCTTGCAATAAGAACATATTAAAAGAAAAATATCTATGTAAGATTTCTTAGTAAAGCCAGATAAAAAAGCCCCAGATTCATAGCTCAAGAAGAGTGCAGATACAACTGGAGACTGGATTCAACTGCTAATGGCCTCTCCACCAAAATCTGCTCAGAGTGATAATGAGGCAAGAGCTGAAACTCGTTTAACTGATGCGTTCTGGGATGTCACTGTGGAAGAGTGTCAAGCATGAAAGTAGGACAATATCAGAAACAGTATCTTACCAATATCCTATTAGCAGAAAAGAAAGACACACTGAGAAATTATCCTCTTATCTACAAAAAAAAAAAGAAAACAAACAAACAAAAAAAAACCCAAAAAAACCTCCACCAAACTAACAGGAGATAAGAAAGAGGGGACTGGATAAGGTTCTAAAAGAAAAAGAAACTGACTGCAAAGCTTTTTTGATGTTGATGCCTTTGTACTGTAGACACAGAAATGAGAAACAGGAACATCCAAGTTCCAATGTTTGCTCCATCTATGACCCTGAGCAAGATTTACAAACTCTGTGCCGTCCTTTCACAATCTATAAAATGTAACAGTAAAAAAAAAACCAAAACCAAACAAAACAAACCACCACACACACCCCACACAACCCAGCTCACTCCTTTCTGGACAGGTTTAGCATGCAAATTTCACATTTTTGATAAAGGATTTTAAAACCTTGGATTGGTCTGTATTATTATTTCCATTTTTACCTAAATCACTATATGTCTATGCTTTTTTTGAATCACATGAATTACACCACAGAACTAAATAAGAATAACTACCTGATCCCTAAACCCTTCAAGATTCATGCATTGTTATTTATTAATATACTTGAAAACAAAATTATTAGTCTATGGTATTTCTGGTTTAGTGGAAGCTTATAGCATTTACTTTTTTTTTCCCCCTAACAATTTTATTGTCATAATGGCACTGAAATACAGACTTAAAATTGGAACCTTCCATAACAGCGGATATATTCAAACCTGAAACTCTGCTTACTTCTACTAGAAATCAACAAATAGCATCGTAAGTGGCATAACAGCTGAGATACTCACATATCCCCTGAACCTGATGAGATCAGACATGCATAAAAACCCTAGAGCAATATTCTTTGTAAAAAAAAAAAAACAATTTCAGACATACCATATCAATTCACCCACTTCTATTTGTACTATGACAAGTCCAGCACCAGCAAAATAGTTATATCGAGAGCTGGGTGTATTCAACAGGTGACTCAATTTATTTGACTCCATTTGGGCCATTCTTCTGTTTACTGAGGTCAGTGCTGTATCCTCTTCAAACAGCAGAGTAAATTCACTGGAATTCAGGACCTCTGGAAAACACTTGTCGAGCACAGATCTTCTCGGGCGTTATTTTTAAAACAAATCCAAACAGTCTCTAATTAATTTTAAATGGGAACACAATACGGTATTTGACTATATTTAACATACATTTAAACAACGTGTTTTAGGCATGGAAGAAACCCCTGCAAATTTTACTTGAGTTATATCTACAAGAAAATCCCTGGCTGTTACACATAGGAAGACTATTCCCTTAGCAGTTACTGAAGAAGGAAATAAATACTTTAGAAGAACACTTCATTCTTTCCCTGGCACAGGCTGTGCTTCAAATAGAAATTAATTTGGACCATTTTTCTAGTTGTTGCCTGCTTTTATTAGTCTGCCTTGGCTTTTTGGAGAGCAAACTCAATAAAGAGATCATTGTCTACTCTATATTACTGCCTTGCCTAATGTAACATCAGCCTTGAGTGAAGTCCTGAGCTATATAATAACTTTACATTATTAACTGCCGTGACAAACATTTCAGGAGAGAATTCCAGGAGAAAAACATTTCAGAACAAAAAAGGTGAGAAAAAACCCCAAACAAGTGCAAATCATTATCTGGCACTTATATTTATGGGAATTTCTGCCCTTAATATTTTTTTTAAGTATTGCACCTGTCAGCAGCACACTGTTATAAGTACAGAAGCAGGCGACTTTGTTAACGGAGTACCCCATCCTTATTAAAGCTATTTTAACACCTTCATCTCTAGCTTCACCTATCTCCTACCATATTTGAAGTTAACGCTTCATTTTTACTCTGCTAAGCTTACCAAAATGGGTTCGCCTAGAGTTTAGGAATATAAATGAATTATGTTCTCCTCCTCTACTGTTTTTAACCACTCCTTGGTCTCTTGTGAACGAAGCCTGGAAACTTGTATTCCAAATTGTACTTGTACATAATAGATGGAGAAGCCACTTGAACTTCCATTGTGCTCGGTTTCGTAATTCCAAGAAGTGATAAGGCATTAACCAAGCTATTCAAAGTTAACATATATGCAGATCAAAACAAAGGCCCTATACATCTTACTGGTTTAGAGACACAAAATAAACTTTGGGCTAAAGGCAATGCCAGTATGATCTCCCTTTGAACAAAATATTTATGATATTCATTCAGTGGCCCAGAGTAGTGTTCATTCTCCCATACTTAAAAATGGCAAATGAGTCAAGGAGCCCACAGGAAGCATAGTCCCAACATTACTGGTCATAAACACAAGAACTGGCACATTTTATAAACCAGGAGCAGGCATTATTATCCAGAAGCTCAGCCACCATCCTCCAGCAGACTGGTCTTCTGTTCAAATACAAACCATAATGGCCAGATTACCAGCCAAACCTCAACACCCTTGAGCAGAACCACCAGCCCCAGGGGGAAATTCCAGACACAAGAGAAATCTACTCAGAGATGAAAAGCAGGGAAGATTAAAGATCTTGCCTCCAAATTTGGTGCAAAAACTATAACAAACAAATAATAATTAAAAAAAAAAGCCACAAACAACAAAAAGACTAAGAAAATAAGTAGGCAGGACATGTTTTGACTGAGAAGGGGTCAGAGGAGACTGAGGTCAAGACCCATATAGCACAACAATGAATGACCAGAAAATATATGCTGATAAATTTGACCCTATATCACTGTAACTCAAAGTAGTTTCTGTATCAAAATTAAACTCTTAGGTAGAAAGCAGGAAAAAAAAAGACCAAAACAAAAAAACTGGTTTTTGTGAAGGTGGCCATTTTTAGCAGACTGCAATTGTTTCTGGGATGTAAGTGTATTTATCTCTCCACATAACACAGAAAACAATTACTTACAGAGAGAATGCTTTTAAACACCTATCGTTGGAAGGATAGGTCTTAAGAACAGTTTATTGCATTGATTCTCAGTGGTGAGAAGCAGCTAATTATTTCCATCAGGAATCTCTAGGATAATAAACCAACTCCTCATTTAGTAATAAGCTATAGAAATTCAAGTGAGTATTAAAAACAGAAACTAATTTATGTTGCATTCAATAACCTTGATAGAAAGATTATTCTGACTTCAGAATTATTTTGAATACAGCTTGTCCGGTTACAACAGTTGTGCAAGAAGATATTCGGAGACTGACTTCTACCAGGGACAAAGCTTGGCACATACAGAACAGTTTGGAGCAGAGGGGGACTCCCCTTTGTCTCACTGTTTACAGACAGAAAGCTACATAAACTCATATCTCAGCTGTTCAAATATTCAAGATATATATGGGCAAAGGAAAGTCTACTGGGTGTTTAGTTCAGCTGCTCTGGGAGACTATTAAGCTCAAAGACAACTGTGGAAGAATTGCACACAAATTCCACAGTGCAAATTTCAAACAAGCTTCATGAGGAATAAATGTGATTGCACAGCTGCAATGTGCACTGTGGTTTAATAAACAGGAAAACTTTTTGTTTCACCACTTTAAGGAAGCTGACCGTATTTGCTGTATTGAGGTGTGATATGTGCCCTTAACATTCAATTCATGACAATGTAAAGTTTTCTTTTTTATCTTTAGAAGGGAAAAAAACCAAACCAACCTACACCCAAAGAATACACAGGAAAACCACCATGAAGACACAAGCAGTCAAGTCAGGCTTGACATCTCAAAGACCACCACTAAAATGCAGGTATACCAAGTCGCTGCAGCAGCTGCTGCTGCTGTCACTGTGTGACCAAAGCACATTATATTTCTTGTCTTGTGGTCTTCTACCCCACTTTTCAGAACACAATTCTCTGCAGATCAGAACTTACAACTATCTCAGCAGCTCAGAGGCAAAACTGAGAAATAGCTACTATATATCGGTGCTCTCAAGTTCCTTTTTTTTTTTTTTGGACTTTTCCTGACTATATAGTTGTTTTTCCTGTAGGAAACTCACTATGCATTGAAGAATCTGACAATGTAAACACACCTTTTAGTTTTAAGTTAATTCCTTCCCTATATTCACCCACAGATCTTCAGCAGCCACAAAGGGGTTATTGAGCCATTTCATTTCTGCAGTCAGACAACACTAAACATGAGTAAATGCAGCATAAGGAACAGCTTGCTCTTTGCCACAAAAAAAACAAAACAAAACCAAACCACCTGTGCTATGAAGTTCTTAATCTTTGGTTTTCAGTACAAAGGAATCTGTTAGGATCGTCACAGAAGAACGGATCTATGAATGCACCAGAAAGTTGTGGGGGATCAGCATCTGTGGGTTTTTTGGTTTGGTTGGTTTATTTTGCTCAAAAAGATACAAAAGTTGTTTCATCAGGATTTGTTTTAAACAATATTTTACTAGATAGCTGGCTGACAAAAAAATCCCAAACAAACAAAACCATAAACAACATGACACCAGATGCAGATGCTTCTTTTCATTACCAACTGCTTGCATGATTAAGGGCAAGTGGTGGTGGAGGTAAGAACATGAGAACTTGGAAACACTTTAAAACGCTTCAGACACTTCCCTCCAGTGAATTTAGTTAAAGGTAAGGAGTTCAGAGGGAAACTAGTTTCTCCTCACCTTTCTATTAAGTGTTTGTGCTGCTCTGTATGTCATTACAGTGCAATCAAGAAAAAATAAGTCTTGGATAATTTTATAAAACTTATTCAAATTATTCTAGGCAGTATTCCTTAAGACCAGGAGGTTATTAAAACCACATTTAATTTCAGTTTCTGTCACATTGATCAACCCAGGCTTCAATGAGATTACACAATTTAAATAAATATTAAGGATTCCAAAACCTTCACAGCATTCACTTAGCACATTTAGCCCACCCTTCATGCTTATCCATCAGCAGTGAGAACCAAGACACCACAGTGCCTAAAAGATTTTGAATGTTTTATAAGAAACTGCAGGTTTTTTCCAGTATTTCTATGGTTTATAATGTATTTTCATTTTAAATGAGGGAAATTTGAGATCAGAAATGTCTGTTTTCCTGTATTTTAACACTTGGTTCTGCTCCTCAAGCAGTATCAAGGGCCCTGTAGTTATCTCAAATCCTGGCTATCAACTAAATATTTTCAGAAGTCCCAAATTTGTTTACGTGCTTTGGGTTGCAGCCCATACTAGTTCCATTTGTTACTGATGAGGAGCACATGTTCAGATCTAGAAGAAAAATGTTCTGTGATGGGAAGAGCAGCAATGTTTGCTCTCGGTACTTAGTCTGACTGCTTTTCTGTAGTGCAGATAGAAATAAATCCTTGCAGCTGGAGGAGAATAAATTAAGAAAGGAGCAAAAAATTTGGATGCAAAGAACAGCCCTTAAAGTAACGAGAAAGAAAATAACACTCCGTGCAGAAGATCCTAATTGAGGATGTGAGATACACCGAACTAGAGCCAGGGTGACAAAACACAAGATAAAGTTTAATAAAGGATCATGGATCAGCAGAGCCAGAAAGATTAAGAGTAAAAAAGAAAGACTTTACTAAAAACTATCCCCTGATACATATCCAATCATGCATATAAACGTGCTTTTAATTTGTAACACTAACATTTCAAATGTTTCATGATTTGTGAAATTTAACAAGAGCTATGTTGCTTCAGGCTGAATCTGTTTTGTTTTTGTCTAAATTACTGAGCCAAACACAATGTGTGGATTTTGAATTCAATGCAGCATTTGTGTGCTAATATTTTCCCCGGTTAATATTTTCTTGTGTATGGACTTATGACCAGTGGAAAGTGATTAAACAAACCAATTATTTGTCTGCTACATTTGACTGTTCCTCCCCATCTTTCAGGAACTACACAAAGTCTGATGCAGCCTCTCTTCTATAAGATCTTTCAGTCACTTCTGCATGCACACTTCTCCTGCGACTCCTGTCTTCTTGTATGGACTTGCCAATTGGCGTCTTAAAGGCATTTAAGTCTTCAAGAGGCGGCACCACAGTACATTTGGGTTTTATTCAACCGAAGTAGAGAGCTTTGCAACAGGAAATTACACCATGTCAAAGTCTCAGGCATACATGGTACAGTACCTTCATAGATCTAATAATATGAGCCAACACAGGGAAATTACACTGTTGTTTATTAATGCTTCCTTCAACAGCGTCACAAACATGTAATTTTCATTTATAAGAAAAATGAAGACAACACAACAAAAATTTCCTAGTGAAAAACAAATTTAAGCCATTTTCTGTTTATTTAGTCATACACTAGAACACAAAACCTGTAAGAGTATCCTGGTAAGTCCACTTTTACAAATGATGCTTTAGACTGATGACTATTTGGAAGCAATTGATATGACCTCCAATTCTTTTACAAAATGCAGCTAAAAGGAACTATTCTTGGTTAGACACTCAGAGAAGAAGCCTGCCTGGAAACCCAAACAGTTGTAGAAATTAATGCTGGCAAAGCAGTATTCTTAACTGGTAAGTAAAGTATAGTAAATATAGTAACGTAGCACTCTTCCAGAGGGCACAGAGCAAGTTGGGGACCATAAAATTGCCACCCAGCATCACTGCCAGAAAGCCAAGGGAATTGCTCCCATGTTGTTATATCGGTAACTTTGACTCCATAGCCTCTTTTAAAGCATTGTCTGAACACTATTCGAACAGTAGCATTGCTGTTAAGGCCATGGAGATTAGATGTACTTGTAGGGGAGAAAAAAGAAAAAAAAACAACAAAACCAACAAATCAAAAACATTAAGACAACATAAAGCCAGATTCTGGTTGGAGGTATACTATACACATACATTAACCCCAGTGACTTCCGAGTAATTACACAAGGCTGCTAAAATTAGCATCCTGCCCATAGCACCAAGCAAATCAGAAATGCATAGACACAGATGAAAGGAGAGACAGAAACCGAGAGCAGCAAGACACTGCCCCCACGGAGGCTTTCATATGCAGAAGGAATTTGGGAGAAAAAGCCACTCAATCCCAACCACTGTCTGGAAACCTGAGTGGGAGGGTGCCAGAGTGGAAGGTACCTTTTAACAAAAAAAAGGGAGCATAATGGAATGCTCAGGAAGCCTTTCAAAAGAAGAGACAGCGAGTTTGCCTGCCAGGCAGGTTTTTGCAAGATCTCATCATTCTATTTATAACACCACATGCCATGTTACATTACATCACACCACGGGAGATGCACACCACATGCAACAAAACGCATTAGAAACACTGTAAGATCTCTCCAGAATAAATGCCCACAGCTCGCAGTAGCATCTTAGAGGTAAGTTTTCCAGGAAGGATGTGAAATTCCTTGGCAAAAATTTGTAAACTACAGAGTTAACTTTCACATTCTACCAGCTCAGCACTTGAAAACATGGTATCTATCAACAACTCTCTTTTTTCCATCCCTACTTTTTTCACTTGTACAGTCTCTTCCCTCAAGAACAAACTGCAGTGTAGTCCTTCCTGTATTTAGATGTGTTTTATCCCTCTACCCAGGAATTCATTCATGCATCCTGTTTTACACCATTAAAGCAAACAGCTACAGGTTGGCTCTCTAGCAGGCCTGGGGTGTCCCAGAGGCTCTGGAGCAACCCACAGGCTTCACTGTTCTCAGGCTGGTGACCAAACATAGCTTTGGATATCTTGATCTAGTTAGACCTGTTCTGAGGAGAGAAAGTGGATCATCTCTGGAGGTCTCTTCCAACCTGAATTATGATTCTATGATTCTCAATATATTCCCTAACGATGTAGGTAACAGTTGCCCACTAAAACCACTAACACAACAATGAAGTGTATTACCAAAATTACTTACAGTATTTGCTTTACTTTGATATGTTTGGGTTGGAGTTCTCTTAAAGTAGAATAGGCAACACTAGTTAAGATTCACTTCTATGAGTGTTGGCTCTTCACAGGAGGATGACCTTGCTAAAAATGAGAATGAATCCAAGGGCTAATTTTAACTTCTGAAAACTGCAAATATCAATTGTAAAACAATAAGAGGCAGATAAAAAGCATCTCAAAAGAAGCTTTAAGAGCTCTAGGTTGGTATAGAAGCAAAATAAGATTGGAATCAACAACTGAAGGAGAGATAGACCTTCTTCTTCTAGAGCTTGTCCGCATACAGACAAGTATGCATTGGTATCAGTCGACACAATGAAAGATAACCGAAAAGGGAAGATTTTTAAATCCTTAAGAGATTATGTATGAAAACCCTTATTAAATGCATATTATCAAGTTTTGAAAAAAACCTGCATCACAACAAACTTGCACAGATTGCAGGGGACACTGCTGCTATTCCCTAATTTCTGCATTGTTGACATTGTCTACTGGTATTTGTTTACCACGGTATTTTTGAAAGAAATATGTTCTCTAGCATGGCAGATCTCATTCTGGAGCAGGGTCTCCATTTAAATTAAGAGGTGGAAAACATGGAAGAAGTAGTTTTCAGAATGAATATAAGGTTTTGCATTAATGGGATAAGGTTATTAGTACTGTGACATGAGGAAAAATTTAATGAAAAGAGAAAAAAAGCAAGTAAGCTCAGAGTTACATAAGGAACAACAAACAATGGATTTTAGAGATAGTCTGGAATAAAAAACCAGCAGGATTTCATTTTGGCATTTTCAGAACACGTTGTATTATCTGTATTTACTTTGGTGAGCCAAGTAGCCAACCATCAGACTCAGTTCTCAGTGCCTATTCAGCTAGCTGTCTGGGATAAGCAGGGTTTAGTGCACAGTGTTTGTTGATTCTAAGCATAAAAGGATCACATCTCTCCAGTTAATAGGATTAAATGTGCTGGGCAATTTGCAGCGTGTCAAATGCCACATTGAAAACTTTACTGAAGCAATTGTTCCATCTCCAGATTTTCAGTCACGATCATAGATAATTTTTGCTCAGAACTTGTATTACGGAAAAATAAAAAATGCTTTAGGCTGCAGAGCAGAGCAAGTGAAAGTAGCTTCGTAATCAGTTTGTTTTAAATTTAAACCATCTAAAGTTATACCTGCTTATATTGCACATTACCCAAAAATGTATCCAAAGAAAGTAAGTGGTGTGCCCATGTTGACAGACAGAACCGTGCAAGCTTTTGTGAGGAAATGCCCTGGCTCAGTGCCAATTGCCTGGACTTTTCCATCGCATCAGGCCTCATACTACGTGTTCACTGGAGTGGAAGAGCCCCAAGGAAGTGGTGATCCATTTCTGGGTAAAGCATTAGACAATAGTGAAAATTCAGAAAAGCGCATTGAGTCAAGACTGATGCTTTCTCTTCCTCCTGTTCTCCATGCCTTCTTCCAAAATACTCATAAGGTAAGAGAGAGGCAGGGGTGCTCTGGACTAAGGGCTGATATTTGAACCTAAGGGGTTGTATGTTCCATATTGTTTGTTCAGCAAATGCTGCAGCAGTGTGGTGCCATATTCCAGACTCCAAACTATTCCCTGCATTTGCATCCATATTGGTACTCGAACCGAACAAAGACCTTTCAAAAGATGAATCTCTAAATCTCCAAGCAGAAGTGAAGGAGACTGTATAAGTACCTGTGACATTTTCACATCTGCTCTGTGTTATTTCACTAACAGGTGGCTGAACGTGGATGAGTCGAAAATGCACTACCTCCCTCCTGCTTCTCCCAATACGAAGTTCACATAAAGCACACACTTTACACCACCAGTCCAGATGGAGAGCACAGACCAGTGAAAGAGCTGTTGCCAGCCAGACTTCTCATCCCTCTAGTTCTCTGTGCACTTCTCTCTAAAACAGAGTCCTGCAGACAGAGCACTGAGCATTCTTGAGCTGCTTCCTACAGGCTGATCTCCACTGTCACACTAACTCACTACAAAAATTTGTAACTAGCTAATGAGACTGCTAGCAACAGAAGAAAGCTACTTCTCAGCTCACAAAGCTAGGTTTCCTAGAGGACAGAAAAGTGCACAGTTCCTCTGTAAATGGTTGAGGGTTTTCTTGGTTTCAGTATTCAAGGAAGAACGAAGTGTGTCCAGAAAAAAAAAAAAAAAGTAAAATTGTTTCTCCTTAATCTCTTCACCATCAACAAAAACAACTTACTTGCAGAAGGATGCTACAAATTGACAAATTCTTATGTTTCTCTGCTTACATCCCTCTTATTCAATGTCCTCTTTTGAGTTAGAACAGAACTAATTCTGTTCAGAGAATTTACTTCTAACTAACTGCACTCTGAAGTTAACAGCATATTTTCTCAGATGGTGTCTGCTTCTAGCAGTGGTAATGCTTGATGCTTACAGTTACTACCAAGGACTGGAGTGCAGAAAGGCTTTTCCTTATCCTTGCTCCAGTGCAGACCAAGATCACTGCTAAATCCTGTGTGCCACAGAGGGTGTGCAGAAAGTAAGAGGCTGCAGATGCAGGGAGGAGAGACCAAGACAGGTGAACCTAAACTGACCAACAAGGGATTCTATCCCATATATGTCATATTCAGTATAAAGCTGAGGGATCACAAAGGTCAGCCTCTCTTCTTCAATGGCCAGCATTCAAATGTCTATTCTGCCTTCAATCTCAATCCATGTGTTCCTGAATCCAGCTCCTGAATCTGTTTCCCATTTGCCACTGAGTCCAGTCCGGGACATCCCCAATGCCTGCTCCACAGCATCAGTGGTGACAGTAATGGAATTGCCATCAGAAGGGTTGGGTTTGCTACTGGTTTTGTATATATTTCTATATATTCCAGTTTTTGTTTTGTTTTGTTTTTTTCATTAAGGCTGTTTTAGTTTTAAACCCATCAGTCTTTCCCTTACTCCCTTTCTCTACCCCTTTGGGTAAGGGGAGGGGTTAATAGTGAGAAAACCACCATTCATTTAGTGGCTGGCCCAGCCCTAAACCAGGACCACATCTAATCCTTCCACTGGGGCTTTGCTGGGAGTGAATCAGAAGTTGGGTTGCTTCTACAACACTGGATGAAGCTCCTGTCTACAAACCTCATTTCCAAAAGACAAGTAATTTAGCTTGCCAATCAGTTTTTTAAAAAAATATAATAACAATAAAAAAAAAGTGCCACCAACAGTGCAGATTAATAGAATAACATACAATACTTGCTCCCCAAATGATACAATTAACTTCACAATCCTTTTACCCAGACAGTTCATTTTACTTGGTCCACCAATTTCATTTTGCCCCTCTTACAATAACACTGAAATCACCAGTTCAGGTTGCCAAGTCCTGAAGCATGGCAGTCCAATGCAAACTGCCACCGGTCTGGTGACAGGAACATCTTTGGTCCCACAGGTCATTGCCGGCTCATGAGCAGCCTCTGCGCGGAGGAAATACCCGAAGGGCCTCTACAAAACAAGATTTCTGCAGAAAGCATCCTGTCTCCACTTTGTTTTGGGTTGTAACTTTTTCATCCCAATAAAGGCCTCTACTGCTGTACATTAAAACAACTTTCCTCATGCACACATGAGCTGAGCTAGCCTGGACTTCACATATTCACAACTCCTCAATCTATAGCTCATTCCTTTTAGCCAGGTAGAATTGTTACTCAAGAACAATAAAAAAAAAATCAATCATTAAAATACATATTTTCAGCTTGCCAGTCGCTCTCTGCCTCTTCCCTTGCCCCTTCTTAACCACATCCTTTGGGTCTTCTCCCACACAGGTTTCTCTCCTATGTGGGGGGAACCTGACAATAGGAATTTTGCATTTGCTTTTTAGCCTGGTTTGAACAAGACTGCGAGACCTTGTACACATTGCTTTCATATCCTTTCTCCACATACACAGACTGTGAAGTAAGACAGCATATAGAATGTCTTTTCAAGTGGAGGAAAGCAACAAGCCCAGCCTTTTGCAGTGAAGTTCACTGGCACTATTCACACATCAGAATAAGAAGCTGAAAGGTCTCTCGTGAAGGGGCTCTTAAAAAACATCTTCTGATGAGGCAAGTCTAGGGCAACCTCCTTCCTTCTAGCATCCAGACAGGACAAGAGGCTTAGAAAACTGTCATTGCTGAGGTCAGCAGTTTTGCCTAAGCTCCGACCCTGAGGATGAGGGACAATATTGAAGCCTGCCAACCTGAGGGGATACAAAAGCTCACAGGATGCTTGAACTGGTGGAGGCCTTCCTACCATTGCCATGTCTGTCTTGGCAGAGGCTATCAGCAGAAATCAGTGAGCTATTATTTTGATGAAAGTCCGATTTACTACTGCTTATTCTTAACAGGGGGCAAGATCTGCATTTCTGTAGCTTTAAATGACAATTAGTCAAAAACACATACAAAAGAAAAAGTGTAACACAGTCTAATCTCCTAAAATAGAGATTAAAAGCTTACTTTTGTTCACACTGCTTTTGTACAACAGAATCTGCTTAGCTGATTGTCATTTGATACATGTTCAATTATCAAATACATGTAAGTGAACTTCTATGGTATTTTTACTTATTACAATTGCCATGTAAATTTTTAACGGCAATAACTGTTTGGGGAAAATGTTGAGGTAAATAGCATTTTAATTTTTTTCTAGTTATCATCCATGGCTGCAGAAAGAATGCACTAAATGGTTTAACACATCTTTGCCAGTCAGCGAGTGAGCCATGACAAGGTAACAGAATAGATTATTTGAATTGTTGGAAGGTCTTTCCTGTGATCAAATCCAGCTACACGTCTGTCAGAGGCAGTATTTTTTTCCCCAGCATCTCCTGCACCTACACACATAATTTAATCCCAAATCTCCCTTTCAAGGCAGTTCCTCCTCAACAACCTCGTAACAACTGTGGCTTCACCTCACGTGCGACACAACCAGCAGAGAGCAAGCGCTGGGTGTTTAATGGGAACACCACCCCTGCAAAGACACGAGTTGATGCAGAACTTCCCCAGCCATCACAGCAACATGTTTTGCCTCTCGACAGGGAGATGTGGCCACAGGCATAAAGCCAGTGAACTGCACAGAGCGGTGACTAATAGCAAGCTGAACTCAAGCTAGGAAATATTTCGCATGACTAAGTACTACTTCAATAGGAAAATAAACCGTTATCCAGAACCACCCAAAACCACTTGTGTCTCGTATAATACAGCTCCCATTGCAGAACACGAGTGCTCTGCAGTATGAAGTAGGAAAGGATAGGGTCCCAAAATGAGGACAATATTAAGTTACCATTATAAGGTCCCATTTGCAAGTGAAGCTACGTGCACTGTCATCACTCGTCACATGTGCAAAACAAAAGAAAAGTCTGATCTTTTTAATTGAAGTTGATACTTCTAAGCACTTGCAAGCGTAAAGTAAAAAGCATGCACACACTTGGTTGACAGATGGTAACCTCAGGAAGCAGTAGTTCAGCTGGACATCTGAGCTACACAGAGATAAATCTCCAGTCACATAGAAAATGCACAGGCAAGGAGAGAAACCAGTATAAATTTATCACATCTCCAGTTATTATTCTAACTACATGGTCTCAGCTTCAGGTTTGAGGGTACCTTTTAAACAATTACAACGCTGACAGCTTTTTATTATGTGGTTTATTACTCTCAGGGTTTGTGCTGCACATTTTATTGAGTCAGTGTTTCCAACACTGTTGTTCTGGACATCGGCTGATGTTTTCATAGTCAACAACAGCTCTCAAGGTCTCTTAAAAGCCTAAGTATTTATTGAGACATAAAATTATAGTTGCCTCATACTTTTTAAGTAATCGTTCATGATCCAAATATTCCATAAGCTTTTTTCTATTTGTTAAAATACAGCATCACAATATAAATATGAGAGGTATTTGGACAATTTTTGTAATGAAGATCTCTTCATTACTTTCACATTATTTCATTTCAGTGCATTTGTTTAATCCATAAGCATAAAGTGGTATCTGTTGGTACCCTGATGCAGATGATGTTTAAAACTTGGGACAGTCTAGCCCTTCAACCTCCGACAAAACATTTACCACTTCATCACAAGTTCCACTCAAATCTCTTTTTTAACATTATCTACACTTTGACTTCATAGAACTACATTGACAATGGAAAAAAAAAATGCTGGATGATTTCCTGCCTTGAGACATTGAAGTGAATGTAGATAGCGTAGAAAGTATTCAGTGTTGTACAATAAATCACATGACCCAGATCCCACGTACTAAAACCATGGGCACTTCTGCACATGGGCAGAAAGGATATATTGATAAGCAGTTTGAGATGGACCATCTATTACTGGCTATGTAAAACCTTACAACTCATGTACGTATAGGTAACAACTTCCCATCCCGCAAATCTACTTGAGCATTTTCATTGTTCCACCTCTTTCCCCTTTAAGCTTCAACCAGGCCCCTGGTTATTCAGTTCCATGATCTACCACAGGAGAAATCCCAACTTGCACAAGGGATAAAAAGGCATTTAACACAGTACACATACAGGCATTTCCAGAAATGCTCACAACCACCCTGGGTGTATTTCATTATTAAGGTAACTATGTAACCCCACACTGACAGTTTCCTCTCTGCTATTTTTAGACCTGGAGCTCTTCAGGTGAGAACAGAGGTTGCATAAGGCAAGCAAAAGGGGATTCCTGGCTCAGTTTAAATTGCAATGTAGATTTCTTTGCAAATGCCAAGATTACACCTGACCTGTCACACTCTGCAGTTTCCCTGCTGTCATAGTCTAGGCTGCAGTTGCAGGTGACAATACATCAGAGGAATAGTCAAAACTCACATGCTGTTCTGTTCAAGACATACACATTGTCCCAAGTTTTGGATCGCTGCATTAAAGAGCACAAGTTATGCAAAAAAAAGGTGGCTAAAGGCAAGAAAGGGAGGTTTATGAATACTGCAGCCCTCTTAAATACCTTTGAAGTATGTAACTTCCAGAATTAGTCACTAGTGTAATCCAAATACTAATGCATCCCCATGCTCTATTCAAACAAAAGACATTAAGCACACAGAGAGAAGGGATGATTGGAGCCATAGCTTCAGAATGAAATGGGTTTATCTTAGTAGCCTAGTCTCCAGATGCATGCCTTTGCCATGTCCTACCCATAAGTGAGGAGGAAAGATGATACGATCACTACAATTCCTTCTGAGAGGAGACTTGGGTACAGGGTGAGGGAAGAAGCTCCCTTATGGTCCAGCCTGACCCTGAGGCTCAGGGAAGAGAGCAGTCCCACCCACATACCAACCTATCATAAATCCAACATGGGATTTGCAGTTATGTGGATCGATCAAACATGGGACACCCCGATCCACTGTGGCACTGAAACAAGTCCTGTTCACTCATTAAAGAAGCAGTTGTTTTGCTATGAGATTACACAGGGGTGTTCAACCCAAACAGGCTCCAGTTAGAACTTGCTTTTAATTAGGCTACAAAGACTTTACTAGCACAGTGGTTATGACTGATAATGTTTTGTTCCACAATCACATCTTCACAAATTTGTGAAACAAAAGTTCACTGATAAAGAAAGAAAGAAAAAAGATTAGGAAAAAAAAAACAATTTTTGAAGAATTCCATAAGGAAGACTCAAAAAAGTTTCACACCCTGAAAAAAACCTGTGTCAGGGAATTAATTGCAAGGTGACTAACAACTATACTGTGTTCAGAAATTAGATGTTGGATATGACTCTAGGGCTGCATTTAAGAAGCTCAGACATAAAACAAGCACCAAGAGTAAGGAGGTATAACTCAGATAAGATTGTTTAAAATGGGCCATCTGACCAGCAGAGGAACAGACATGGCAATAAGAAAACCTGAAAACACCTCATCACAACTGAAACTGTGACTGTTGCCAGCTCTCCTTGAGAAAGCTTGCCCATACACATAGAGCCCAGGCAATAGCTACACTGATTCTGTGCTGACCCAGAAAGGCTCATGTTTTGGCTGCCTGCACCATCTCTCAGCAGCGTAGGAACTTGAAAAATAAAGGCAGCAGCTGTCTTTGTAGGGGAGATGTATGAGAGGCTCTGCGCATTGTCATCACGCCGCTCCCATGCAGATTGGAGCTGAAGCAAGGCTCCAGGCACCAGTACAGCACTACTGGAGAAAGCATCTGCCACAGGTGCTAAGAGGATGATAGACACTTCTACAGGCAGAGGCTGTTTAACCCTTCCTAGCTGAACATGGTGCTTACAGATAGCCACCAATGTTTTGCTTCATAGCTAGTACTTTCACTCTCTCTTTTTTTTTCCTCTCCACTTCTCCTGTCATGATACAGAGAGGCCAACAAGGAGGCTGGAAGAAAAACACTCAGTGACCTCAAGGCCATGACTCGTACAGAATTCAATTATTTACACTGTGAAGGCATTAAAACAGTTATCTAAAGTCTTCCAGCACGGGTGCTCTGCTACTTGGAAAGAGTCCTTAACACCAGACACATTCATGGCCATCAATAATATAATATGGATTTTATTATTTTATTTACTAATTTCCAGCTCTTGTGCCTGTCAAACTTAAAACCTCTGTTGTAAACACTGCAAATAAGTTAAACTTTCGCAAGCCAAAAGTTTCTTCTAAAAGTCTAGGAAACAGTACACACAGCTTAGGCTTTATCCGTTTGTTGGGTTGCTTCTTTTCTTTGCCTCTGGGGATACAGTTTTGTATAAGTGGAAGAGAGCAGGTTGTTTCATTCATTTTCTTGGGAGATTAGGGAATGAGGAAGAGGGAAGGAAAAGGGAAGGAATAAAGAAATTAGAGCCCAAAGTTTTCTCTGTGGAGTGACACAAAAATCTATTAAGTACTACACACACTCACACAACATTTAAAGGAGCCTAGAGAAATGAAACCATACTATTTCCCAATACCAAATCTTAAAGATGGACATAAACTCCTTTTTGTTCAGCACTAAGAATCAGTTTATACTAACAACAAGGGGTTGTTTCTAACACCATTTGTTTCCTATTTTTAATGAATACATCAAATCTCTGCTCCAGCTGTCACTGTCCTACAAATAAATATTCTCTCACATTGGGAATAGGGAAGATAGGAGGGCTATTTCTGCTGGGATGTGGGGCACACTGTGCAGCTCATACCTCCAGAAGCCTATTCTCTTCCACAGCAGGCAATCTTCTGCGCAGCACACATGCTGCTCTTCAGGACCCACGATATATATCTCAATATTTATCAATAACAGCATGGACTGGAATTACCAAGCCACCGACTTCCTGCAAAGTGATGATTTAACTTTTACCTTGCAGATTAACTTTAACCAGTGGGAAAGTGCGTCCTAAATATCCTTGAGTAATCTTATGATGAAATTCCTAGGTGTTCTTGCTTGTAAAGTTTCATTTGTCTTCACTGTTCTTTCTTTACACAATTTAATCTCCTTGGATGCTCTTCATCTTTTATTTTTAAACTCCAAGTGCATTTCTACACCTTCATCAATTTTTATTGTATGTAGTATTTACGCTTTTTTCAGTCCAACTCAGATGCATAATGCATTAGCTTTGTTGAAAATTTCTGTGAGTTCTCCGAGACTGCACAATGTTCAAAAACTGATTTCCCACACTAGTCAGCCCAGTAAATTTAATGCCTCAAGCACTGTAATAACAGAGTTTTAAGTAGACTGCTGAAACAATATTAGTGTTCATTATACTTTCACTCTGCCTCTATTGTTTGACGTTTCCTCTCACGCCATCTGATGTCTTCTCATGTTTCAATATTCTCTGGGCATGATTGTACCCATAGGATGACTCATGCGTTGGGAGAGCTGTGCATTTTAAGGCTCACTGTATTCCACATGAACATATATCTTATCCCTCAAGTGGAGCCAGTTATCTTTGAAACATCTGACCTGTCTCACAAAGATCTCTTCTTCAAGTTTAAACATCTATTTATATTAAAGCTTATAATACTGTAGGTACCTTAGGTGACCAAACTCCAGCATTATCTTTTGTCCCTTGGGCTTCATATTCCTCTAGTTGTTCTGCCAAGTCACAAAAAAGTAAAGTGAGCCCCACGGCAACTCCCTTGCTGCAGGCAAGGCACCAAACTGATGCAAAGGACATTGTGAAATGGGACATCAAGCATAAGCAGTAATACTGAACCGGCAGCATCAGAAATTGAGAAAGATATCGTTTAAAGACGGACTCTGTTCAGGCAATCTGTTGGAAACGTTTTATAGCGCAAGATAGACCGGTATTCAGACTGAGCTTAAATCGGTGATTTATGATGAGCAATTATACAGCGCATAGAATTTTGTTACTTTTGTAGTATAAAAACATTTTCCTAACTATGATTTTGTGTCATCTACCTGATTTAGTCAAAGTGTTATAAACTGCCCATTAGCATATTAAGGCTAGAAATGAGATGTCTCCAAACCACTCAAGACAACATGTTCTGAAACATACAACTGGGGAAGTGGGAGGAGAATTTTGAGTAGCTAATGCAAAGACCTTTTTGCAAGAGGAATGGCTTTTGCCTGCAGCAGCAGGATCCCAAGTTTGGTAAGCAGAAAATCCCTCCTGCTCCCAGTGGCTCTGTTCCTACTTTTAGCAAGACTGTACTTAGTACAGCAGAGCCACAAGACACAACAGTGTGTCCCTTTGGATGTAGTACATGCCTATCACCCTCCCTACCTGTTACAGACTTAAAGAAGCTTCCAGCATCTTCCTCAAAAAGAACTGTCCACAGCTTAGCAATCCTTTCAGGAAATAGCTTTTGCTCCTTAAATCTTCAACTAGACCACACACACACAAAAAAAACATCAATCACAAACAACCTAAACTGTGCTTTGGAGAAAGCAGCTTGTAGGCCTAGGGGAGTTTTAGGCTTCATACTGCTATTAACAAAGTCAAAGACTTAATTCCTGTGCTGCTGGCAAGTGTCCTGTGGTTCACATTAGTGCAAAACTATCTTCTAAATTCAGCCACCTGCCTTCTGGCATGGCCAGATTATGCAGGGACAATGAACGAACCAGACAAAGATATTTTCTTTGACTTTTTCTAAAGAAAATGGAGTAAAGTGACTGTACTGGATTATTTTGGTTAAGGTGACTGACATTCGTATTTTCTCAAAGCAGTTTCTTTACCTCTGCATACAGGTTTCATAATAACCAGTAGAGCAGACACAAAAGACTCTAGGAAATTTCCAGGTCTAAAAAATTCAATTCACAACTGGTAGTCTGATGAAAAACATAAGGGCTTTTTATATCATTTATAGAGTAAGTTAATGAGTGGAAGGTAAAAGCATACAGACCTTAAAAAAAAAAAAAAAAAAAAAAAAAAAAGAAGATAGAAAGGTACACTTAAAGTTTCCAGCCACAACCAGTCCAGTTTTACTTTCATTCTGCAATTATCGAAGACTTTATCTCATTTATATGGTAATAACTTGTCTCATGTCAACTCGACAAGCAGAGATAGCAGCTACGCAGCAGTGCGGGCTCCTTGAACGCTCTGGCTGCCTGAAGCTGCCGGCGTGGGCGGATGGACCTCGCTGGGCTCAGAGTGCCAATTAGACTTGCCAATGAGCCAGGCCTAGCAGTGCTGCGAGGAGCATAACAAAGGCAGGGAATTTCTTACTGCTATGAATTTAACTTAACTCTTTGTAGGTTTTGTGCACGCTCAGCCCAGGGAAGAGGAGATTTATGCAGCAGTTTGGAAAGAACTATTCCTCAACAAAGAGCATTAAATTTCGTGGCAAGGTTCAGAAATAATTTCAGGACAATTACTACAGCTGCAAAGCTGTATTTTCTCTAAAATTCTAATTAAATATAGATAAAGTGAGGAAAGAGGCCAAAACAGATCTGGAGGTTAGTAAGAGATAAAGGCTAGGGTCTTTTGCAGTTTCAGAGCTAATTACTAAGGGGATGTCTAATCCCCTTGACAAAGCAGGGGTGGTGCACAGGGACCTCTGGGTTCCAACCAACCCCACAGCTCTCAGATGTATTGAAAAATGAAATTATTTTTTAAAAAGAAAAAAGAAATTTCACCAGGTAGGAAACTCCAAGACAGAACAAGGATCTGTCATCACTCTGCTGTAAATTCAGTTACTCTAATGAGCTCTTTTTCAGAGATTAACTG
Source organism: Baryphthengus martii (assembly GCA_013396935.1). NCBI lineage: Eukaryota > Metazoa > Chordata > Aves > Coraciiformes > Momotidae > Baryphthengus > Baryphthengus martii. Next base: position 141,143 of record VWZK01006324.1, on the reverse strand, counting down.
TGGTTTTGCCCATATCCTATTATCTATTTTGGGACACATGGGAACATCTCACTTCAACAATTAATTTCCCACCATGAGCTAGATAGTGAGGTGCAGTGATCCTATGTGCCAGAACTTCAATTGTTGCACTGTGGGTTGTGCTTTGATCACTGTAGTCATCAAGTGTATACTGCCAGCCCACTCAGAACAGAAAAGGTTCAGTTGAAAGTGGGGGCATTCAAAGTGTACCTGTCATGAAAATCAGGCAGGATATGGTTTGCAGTCTATGCTTTCTAAAGAGGTTCTGTACCTTCCACTAGAGGGAAGTGTATTTTTGTAGGCAATTTCACAACAATAAGACAACTGATGGTATTTGGAGGGGGGGAGAGGAAGGCAAAAGGGAAGAGTAGGGTTTATGTCTCTAATATTATTATACACTGTGCTGCCCTTTTTTTTTCGCTCCTCTCTTTTCCAGAAGCGACAACCAGATTTCAGGAGAATCAGATTTGTGCCCATTCCCTCATCCCTTTGCAGACTATAGGAAGGGGTAACCTGCTCAGTTCACACTGATAATAGAGCACTGAGAGTCAGGTAGTTTAGGAACAGTGATTTAATATGCTTTGAATTCAGGATATTGAGTTTTATATGGGATTTACTTAATGTATTTAAATACAACACAGCAATTTATATTGAAATGATATCATATACATAAGATAGCTGATGTTAAAATAAAGGATTTAGCATCAATATATTTGAGGACTGTGTTATTCTTTTACACAGAGGATGTTACACATGAATGCCTTAATCCTTACCAGATCACAGTAAACCCTGAGCCCCACAGTCCAGAGAAAACCTAATATGCCATTTAGAGTTCCTGACAATCAGGAAGTGTTGAGTTTGCATCACTTCATCTTTAAAACCATCCCTTTAGCCACATGTGCTTCAAGTGCACATTAAGAATATGAAATTAAAGATTAGAAGTTCAGAAAAGCTCTGAAAGGAATCTAGAAGCTTTCTGGTAAGCACAGCTCTGCCCATCACCCCAGCAATAACAAAGCCCATCTATTTCCAACCCAGCATAATTGTCATACCCCCAATCTCAGTCATATAATGGACTTGTGGAAGTACTGGGTCATGGACTGCTGTACTGGGACAGAGGGAAGCCAATGTCAGGTCGGAGGGAATGTAAATACTTTTGTGAGACATTGGTACAGAGATGCCAGTCAAAGATAAGTCAATTTTGAACAACTAGAAGTAGGCTTGAGAGAAACTTGTGAAGAGCAGACAACAAACAAGAAATTGTTTAGCTTTAGTTGATACAAGCAGAGCTGTGTTTAGAGGCACAGGTCAGGAGGTTCAGATTTTAAGCCTGAACACAGAGGATTCAGTCTCCTACCAGCTCAAGAGCCAGGGAAAAATTTTTGATAACGAGCAGCTGCAATCTACACTATCTTTTTTTAAAAGTGAAAATGAGATAGAGCAGGCATAAAACTGCTTATCAGTTGATAACAGCAGCATCAATAATTAATTTTCACTATTAAGAAGTCCTGCCTCCAGAGTTTTCCCAGAAAGCTCAATACACTGAGCTTTCATTCTGAGAAGTAATCCAAAACAAGAATCTGAAAATCCTGAGAAGAGGTGAAGGAGTTTGGGTTCTGTTTTGTTTTGGGTTTTTTTTGTTGTTGTTGTGGGGGTTTTTGTTTTTTTTTTTGTTGGTGGTGGTTTTTTTACAGTCTGCATTTTTGAAATGAGGAAGCATTATGTGCAGTTTAGCTCTGATTGCATTAGGAGTGGAACAGCTAAAAGAGAGAGATTTAATGAGCAAGACATTCAACGCAGTGCTGTTAAATGCTTCTCAAGCATAATAGGGCGATATTCCAAAACCACTGCAACTACCACACCGTAAGTCTTCAGCAGAAATAGCATTACCTAGGTGACAATTTCCCCCCCCCAACACAGATAAATTAGAACTCAAAATATCACACACCATGTTCACGTAAGCGAATCTCGTATCATGGAAAACATCTCACTTCTGATTCCTTGAGCACAAAACAAAGGGCCACGTGCTCAGAGCAGAACAAAAAGCCAAGACAAGCATCTTACAGCCTGGAAAGTTAAAAAACAGTGAGGGTAAACCTCATTTGAAGTTGTAATGAAAAGCTCAGTCTCTAAAGGCTTTAAATGAATATGCTCACACATGCTAGTAAACATTTTAAATATGCATTCAAAGTCCTGTTGGATTCTAATACTCTGATGATTAAAGCCAATTCTCCTCCTCAGTAAATAATTCAGTAGCAAAGAATTGCTTGGCCTGGAAAAGAGATTAACAATGGCCCAAGATTTTAAGTAGTTGCTCTTTTCTGAGAGATTTTTATTTTTTCCTTTGTGAGGAGAAGGTTCTGCAAAAGAAGAAGTCACACAAAGTTGAAGTATTTATATTCACAGCTGCAATTTAGAATCAGCATTTTCTGACCTTTATTCTGTTAGTGGAAGAAGAAAGAGCTGATGGTATGAAAAGAGAGCCCAGCAACATAATTTATATAAGCTACTGCCACGGGAGAGTAGTTTTCTTATTCAAGGGCTGTGAGAGGCCAGGTGGAAGGCTAAACAACCCTTGTCATAAACTCACCCCCGTCCTGCAAAGAGATTCACGTGGTGGTGTGAAACAGCAAAACTTTCAACAAGTCTTTGTTCTCAAGGACAGGAGTAGTGGATGATAAGGCCTGCTCAACTCAGATGGCCTTGCTTCCCCCGTACAAACTGATAACTGCTCAGTGCAGCTAAGACATTTCAATCACTACATTTCAAACACTACAGCATTTTGTCTCAAAGATTGCTTAGGCTATATAAGGACTCAGAAAACAAAGATGAAACGAAGCTCTCCCCACCAGAAAAAAAAACAACAAGACATCGCTGGATCCTTGATGGTGACTATTATCTCTGTCAAACTATCCCAAATCCTTTCTTGATTTCTACCTTTTTCTTATTCTATTCTTTCCTACCGCTACTTTCTTTTACTTTTTCACAATTTATAATAAAACAGTAGTTTTGAGTATACGACTTTTGATCTCGTTTGTGTCTTAATCTTATCCTTGGGGATCATATCGAACCTTGTCATGATAAAAGTTTCAATTGAACATCATTCAGGAATTAAACTCAGCCACCACCGGCCCCTCTAACATATGAGGACAAGCTGGAAAGCAAGGGGCTTTAATTTCTGCCAAATTACTTTACATCTTAATGCAATATTGGATCATGACAAGGGCAAAGCACTGTTTTGTTCTAGCTGTGGTCAAAAAGGTTTATCCTGTGACACAGTGTGCTGGTATTAGGTATTTGGGAAGGCAGATACACAGAAATCTCATCTAGAATAGGCTCCAGAAAGTAAAACACAGTTTTGTGTTTTCAGGTGTTTTTTGCTTATTAATGTCAGCACAAAGGTGCATCTAAGTTCTGAAAAGCAATCCAATTAGGAGGGAGACTATAAATAAAGCACTCAAAAAAAAAATAAAAAAATCAAGTAACTAGTTTCCTTCTGCCTGGAAGAAAATGTTTTTAAACTAGAGATTTTAAAGCAAGTTAAAACCTTTCCCAGGTTAATTCCATTAACTCTGATTAGTCAGAACATGGTCTGCCCTAACACACCACTAGGCCTGATCCAAACCCCATGGGAACCTTTTAGATCAGACTCTAATAACGGACATACTGGACAAACTCATACACATAAAAGGTATTTGTTCCTTGTATTGAAAAAATGCAGGAACTTGAGCCACATGTGTTCTTAATCCTGCTCTTGTCACATGACTACACAGTCCAAGGAAAGTCACCACCAAGTGTGAAACAACAGTCACAAAGCAGAAACCTCTTAGAGTGCACCTGAGCCTTTCTTTCCAGGCAGCAAAATGCCAATCCAACAAGTTTCTCTGAAAAATGGGGCTATTTTAGGCATTTGCAAACTATTAGCGCATGATACTGCAAAGTCCTAAAGCCACCCTGAGAGATGCACTACTTGTATATACAGCCAAAAGAGAATTACTGTAACAGAAATGACATTCACAGAGGCATTTTAAAAGGTAGATCAATTGTAGCAGCCAGTTTGGAACTACACCTTAATACTTCCCCCAGAATGGAAGCTTTGGGTAACTTCTAAAGTTAGGAGTAAATCAAAGACAAGATATCCCAGAGTCTCACTTCATGTTATATTTTTTTTCAGACTTAATGAAGACTGTTGGGATCCAGCTTGTTTCTAGACAATTTCAATTTTTAAAAACCAACCTTATTTCTAGACAGTATTTTCCACAAATAACTCTTTAAAAAGCAAACAAAGAGTGAACTTCATATTATTTCACAAAGAATTTACCTCCTAAGTCAAGAGAGAAAGACTACATATATATAACATACTTGTTTCATTTAGAGCTTTCTTCACAAGCAGTTTGCTTAGCTGCACAGACAAATCTTCATTGGTGACCCTTTTGACTGTGATCTTGGCACTAGAAACACAAGAGAAACACAACAAAATGCTTCAGTCTGGAGGTGTAATACTTAAGACCTAAAGTCTAAACCAGGTCAGCTCATGAACTGTAAAGTATCTTCTAAAGAAGCAATTTTGCACAAGGGAAGACTGCACACAGTTAATCACCACAGCTGCCTTTTCTAACTAGAGGCCATCATCAGTTACACTCCAGAAATATCTGCCATATCTAAGCCCTCCATTTGACAACTTCCCTAACATTTCTTCTTTACCCCAGCTCCTCATCATACCAAGAGCAAGCTGGGCCATGTATGTTCCCCAGGGTAGAGGAAAACCTTGGTTGCTCTAGACCAGAACTCCTACATGGCTGTCCCAGGAATTGCATTTAAATACTTCACCTGTTTCCTCCCAACTTCTCCCTCCACCCTGCGAACAGATACATGGTCACACAACTGAGGTAACTCAGTACAGCTGCCTTAAGCCCTGCAGAAAGACAGCATTTTACACCAGCTGAACCTTCATCCTGGCCCTCTTTGGTAGCACCAACCTCCTTTCATGTGCTTACCCTCGTGACTGCCAGGATGCCACGAAGGTATGCTCTACCTCTGCCACGGGCTGGATGACAGAGGACAGAACATGGGCAGGTGGACAGGGATAGAGGGGCTGGAGATCCAGGGGAGAGTAACACAATCAGGGTGCCTCACGCTCAACCCACAAAGTGGGCTCAAGCATTTTTTTATTTAACATTCTTATTAAAACATACCTACATAGCAACTCCTTTTTTTTTTCTTTTTTTTTTTTTTTGTGTTGCCGTATTGTTTGATTTTGTATCTTACTCAGACAGGCTTTCCCTCAGGAAAAGCTGACTTCAGTTGGACCTTCCTTGTGCATTGGGGGCTGGAGGACAGAGTTAAAGACATGGTCCTGGGATACCACAAGTACGTGTCTCTTTGTCCAATGTCTTTTTTTTTCTGCATGCTCAGAAATATTCCTCTATGTTGGAGGGGACAAGCATTTCTGCAAAATTTCTTAATAGAACTTCATATATAAAACACTAGAGAAATCTTATCTAGACACTGCAGATAGGAACTCACTTTGAAACAGAAGCATGGAGGGACTCATGGAGGTCATCAGAGGAGCACTTTTTGATGACTAGAAGGCTATAAAACTTGTCTTGCACAGTGAAAAACAGATTGAAAGAGGAGAGAACTGCAATCTTTAAGGTATCCAAGAGCTAAGTATCAGGAGAGGAAAAGAACTATTTAATTTGATAGAGATGCTGACATAAAGATACTAGATGGAAACTTCGCACAAATATATCCATCCTGGAAACTGGAAGAAGGATTCCAGTCATTAGGAGGATGAAGTTCAGGAACTCTCTTCCCAAAAATCATCTTTTATAAAGAGGCAAATAAGGCACAAGAAACTAGACCCTCTATTCAAGATCATTTACAAAGTTTGTGTCAGGGGTGGGAATCAGATACCAGAGACTGAAATGCCAGGCCCTTTAAAACAAAATCAATAGTCTTGTAAGTGAGGGTCAAATGTGTTGAAAAGATGGTTTGCTGAGCCAAATTTTGCAATCCAATATGGGTAAAGTGAGAAAACAAAAATAATATGAGAAAATAATTCAGATTTTTATTGTATTAACTGTTAATTATAATAAATTGTTTGTGGTGAATCAGTATCACTAGCCTTTGGAGTGATCAAGAATGTTTCATTTAAAGAAAAAGATATACATTTCTGACACAGAGCATTACCTCAGGATGCTGCAGAATAAATCAAGATGCTCATGGGCAGACTTTTCATTCTTTTGCATGGCAGAGCAAATAATTTATTGATACTTCAGTGCAATCTGTTCTTCTATATTCCCCTCCCCCTCTTTTAAATTTGATTTTTCTGAATTATCAATACAGTCAGACTCTCAGGGAATAACATTCATGCTTGTAAAGTCCAGCTATAAACAAGCTTAGACATTTCTCTTTCTTCTGAACGACTTTTGATTTTTCATTATCGCCTGACTGTAATTTATTTCTGCCCCCCCCCACACACACACACAGTGTTTGTCAATCTGTTGTCCTGGCTTTTTCTTTCTCAGTGTCAGAAGAAATCAATGAGGGTTTCCATCTGGGGATTCCAAAGGGTGCTTCTCTTTTTATCAATTCCATTGCCATGCCTATTTTATCTTAAGCTCTACATGGTGCTTGTTTCATCAGATTTCTCTAAATCCTAATACCAATACCAAAATCCCACATTGTAATTTCTTAGTTAATCCTCAGATGCTCACTTTATTCAAAGAGAGAGATGTAAATATCTTCGCTCCTGAATATGAAATACAAGTGGTGTTTGTTTGTTTCCTCAGGTCCCAGTTGCCTCGCCCCACCCCAGGAACAGAGAGCGTGTTCCTGCTATAAACATATTGTCACCACCTCCAGGAGGGAGACGGTGACACAGGGTCACGCACTCTCCCCCGTGCTCCCAGGAATGTGCATCGCCTGTCTTGGGGACCTGGATTCCCAAACAATATTAAAAATGCAGTCCCAACCTTCTTTTCCCCTCGGCCTTACATGAGGCAGAATCTTTCATACTCTCAAGTAGCCTTAACTTTCTAAAATGTCACTGTTATTTGTTAGCTTCTGATTCACACTCAAGTTAGTTATCTTTAGTAAGAGCAAGCGAATCTGTGCTCTCATCTTGAGCCCCCAAAACTAGAACCAGAGGGTGCACTTGATTTATCCAGTCATCAACATGCTGGACAATATTTGAAAGAGAAGCAGGAGGACGTGCAGGCATCTTTTACAGAAAGAGTTGGCCCTCAATGGCCACAACCACATTATTTACATTTCTAGTTTCTCTGCAGCCATTTCTGCCTCCTATCATCAACATTTCCAGCTTCCCACAGGATTTTTGTTTGAATGATGCTGTCTTTACACTTCTTTTCTGTTTTTTTCACACAACACCAAGACCCTCCATTTTCCCCTTTTCCAGCAAAATTGAAAGACCAGCTTCTCACATTTAGTCAGCGAGTTTGGAATGGCAGTTCCTCAAAGTAATGCAGTCTTAAGGAAAGCTATGCAAGGATGCAGAATGAAGGTTATTCCTTTCCTCAGACAGTTCAGAGTTGGTGAGCTCCCCTATGTCCCTGGAAACATATTTACAGCTTCCCTATCTCCCTGTTTGTCTATCAAAGCACTGCCATTGACACCCAAATGCCTTGCTCCTGTATCTCCTGAGTTCAAATAAATTAATAACCACAGCAGCTTTGCAGAGAAAAACGCTTGAGAAGAAACACATGAGTAAAACTTAAAGGCTCAAACTTTCAAGAGGCATTTAAGTGGCCTGAGCCACAGGGTGATTTTCACAGCACCCACTTGCATCACCGTAAACCTACATTGCTTGCATACATTTCTGCCTAAATATCTTTAGAAAGCTGGATCAGAAAGGTTTTAAATATATCTTGCACTAAATTCTTAGGTGATTTTGGGCATTTTCCTGATGCAGCAATGCTGAACTTGGACTTTCCAACTCAACAGGTGGAACTGTCATAGGATTCTCACATGCTGCACAGCTTCATCCCAGTCCAGGGCAGAAGTTACTAGGAAAAGCTTAGGGCCTCCTGTCCAGGAGCTGGAGCATCTTGCAAAGTGGCAAATTGCACTGGGGGTGCAGGATTAGTGTGTATACGATGACAGGAGAGACAGCGGTGCCCTAGGCTCCAAAGCAAGGGGGGACCCACACCATCTGCTGGTCCCTGGGCCCTGCAAGTTGTGAAGGCATCAGGGTATTGTTCTCACCAGTGCATTGTGCAAGCATGAAGGCAAATTTCACATCTCTGCCTGCAAAACCTGGTGTCATGCTGGTGCAGCAACACAGAGGTAGAGCTCTGCTGCTCGACGAACTGAGAATTAAACACCACGCTGGGAGCTGCCACTGGGCACGCTGAGCTGTCGCTCTTCAAAGGGCTTGGGTTGTGTAAGAGAACCAAGGGAATCGCTAAACCACAGACAATGAAAACAACTTTAAATCAGAGACTAAATGAAAGGAAAAAAAGTTGTCAAAATGTCAAAGTTAATGCATTCAAAAAACTAACCAGGGAATGGCTAGATGGTATGAGCATAAACTTTAAACTTAATTAAAAGTTTTAAGGTGTGAATACAAAACTAACTTCAGTGTAGACAGTCAATAAATCTATCCTCCTTAATGAAATACTGGTCCTTTTGCTATTTCTGGTCAATATTGTCCCTCATCCTTGCAGCTATGTGTAACTTTGAAACTTGGGTTCCTGTCTATCAAAACCAGAGGAGCCATGCAGAACAGGATCACAGCCTCCTGCGGCTCCTGCTCCATATCCTCCTGGACCACGAGGGTTTCTAAAGAGAATCTCAGAGACCGTTTCCTTTGTCTGCAAAGCACCTGGCTCTAGAGGTAGCCTGGAAGAAAGTTTACGGAACTCTGAGATCTTGTTTTCTCACATTTTGTTGTTAGTGTTATAAATATCCAGTTAGAATTATCTATAAATTATCTACTTAGCCATTCTCCTGATATTTCAGGTAGTTCTGTTCTTGAAATAAAATTGCTTTTTAATTAAGAAAGGCAAGGAAAATGGTAAGAACTCTCCATGATCTCAAATAGTTTGATTGCTGCTACCTCAGTGTGCACCATACTTTTTTTCTGGCATTCCCCTGGAGGGATAGTGTATAAACGTGTGTGTGCTCTGAAAACACACAGGACAGCTGTTCTTCCTTCCTTCTTTCCTTCCAAATGTTGCTCATAATTAATTGCGTGTACAACTAGAGTTTGGGTCAATTGTCAAGAATGTAATAGAACCACCACATTTTTTTCTTAGACATTCAAAATGCACTAGACAGCCCCTTTTTCTTCACCTTTCTAACCTTTGTCAAGTCTATCATTGTTTTTCTTAAACAAAAATTTCAATTTTGTGATCAATGGGTACCTTTTCCCCCCCCTTCTTTTTTAAAATATGCCTTGTTCGCAATCACAGTTCACAGTCTGTGATGTCAGCACACTACAGCTTTCTCTGGGGCAGAATCTGACCTTACACCGTGCTACAAAACAATGGAGTTGGGAAAAAGATATGAGAACAACCAGTATGTTGATAACCAAGATTGAAATCAGTGTCTCTGCCATCTGCTCCACCTTCTAGTCCTTATAGCTCTGCCCTCCAACCCCAGCATCCCCATCCCCAAGGCTGACTGTCAGTTTAATAGGGTTGAACTATTAAAAGTAACTGCAGATTCCTCAGGAACTACTGCTGCAGTGAGAAAATATCAGAAAGCAAGGACTTTGGACCCAACTTTATTGTGAGCTTGGCTCCTTTACCAGAAGAGCGAGCAGAGAGCAGTAAAAGACCGTGCACATCTGAGAGACTAGAAGCTCTTGACCCCCCATCATTGACCTCCAGCAGGACCTGGATACAAAGGCAGCTGTCAGCTCAGCTTCTGGGACTCACACACACACAAAGCCATCAGTCTGGGCTATAGGCAACATCCGATGTTGCTCTCCTGACAGAGAAGAACCAGGCAGAGAAAGGGAGGTGGATGGTGAGCCAGCGAGCAAGCAAGAGCCCTGAAGAGCTACTCCTGGTGGCAGCAGGAAAGAAAAGAGCAACAGGCAGGGAAGAAAATGGGATGCCCCAGCCTCACTGCCTCCCAACAGAGTCAGGGCTGCTTCACTACCTTCAGCACCCTGCCAACCAAAATGGCCTGTACTGGGAGCTGGCCTGAGATGCGTGTTCACTTGTTGGATTGAAGTTTGCATTTTATTTCACTAAGAACTGCTCAACTCGGGAGAATTTATACTTGGACATTAGAGAGACATAAACAGTCATAAAAATTCCAGCTCTGCTTGTATGAATGATCCACTGATGTGTGTTAAATGCACTCTATTGCTGCACTGAAGTCAATTTGCAATTGATCATATTGCATTTCTAGTGTCAGCAGATATGAAAACATGTAATTTACCGATGCTTAATGAACCTCTATGATGACAAGACATAAATATCAATAAGCAGCTCTCCAGTTAAGGAGGTTAACCAGCAAAGTACTCAGTGAAAACATTAAAGAGGTAATCATCTGGCAATTACTGTATAGATGGAGCAGCTGCCCTCAAGGATGACTAAACCTATGCAAAAGACCGTTAGAGGAAAAAAAGGTGGGGGGAGGGGGGAAGAGGCAATTAACTCCATGTTACAAGCTGAAAAATTCTATCTGAATGAAAAAAAAAGTAATTGCCTTTCTGGATTGCACTTGTACATTTTTCCACAGGTACTTGAAGTAATCTGTTTGGTAGGGCTCTTTGACTATGCTAGTTATTTGGAAAAGGCAAAGCAGTGAGTTGTTCCAGTGTTGTTGTTCTTAATTCTTCTGGTAATGCTGATCTTTCCTTGTGTCTTTTTTGAATCTTTGCATTGCTTTCATGCATATTTTGATGCTAAGATCTTCCCTTTTTTGAGGGCAAAGCTTTCGGTTTCCTATAAAGTTAAAGGAATGCAATAAAGGGAACATTACTAGTGCTTAGAAGCACTTTGTGAAAGTAAAACACAGCAGATTAAACTTTACTTTATAGTTAATGGAGCAATTTAACAGCAGCTATATTCACCACTGGACTGAACATCAGTTTCAAGTTCAATTCAGATTTTATGCAGATGTAAATGCTGTTTATATTTCATCTATGAAGCCCAAGGCAGTGAGAGTTTTTTGAGCGACCACAAGAGTGCAAAAGAGTTTAACCTCTCACAGCTCAGGTATAGCCACTACTCTCAGGACAGGGTACTCACAACACTGCTTTTGCAGCCAATTCTGCCTGTGAAATGGACCCGTTCTGCGTGGCCAAGGTAAAGGACAGTACAATTGAGGGTGATGCTGCAGAGTGCTGTTAGCAGAAATCACATCTTCTGTGTGACATACCCCAACCTGGACATCTTTTCCACATTTTACAACTATTTCTCACCCCAGGCAGATACCAACTATCCTCTTCCTGCAGCAACCCCTGACCCATATCCCAGCTGCTCTGGGGATATGGTTCTCCCTCCTTGCAAGCCACTTCCCTTGCCCAGACAACCCTGGCAGCCACCTCAGCACACCTCTGCATGCTCTGCCCAAGTAGCATCTCACCTCCTGAATCAGGCTCTGAGCTGATACTCTAGCCATAAAGCCTCTTTCTGCAAAAGCCAGAGGGCTACATCCAGCCCACAGATGGCCACATTCACCCTGTTTATGTAAGTATGAAAGGCTGATACTTCTTAGAGGCCAAAAGCTTCTGGTTTTGCCCAGTGCCTGAAGTATGCGAATCAAGCATCTTAAAAACAAGAAAAGAGAAAATAAACAAACAAAAAAGGCAGTTATATAGTAAATAGTAGCAGACCAGCAGGTTTCAGCAGTGTGTCACTCCGAACCAGTACCTCGCAAGTTGCAGCTGTTTTGGAAAACCACAGGGTGGTCATAGTATAAGTAGTTAGCCAAAGCAAAAGGAAAACTGTAGTGAAACTGATGGAAGAAAGAGAATCTTCCCTTTCTGCAGAAGAAACACAGGGATGTTCAGAGATAACAGGTATTTAAGTAAAAGCTACTACCTTTTGAATATTCAGTAACTGACTATTCTAGTGAAAAGAATTTCCTGATATTTTAACGTATTGTAATATTAGCTGTGCAAAATCACCAGATGTATGAGGCAGGAAAAGGGGTTTGTATATCAGAAGAAATGCAGTTAGCAGGAAATTGTCTACTCTGGTATAGCCTTTGCCCTGTGCATTGACAAGGTAGCACATAAATCCTTCTCATTTCAGGTGCGCTCTCCAGCAAAAAACTCATTACGCACACCCAATCCTCCTCTCTCCTGTGTACATCCTATCCTATTTCAATGCAAATATGTTGCTCCCCAATAACAACAGTCACCCACAGCTCTCTTATCACATTTTTCATCAGTAGATGTAAAAGCAAGCATCAGACCAACTGAGGTCAGTTCATTAATCCCATTTTGCAGCTTCAGAAAGTGAAGAATGGGAGATGTACCTCCCAACAGCCTGAAACAGAAGCAAGGCTTCAGTGGCCATGGAGGCTCTCCTCCAGGATCTTTAACCTCTGTGTTTGTAGCCTAGGCTGGACACAAGGTCAAATTCCAACAGCTCAGCTGTATTGTGCATATTCTGGGGAAGAGTCTCAAGGCACTCAGCATGGCTTCCCAGTCAGGCAACAGTATTCCCAAGCTCCCAGAGGAGCTTGTCTGGTTTTCCCTGTAGTTACTGCCAGTGTCCACACAAATGGCAATGATTTGCCTTTACTTGCACCTTTCAATAAGTAAATGCCAAGTAAAGTGAGAACCTTAAAAATGGAGTAAAAACCTCAAATCGCTTGCATGGATACTTTGAAGCTATTATTGATATTTTTTAAGCATTCCAGTAACTGCATGATGGACAAGGTCCAAACCTCAAGTACCAAATATAAGATGTAAGGGAGAGGAGATAGAGGTTTCCAACATCCCTGTTACTACATGCATTAACTGTTGATGAAATTCAATCAGTGTAATCGTAGAAATGCTTCACAAAAGATGTCAAAAGTGGTCTGAAGAATGCAGTATACAATTAAACAAGATGCCACAAAAGTCTTGGTTTCCAATGCTAACAGTTATTTGGGTTCCAGCAACTATTTGGTCAGCTACAATTTCAACCAAACATGAAGGATATTAGAATTGCAATCAGTAGCACAATCTTGATATTGAGTTAAATATATCCTCCTTATCAACTGCTGTTATGCACAAATAATTCAAGCATTCCATGTCGCACAGCAGTACTCTAAAAATACATTTGCTTTCAGATAGGATTATGGATGGCCGAGCAGTTTCTTCATAACTCACACCTGAACTTCAGAGCCTTTGCCCACCACAGTAAGCTTTAATCAAATTAAGAAATTGCTCCCAGGTATGATTATACCTCAACCTTATAGAGATACCTTATTGTTATTGCTGCTTTATGCAGAGAGAGGGGAAAAAAAAAAAAGCTTTACGTAACTCTGTGCTTGATTTTTCAGAAACAAAATAAAAGAAGAGGTTTCATTTGTACTGAAGGATGAGATTTCCCTCTGGATTTGCTGCCCTCTAGATATCTTTCAGTATAAAACTGCTGTGCTTTTTAAATGGATTTTGTAATAATCTGCTTTAGCTGAGGATGCAATGGGGAGGGGATAAGTGAGTACAAAGACAGGGAAGACGCAGTGTTTGAATAGTTTGCCAACACGTTTTTGTAAAGATAATGTGTCTTCAGATGATGCCAGTTGTCCAAAGGAAGAAGGGCAGTTATATGTGTCTATGGGGGAGACAAATCAGGACTGAAGAAATGTTGGGTGGTTGCTGCTATGGGACAACACGCTCCATTTTCTCTACAGAAGGAGCAGTGAGACTATCAGCACATCATTCCCCCATGCAGCTCTACCAATGGGTATTAGTGATGATGTGAGAAAACTGTCATGAAGAGGCGTATTTCTTCCCCAAAACTCCCTCGCTACATGTCTCTTGGATAATACAGCTCTGCAAAGTTTTTCTTAGTTGTGCCAAGCTCTGGGTTGGTAGTGCAACTTCAGACATTCCAGGCTTGTTTGGTTTTCTCTTCAGCAGAAAATAAAAATGTTTCAGAGACTTTGACAGAACCTTGTTCGCTAAATTCTCCATTTCCAGCCCTGCAGTCATTTTAATCCTTCTAATAGGGATCTCAGCAGAAAACGTTTTAGTAGAGTGATGCCCACAAGTGTACAGGTACACAGTGCAATAAGAGCTTAAGAGAAAAGTGTCATACAAAGTAAGAGTGGTACTGGTGATTCACCATGAGATAAAACTAAAAAGATGAGGATTAGGCAAGCAGGGCAGCCTGTAACTGGTAAAAGGTAACCATAACTGAATTCTTCAGTTTGTTCAAAGCCAGTTGAGAAGATGTTGTTCAGACTACCTAGAGCAAGATGACTCCTAAAGGTCCCTTCAAAAGGAACAAGATAAATAAATTGTTTCCATTTTCTCTATATTTTGTTTCTTTACTAGAATGTTTACTTCAAGAAAGACTTTGGGGGAAAAGAAAAAAAACCCACTTTATTATTTGTTGGAGAAAATAAGGCTCAGCTTTTGGACCTCCAAATCTTCACACGTTTCCTACCCAGCTTTCAAGTAATTTGACTCACATACAAACATTTGTGCAGATTTTCCCCCCAGGCCAAATCCTGTAAAATATACTTTTTTTTTTTTTTCCAGATGTAAATAGTCCTATTGATCCCCAATAACAGCCGTTGCAGGAAGTGCTGCTTGCATTTCAGTGTCTGCAGAATCAGACCATATGATCTGACAGCTTGACAAAATTAGAAGTTGGCATGTAGGAAGCACAATTCATTGAGGGAAACTAAGGAAAAAACATTTTTAACTCTCAAGATCAATATAGGGGGATCAATATTATTAATTGCCTGTGGATAAGTTGAGACAGCAGTTCAGCACTTCAGCAATTATCTGAGGTTCAATACAAGTATTAAATACTAACAGTATTCAGTCGTGGGTGGTTAAAAAAAGAAGCTCCTAATTCTGCTCACCTTTTGCAGGTGAAAGAAAAATCCCTTCAGACTAAAGCATTGCTGGATACCCTCAGCCCTGTGCTCAAACCAAGTGGATATGGGAGTCCAAAAGGTAAAGTTTTGTCTGTCTTGTCCTTTTTGACTCTGGAAACAGAAATCAACTAATACCAAATGCTCTGCCTTGGTGATATTTCCAGCTTTACCATAAGCTGAAAATTCCCAAATCCAACTAGACAGCTGCTTTGCTAACTATATGGCCCAACAAAAAGGAGGCAGCCATCAGCAGAAAACATACAGTGAAACTCATGCAGGTTTTACTATCTATTTTGATGGACCCCATAAACAATATAGCATCACCAACCCCAGGGGGAACAAAAGAAGTAATAAACTCACTCACTGCAGGTGACACAACACAAAAGGCAAACCGGGCCAAAAATACAATAACATAAGGGGATATCAACCAAGCCCCATATCCCAACATAGCCAGGCACAAATCAATTAAACAAATACCAGAAAGATACATTACCCAATCCATTATCCTTGACTCCACAAAACTTCCCACAAACCCCTCCTGCAGCAGCTCCCGACAACAGCAGTGGCAACTCCCAGCAGCAAATCCCAATGAGGGGCTCTATTGGCCTTTTATCTCCACCCTCTAATTAGCACAGTTGGCAGCTGTTTCTCATCATTTTAGGGTGTGCTCGGCCTGGCCTCCCCTCCTGGATGGCCCTCTTACAACAGAGGGGGCCCATCCCCCACATCAAGGTCTGCTATGGCATGTGACCCCACTACTCAGTGCCTACTGGGTTGCAGCCAGCAGCAGAGCTAAAAGTTCTTCTTGGTGGTAAACACAGCAGGCCAACCCAGTCTTGCCCTTGATTACAACAGGAGGAACCTGGGCTGCCTTAGCCCCTTTTACCTGGTTGGGAAATTCATCCAGGTGTCAAGTTCACTTCAGGGCTTGGGGTTCAGACCCCAGCACTTCAACAGCCTGTTGCTAAGACATTACAGCACAACTGTAGTACAGGGAAAAGCAGAATGAAAGGACATGCTTACACAGCACATGGTACCACAGACGCGTCTCCTTAGGATCCTAATAATTGGAAAAAAATCCCTGCTGAATTTCCTAATTTTATCCCACATTGAATGCCAAAACCACTTTTCACTTGTCTGTTCAATATCAGCTCTAAATCCTACAGTGCTTTTCTATTCAGATGGCAAGAAAACATAAGTTCTTAAATTTTAAATGCGTGAACATTTAAAATGCTATAATTTTATCATAACCAAAGTGTTATTTCTGTCCTATTGTTATGCCTTCATCTGTTTTCAGACTCTGATTTAATTGATTTGATCACTTCATTCCTGGGCACCAGCTTCCGCAGCTAAACGCTACATTATGGACATTCACTCACTCTGTGGCTTTGGGGAATAGGAAGGATGCTGAACCTGCACCCTGTATTTGATTACCCTGGACCAGTCAAGAGCAAGTAAATTCCCAAACAAATATAATTTATATTAAATTTTGCAACTGTCCTCAAAAATACCAAGCGTTTTTTAAAGTCCTTGGTCTGAATGGCCAGACCTTGGCCGTTCTCACCAAAACTGCTGGGAAGAAACAATAAGTGCTATATGGTTATTAGTCATGCCACTTGTTGCTTACCTGAAAAGTGCTAATTTGCTACAGTGATAAGCAAAGATGAAGAACCTGATCAGAATAAAAGTCTTGTTCTTGCTTTGGACTAGAATCTCAGGTGTATATTAGTATTTATAAATTCACAGACTGCCACTGGTTCAGAGCTAAATTTCAGGCATTTATCCAAATTGAACCCAAAGCTTAAACCTTTTGACAGGAGCCTTCCTTTCCACCAAGCATTTGTGTAATTAATACATGGAGTTGTTTTTTTAAACCCTTGAAAAAAACCAACCAACCAAACAGCAAAATACAAAATTATATCAAATGAGCTGGAAAAGTACAGAGAAAAGGAGGGGTTCAGTGAGAGCCCAGAAGTCCTTCACTTACATAAGTGAAGGGCAAGAAGTGTCTTCTAGATAGGAGAGTTTATTTTCCTGTCATGATCCAAACTAATAGTGAAGGTGGGTTCACTTGTCAGATGGATTATTTCAAAAGAGGGTTGATGTTTTCTAGTGGCAGACTTAACCCCCCCACAATGTGCATGGGACCACGATTTTCCTCCAATTCCACTGCCAACATCAACTAGTAGCCTAACCCAAATGAAACCTCTCCTTCCAGCAAATAATGTCTGCTAAGGCACCTGCTGTCCTGAGGCAGAATGACTGATTGATAAGGTTGCCTGAGATTTCTGCTGACGTATGAAATCTGTGACAGCATCTAGAGGAGCGAAGGGATGGTAAAAATCAACTCAGAGATGTACATGAAAAAGTAAAAGCGAATGTGAAGGCAGGAGTGCTTTATTTCTCATCTATTTTAATCCAATTCTACCTATGGAAATTTGCAAGTAAGAGACTTTGGTTCTGGTTCAAAGAAAAATATGTACAGAGGGCTGAGCTGAAGGAGGCACAGAGGTGGTAGGGGAGAAAGGAAACAGTTGGTACAGATTCATTAGAAGTATCACATTTGCAGCTGCGCTGCACAGCCTGGTTATTTTATCTCTCAGTTCAGGATGCTGAAAGTATCCCTCTGGCTTTCCCTCTGTGCACTTACCTTCAGCAGCTTCTCTAGAATGGGACATCCTCCCAGGTGTTTCCCCAGGGAACACAGGGAGCTATTCATTCAGCACAGTAACTTCTGCTCTATTCCAAGCTCCAAGTCATGACAAGGAGTTAGAGCCAGTGAACACAGCTGGGCCCATAAGCACATGTGGCTGACTATTGGGTGCCAGGGTACCTCCCAACAGAACATGGCATCTTACAGGAGAGTATTCCTCAGCTGGACATGAGCTCAGTAGCTTGGTGAGGGAAGTTCACTTATGGACTCATGCTGCAATTGTACCTTATCAACCTAGCAGATCTCCAGACCACCAAGTAGTGATGGCATTATAATTATTTGCACAGAGCAAATCTTGATAACAGCTTTAGATAGAGCTCTGGACTGCAACAGCCAGCACGTGTAGAGGGGGAGCTGGACGGCCCAGATGACTGCTACAGAGAGCCTTGTCTTTGTGGTGGAGAGGCGAGACCAAGGAATCTCAACTCTTTACTTGCTTTTGCCAGTGAGCTCTTGTGCAAATCCCCTGCCAATGCTGGACTTCAGCGGCCTGGCACTGTTTCTGGCATCATATTTGTTGTGGCCTTGTTTTCATTACACCTTGTAAAAATCATTTAGGATCTTTATAAACAAGGCTTCACAGGAATACAGACAGCAAATTGTCAGTGTCATGTTGTTACTTGATCTCCTTGGAAGTGCATACAAATACATATTCCTGTCTGCACGGATCTAAGCACAGAACAGTGACCATGGGGAAAGAGCTAGCTGCCAAGATCTGCTTGCCTCTCTTATCTCAATAGCTCTATGCACTCTACTTGATAAGTAAATGTGCATTTTTCTATGTATATATAAATCAAGAATAAATAAGTGGGCTCAGTTTAAAGTTCCAGTCATTCTCACCATCTGTACACAGATAAAAAGCTAAATTAATCAAAGCAACTGCAGAATGTTACATTATGGACAATTATGGAGGCAAAATAATATTGTTTAATGATAAGCCAAGTTGACACTATCACCTTCTCACCAGAGTCATCAGCCCACACTGGTGAGAGCTGGATTCTCAGTGGTGTAAGTCAAATTAAGCCCACTGGAGTTAACTCAGTCTACACCCATTGAAGATTTACCTTTTCGTTTTCTACAATGAATTCCACTTCCCCATGTCCCCAGGGTGATCAGTGAATTGTGGATTTATACAGTCCCTGTGGCACTTTTCAGAAATTCATTGTTGCTGCACTTTTTCAGTTGTCCTAGTTTTCACCCTCCTACCTCCTTTTAAAACTTTGACCATATAATTCACTTAAGCTTTTAAATGAGATATGTCTATAAAGAGCATCTGGGTCATCCAGTCTTAATTTGAAAATGTCATTACTCCCACACTAAACTTCCCCCATCAATCCCACAGCAGCCATCATGACTTGTATGTCTCCCAGACCAACCTTAGAGAAATTGTGGTCTTTTCATCTTCCAATAAGGATGAAAATAGGGCAAGGAGATAAGAAAACACCACTCAGATGAGGAAGTCTGAAATTGTCCAGGGAAATGAAGCGAGAAAGTATTCTCATTTACACAGATTTTTTGGGCTGGAGAGGTGTAAAGTTTTATCTGGAGAAGGGATACTAGTAAGCTTTCGGTTTATGCTTAACTGAATTCCAGCTATCGTTAAGTCAATTTCATTTTGCAAAGTTCAGAAATATTCAAGATGCTCCCAAGATTGGGAATATCATTACAGGGTTTCCCATGCAGCCTTTCCTGCAGGTAACTGCAGAACGAGTTTTCTGGGTCAGTGGAGTTAAAAAGGATTACAAGTGAACTAGCGGTGGGACGTTTTTCACTTTCTTAAGCTGAAAGTTAAAGAGTTAATGCGCCTAGTGTCTCTCTGTAGTCAGTTTGATGAAAGGCACTTTCAGAGGGCAATTCATTTCATCCTATAATAGGTATTAAAAATAGGCTGAATGTATAGCCCTCTGGAACTACTTACCTAGATATTTAATTCTAAATGTCTCCAGGAGACAGACCTGTATCTTTAACCATAAGGGACTGGATTCAGTTGGAAGCGAAGATGCCTCCATCCAGATGTCTACATGCAGGTGATGTGTCTAGGTTGCAATCACTGGGAGATCTTGCCAATACAGTAGGCAGATCCTTGAGAACAATTCAGCCTACCCTCAAGCAGACAACTAGGTTTGAGTGAGGAAATTGACAGCAGAAGGTATCTGATGTTGCCTGTAGCTGCCACTCCAGAACAACAAAAGTCCTATGCCAAATCTTCAAGTCACTGTGGATGTTCCACTTACTCCAGGGCATCTCAAATGGCACCAGGCACCTAAGTTTAAGCAACTGAACTGAGCTCTGGGCGCTTGCACATCTCTCTGGACCCTTCTGGCTATACTGCCTGACCATCATAGACTATAATCAGAGCACAGACAGTCATTTCACGGGTAGACACCTCCACACAGATGCCAGTGTTTGCCTAATCCTCACGCTAAAACCTATCCAGGTTTTACAAACCAGTTGTGACACAGCAGCACCACAGCAGAGCACTTTAAAAAGCCCATGTATCCTATCACATACAGCCTGTTTTCTTAAGGACACAGAGACAACACAAACAAGCCTAGCATCACTTGTTACTTGTCACTGGCACTGCAGAAGCAGGCTCTATGACAAACCCTACTCAGTGGGTTAATCAGTGTTAGTTCACTGATTAAAAAAAATTAGGTTGTCACTGATGTGATGGGAAACAGAACCTGAGCCATGGAGAAAGCACCTCCAGCTAAAGCCTAAAGAATCTCATAATTCCTGCTCTGGCGTCATGACCACAGCAACCATACAAACTGCTGCATGAGGTCAGGGTCTCCTCCTGAACTGTTCACTCTGCTCTAATTACAAGCAGAGGAGAATGAAATTGCCTCTTTGAATTTCATCAGAAAGTGTACAGGCTTGTATTATCATAGTAATAAAAGTAATGCACATCTGTTGAGCTCCAGTGGGGCACATCAACAAAAGCAGCAGTATATTTTGAAAAACAGTAAATCACTTTCTTAGCAGCTACACCAAACTTTGGATGCTTTCAGCTACGCTTCAATGCAATAAAGAAAACAGATACTTTGGGTTCAAACTCATCATTCAACTGCCTGTTTATAGAGGAATGGTAGGAGACATTAAAATATGAGTGCAAGTAAGAGCTCTTTAATCTCATGAGCCAATCTAAAGTTAACTGAATGAATCGCTCATCTGCAGTCAACTAATAGGAGGAGAAAATTAACTCTAAGAAACAAATTATAGTTCTATACCGCCATCCTTCAGGATGTGACCTCAAAGTTAAGTAAGTTCCCATAAAGAAGTCTCCAGGACTTGTTGGGAATATTCTGCGTGCCAGAGTAGGATAAATTTGGTTTTATAAGATCTAAATGGAGACAGTCAGACTGAAATAAGGTGACAACATAGCACGGTCAATTGGAAGCTGGAGGATAAAAAACAGAAGGCAAAAAGAAGATAAAAACCAGAATGGCTTAAGCATTTGAAATTCCAATCAAAGCAGGTCAGTGAACAGAATGAAGTATTAGCCCATCTATTGATACAGTGAAACAAGGATTCACCTATCTAATAAAATTCAAACTGACAGGTTCCTGTCATCCTCTAAGGATACTAGCTCCCAGTACTCTTTAGAGATGTTGTAGAGCTCCATTATGCACACTTTATGTTCTCCACAAGAAAAATGAAATGTCAAATAATAATCTAGAGGGGGCTCAGGTGCGGTGTCCTGTTTGGGGCTACATCATTTTGTGCCAAACCTGACATCTACGCTGCCTGCTGGAATTCAGATTACCTCAAAGCAGAAAAGACTTAAACCAACAAGGTTTCAGTACTTACAAGTCCTGAAGTCCTTGAAGTAAGAGAGGGTCCCTCTCAAAAAGGGAACTTCTATTTCATCCTCAGCGCCAGAATTACTACATAAACCATTATGGGCCTTTGTCTGGATTTGGAAACCTTGGACATGATTTTCAAAGTGACCAAGCACCTAAAGTTCCAGATGAATGCTGTGGTTCTGAAAAACAAACTCACAATAACCAACCAGACAAAATGATACACATGAAAAATTAGCTTTAATTTTAACCTCTCCAAGTAGAAAACTGTATAGCAATTTCTCTTAGACTCAAGATCTGAAGTCTCACTCTACTTTTTTTTTGGATGTAAAAAATGAAAAACAACTCATTCACTAATTCAAAACCCCTAGTGTTAGCCTTGGATGAATGTGGGGTGTGGTAGAAAGGAAAAAAAGAAAAACCAACACAAAAACACCCACACATAAACTGCATAGTTGCAATTTGCCTTATTGTGACAGGATAATCAGACAGATATCTCCATTTTTCTGCTAGCTGAAGCCCAGTCAAACATTCACAACTTGGACATCTTAGAAGAGTTCGTAAGATATTATTGATAATTGACACAAAGCTTTTCCCTAAGACTGTGCTTATTATATTTCCTACTCCACATTCCTGATACTGAGAAAGAAAAATGTCTTTGTCTTTATGATGAATAAAGCGATTTTAAGAATTGCTCTAGGCAACAATAATCAACATCTTAGTGTGTTATCCACCCCAAAGTAGTTTTTGGTATGGGAAGAGATGTCAGAACTGTCAGTGATTCTGCTGATGTAGAAGTAACAACATCACTGCATGTTGGTCTGAGACTCAGACATGGAAACCAATTTTAAAGAAACATTTCATGATGGCATTGGTGTACAAGTGGTCAAGGTTTTTCATAGGGTCTTATTTCTCTTGAGCTTTGGCAGTTATTGGTGTTTTCATAAACGGAGAGGAAGGACCTTTGGGACCTACCGTCCTTGAAGTGTTCGCAATTCAAATCTACTGTGGATCTTGCATCTGGAAAAGCCTGCAAGTGTGCTTATCATCAAACTGTCACATCCAGCAGCTGAACTACTGCGTAACAATGCGAGCCACAGCATCGCAAGGCATTAGAGAGGGGAGACTTTTCTTGTAGAAAAGAACACTGAAAAAGCTGAGCAGTGCGATCCTTGGAACTGTTGGGAAGCTGAGTGAGTCAGCCATGCTGCTCTGCTCTATGCTGCCCTGCTCCATGCTGCCCTGGCTGAACCAGTTTTGCATCTAAATTAGCTATTTTAAAAGTGTTCTGGGCACTTCTGCACCATCCTTTCCTCCCTTCTGTGATTACATAGAAAATTTAATGGAAAAGGTGAAACACAGTCTTTCTAAAATCTACAGTATAGTTTATCACCCATAATACAGCACTTCTCCAGGCATCTTGTGGCTGATGCTGTTCCCTACCAAACATCCAGTGAAATACTCTAAGTGCTGTATACTGGAGCTTATTGATATCAAAATAATTGCACAGAACAGCAGAGAGAAAAACAGCAGGGTTATTTCAGAAGCCTTTAAATATTTATTTTATTTTTTTTTTTCGTTTGTAGCATTTAATGTTACTATAAATCAAAGCACATGGCAATGTTGAGATATTCAGATCTCAACAGCGAGGCTCAGCATCCTAGGCCTGCTAATTAGCTTTGCTGGCATAAATAACTCTGGCTGGGCACCAGAGTCAGTACAACTCTGAGCTGACAATGCTACAAGGAGGTAGGAGTAGGTATAGAGTAAGATGAGCAACAGCATCATCACACACTTGGGAGGGGGACGCAAGGAAGAAGAGATCTTAGGAATGA
Organism: Baryphthengus martii; assembly: GCA_013396935.1. NCBI lineage: Eukaryota > Metazoa > Chordata > Aves > Coraciiformes > Momotidae > Baryphthengus > Baryphthengus martii. The sequence continues at coordinate 117,747 of VWZK01006324.1, read as the reverse complement.
AGAAAGAATACGTAGAAGCAGAGATCAGAAGAAATGGAGGAGGATGACTGACAGGCAAAAACAAATGATAAAGGAGAAGAGGAAACAAGGAGGTAGTAGTTGTTTTGTCTGTCTAAGTGAGCAAAGAATCAGTGGTTGAAGTTGATTAAAACCGCTAATTTCTACTAACAAATGGTCTAGGCATTAAATATTTGTTAAAGTTGTCACTTATTGGTTGGATTTTTTTTTTTTTGAAGCTGTTCCACAGAGACTTCTCAGTTCCTGCTGAGACTTTTTTTTTTTTCCAGGTAACATGAGCAGTTTGTCAGCCTTCGCTGAGAAAGAACACAATGAGGAGGCCACAACTAACCCAAATTCACGTAAAATTAAGATAGGAAAAAACCCACATTTTTAGAAGTACAGCTATGGTATCTGATGATATTTCCCTTTCAGCTCATCCGAACTATTCAATATAAACATACAGGGATGTTGTTAAACATTGAAACTGTTGACATTGAACGATTAATTAATTAATTCCTGTATGGAGGGGATGCACACACACACACACATGGAGGAAGAGCATTGACACAGCCCCTCTTATTTCTTCTTCTGAAGTTAGATTCTTTGCTGTGTTAATTTTCTATTTCTCTAGTACCAAATTCCTCCTCTTACATAGCTAACTCAAAATACCTTTTAAAAATAAAACAGTACTACACATATCTGTAGTGAGTGACACCAATGCCAGCCCCTAGCTTTACCTAACAAGCTGGAGGGGATTTACTTTTTTGTTAATACTTTTCTTTCCCCCTGCATGCATCCACCACAAAGATGCGATCTTACTGCAAGGTGCAGGAAGAGCTCCCCACCACAGCTGCCACTGATGTTCCTCAACTCCTAGTTTATCTTTCTGCAGTTCCGCAGAATGGCTTTTGCATCATCTGCAGGACTTCAAATTTAAATCAGTATGTCAGATTCCTCAACAATATTCACCTTTTCAGACTCATAAACCTAAGAGACACACAGAAACAACCTGTGAATAACCTCTCTGAGAGGCTGGAAAACTGATCACTCATCGTGTTTCTTGGTTTCTCACCTTGGCAGGGCAGCTGAAAGCAGGGCTTGGTGTCCTATAGGTGGGGTAACACCATCACAGAATGAGAACAAGTCATGGGACTGACACAGCATGGAGATGCCAAGGATGGCAAGGGCTTATTGGACATGCAGCCTGGCACGGTCATGTCAGCCAAGAGATATGCAGTAAGCGCCCCTCTCTTTGATTTACAGTATTCTACATAGGCCAAAGGTCCTTTGGTGTTTATTACAGTGTTTGCTGATGCTTTGTCCATGACAAGACTGCCTCCATTGGAGTTACAACAGATTAGTGATGAGAAGTGATTTTTCTTTGCAGAAACCTTCCTCTTTAGATTCTGTTATGACACCATCTTCCCTTTATTTGTTTTTCATTTTGTTTCCACTCTGTTTTCAACCAGTTTATAAAACAGAAATGTATGCCTGGGTAAAGAGAGTGTTTGCATTCTCAAATTATCTCCATCCTGTTTTTAACTTTGGATATAATTGTTACACTTCACTTCTCCAATGAAATAGCTGCTTTTAATTAGGGAAGGCATATTTTTGCTGCAGATCAGCTGTTTCATACTAAGCTCCTTCAGAACTTTTCACTGTACCATCTGGAGCTGATGATTTGCTGCTTTTTAAATTATCGATTTGTTCCAGCTCTTCTTCTGACACATCTTGATTACCAGAAAAGAGCAAGTCCCTGTAGGTACTGCGCTGATATTCTCTGTGCTGAAGAGTGATGCAAAGAAATAATTTAGATTCTCAGCAATGCCTTCATCTTCTTTAATTTCTGCCTTTAATCTTCAGTGATCCTCTTTCTGAACTACCAATTAATTATTCCTGCTCCTCTGACTGACAAACCTGAAGCAGTCTTATTTTACACCTCTAGCTGTTTACAGTCCACTATATAGGATTTCCCTTTCATGTAGTCTTTACATTGATTAATAAAACAATGTATCAGAAAGACAAGGTTAGATTTTCAAATTTGAAAGGATTCCCATTTGACTCAAAAAAGCTCTGCAGCCCTGCCATTCCTTTGTTTTAGTTTCCTGTCTGCTTGTCGAGTATTATTTTTGTTAGCAACACAGGTGACCTCCAGACTATTATTCTTAAGGGGAATGCGTGGTATTTTTAAGGATTTTTATTCCTGTGTTCTTCCCTCAGGAACTTTCCTAACTAGCTCTCTCAACTTAACCAAACCCCAGATGTTCTGAAGTCCAAATTCCAGTCACCTTTCTGTACTTTATTTCCTACTAAGCTAATGGACCATGCTACGGCAATTATGTCTATTTAGCAGCTTCAGACACAATCCTGTATTGAACTCCTTCCTGCATATTGCTTAAGATCAAGAGCCAAAAATCAGGATATCACGATTCAGGCACCTGAAAAACAGGCAATATTGATCTAAAATTCCATTCCTGCTTACATCTCTGTCTGAGGCTGAGGAAGAAAAAAACAAACAAACAAACAAAAACCACCTAACCCCTGTTTTAGACCTGCCACAGGCAGAAACTTGGCAGTAGCTGGCAAACCTGTGTAATCCCTACCAGTAATAACCTGGTAGTGGAAGCTGCTTTTCTGCAACAGCATAGTGACTATAGTACTTGCTCCTGGACATAGAAAGGATGCACATGATGGAGGTCAAGCCAGCATTGCCCCATCTCAAATGAAGCACTCAGACACCAAGCAGGGCACCAGGCACTGCGAGTGAAGAAAGAACACCCTCTCCCACTTGTTGGGGCAGGGTTCCTGGCTCAGAAAGAGTGACAAATATTCTGGAATGAAAGGAAGGCTGATGCTATAGCTCAGTAGTTTGGGGGGTCAGAGGAGAGAGGTCTGCTATATTTGAGTCATTGTGCTAATCCTTAGTGCTTTATTTCACCAAGTTCAGTGCAAAATGGTCCCTAAACTTACTGTCTGATAAGGCTTCCCTTTAACGTACACAAAGAGCTTATGTTTCCAAGACACAGATGTGCAGGACCACATTGATCAAGGAAAGGTCATGGCCTGAGACCTAAATCACCTCCTGCTCACAGCACTCACTCCTGAGGCCTGGGCTTGAGCAACATCCAGCCCTAGCCCTAAAACATAGTGGTCCTTCAGCAGAGCGAGCTGAAGAATGAAAAGTGAAGGTATTTGAACAGGCTTGTTTTGGGCTACATTATTTCTGTTATACTCCTTTCTAAATTGTTAGAAGCTTATTTAGTATTTTCTTCTGGTTTTCTGCTGCTGACACACCTAATTACCACTGGACAACAGAGTTCCTCACACTTCCTACCCAGGTCCTCATGCACTGCCAAATGATTACTCGTGCAGTAAAAGCCCCCATGAAGTGTCAGCCGAACTTTACATCACTTATTTATAAGTAGTTAAAAAAAAATTACAAAAAAATCAGCCTACCTCTGGCCATTGAATTGCTGTTAATGATTTAGGAAGAGAAGAGCTGAAATGCAGCACAACAGACATAATCCTCAAATCCTTATACCACTGGCCTCCCTGGTGGGTCGATACCACATGTGGCTTGGCCACGCTCCCCGCAGATGACATCTCTCCTTACCAAACACTTGGCCAGCGGTGGCCGAGCTTGTTTCAACCACAGAGAGCTTGATGCAACAAACTCAAAATGGCTTTGCTGCAGAACGGTGGCTGCACTTAGCAAGGCCTTGCAAGCCATTCAAACACCTGCAGCAGGCTTGCTTTCTGTCTCTGTGCCTGAATGCAAAAAGACCTAATTTTGGTAATACCCATTCAGATAGCAAACAGCTCAGGTAAAGACTTGGGGAATTGATGCTGCTGATTTATATCACATGAAAAACCCTGGTCACTGTCTGGTTACACATGCAGAAACACTCGGAGACATAAACCCTCCTGCAACAGGGGATAAGGCCTCTGCTGAACTCTTCCATTAAACATTCTGCAAATACCTAGTCTGGTGACCGTGCTGCTACAGCCACTGGCAGGACATCTGCTGACCTGTTCCAGCTCCTGTTGTTCCTTTCTGGCTGGATTTGAAGCCTCTGCACCGAGCCAGAGGATGCTAATAAAATACCAAATCAACAGAAAATGTCACCACAACCATCTGACCTCTTGCTCTGCTGAGACACCCCAGACTGAAAGAAACCCACATCGCCTCTTTGTCACCTCAAATTTTCCCGTCCTGACCCAGCTGAGACCCGCGTGCTCACTGTGGCCCACCAGAGCAGGAGGGAGGTGGGTATCTCGTGCCCCGAAATACAGGATGAAGGTGCCCCGGTGCCACACACCCCGTTGGGTGCTTGCGACTCCTCTGCTCTGCGCATCCCACACCCGCTGTACACTGGAGGCGAAATTGCATTGCACCCCACATTCAGCAGTGCTCGAGTCCTCACCGTGGAGCAACAGAGCTGCCCTTGCGCTTACCTTTCCCAGACACGTGTGTTTGGGGACAGGCCGCCTCAGAGGATGGCAGAGGGAAGTTGGCAGGCGGTGGGTCCCAGAGGAGCCCCCGCAAGCGGGCGCGCTGCTCCCCACCCCTCGGAGCGACACAGCGGGCACCCAGCAGTCGCTTGGCTTTGGCACGGTGTTTCTCAGGCAGTTGCTCCGGTGAGGGCAATGAGCTGTGAAGCTGCTCCCCGCCTCGGCGTTACCATCTCGCCAGCCACGCAGTCCAAGGAAAAAATATCGCCTTCAAGCACTAGCGTCATCTCCACTGAGGGTGTAGGGTTGTCTGTCTGGGAATGGCATTACGTACCAGACTGGGATACGCTCCGGGTTCAATACTGACACCTTCTTCTCCCAAAAGAAAACGAGGACCCCAAAGAATAACATGCAACACAGATGGAAAACAGGGAGGACTGCATTGAAAGATGCTTCTGGGTCAGGGCTATGCGGCTTCCCCGGTTCAACAGCACCATCTCCTGGGTGGTCCCGGCCACGCCACCCAGCTGCAGGCAGCTCGCACCCCGAGAACATCTCCCCAAGGAGACCCTCTGCAACCTTCCTCTGGAGCCACACAACAATTTTTAGTTGATGTGCTTTTCTTTGCTTTCCTCTGAGACAGTACCAGTCTTCTTGTACCTGTTTTCTTTGACATATTAATGCATGTCTCTTATGAAGCATCGCAGAGATGAGTAAATACATGAAATACTGAAGAATCCTAGATTCTGTATAACTTTAAAATCATCAGTACAAGATGCTCTTGAATACCAGCCTTAAAACTGATCTCTACCGAGCCATGAAGATTTGAATATGTACCCAGTCTTCATGGAGCACATCCACTTTGAAGTAGTCAAAAAACACTGCTTTTCAGAGAATACTTAAATTGTCTTTAAGTAAAAGACAAAAACAAACAAACTAACAAACCCCCAAAACTAAAAAAAACAAACCACCAACAAAAAAAAACAATCAACCCCTAAATCTACTTGAAGAGCTCTTTAGATATTAGACAAGTGAAATAATGGATAAGAACAGATTAGGTTTAATAGGACTACCATTCAACAGAAAAATCTTGTCTGACATAGTATTTCAAAGATACTCATTGTCGTGCATATTTGAAAGCTCTCAAATGTTTAAGATACCTCTGTAAAAGCATGTGTTTTTCACTCACTAGATCACAGATATAAGACCAAAGGCTCCAAAATTTTATTCTCTCTATAGCTGTTCTAGTACAAGTAGCAAATCCCTTCTCTGTTTTTCAGTTTATACTAGTTTGTAAAATGAAGATTCAAGTGCCCTGCTTCATTATTTTGAGGCTAAACTGTGTGTAAAATCCTTCAGGCTTTGAAGAATGTGCTTATGTAACAAACAAAAAGTAAAAGTGCAATTCTATGATTTTTCTCTAATTCAATACTTCTCCAAAGCCCCTTTAGAATCAATTCACTGTTAAATAAGTAAAATTTTTACAGAAACTCATCTTTAAAAGATTCTGAGTAAGCTCCCTGTGCAAGCTTTACATTAGAAGGGACAACATATAACTACAAAAGCACAGATACACATGTCAGCATCCCAGTGTATGTATAGGGGTAGTCTCATGGCTTTTTATGTAGAGCAGCTGCAACAATTAAAAAAAAAAAATCATTGTTCCTCTGTTGTTGGTTAAAATCAACTTAATTGGCAAAGCAGTTTCAAAATTAGCATTGAACTTGGTCCTTGGATTCGTCTGAGGTCCTTACAAACCATCAACACCTGCATATGTTTAAGGTAAACAAGGTACTTTGGAAATTACTGCCTGTATTTCAACAGCTAAAGAAAAGTTTCTAGTAACTCACTCCATCTTTAAGGAAGTCTAGTTTATTTACCCTGATTCAAAAGGTCTTAAAATATTAAAATCATTTGAGAATAAAAGTCATCCTTAAAAGGTTGTTTTTTCCTCTTAGAAGGGACCAAAAGTCAGCAGCCCACTGTCCTGCAAGCATTTCTGCTGTCTGATTTAAGAAGTGTTCTTCAAAACTATGAAGATATGAATGCTTGTTGATAATAAACAGCATTGTAGGTTCCTCTCAGCCACACCCTACAACTACCATGAATTTTATACAGTTTGATGGTTATTCTAACTAAAATCACCTTAGCTCCTGGCCTACTCCCTTACTTCCAGGGAAATGAGGCATGTGCTAGAAGATGCATGATAAATTTCTGAATTAGAACCTCTTCCCTCACTCCTAAATCAATCAGGATATATAAGATTGTAATGCTGCTTTTGTTACTTTTACTTTTTGTACAAAAATGCAGAGAAGCTACTCAAGCAGAATCATAAGAAAAAAAAAATGCAGCTACGTACAACCTGAAAACTACTGAGTTTTCCCTGTCTGTGAAACACCACAAACTCTGGACCAATAATACTGAAGCTCTTGTTTTCACTTTAGCTTAAACCAGTCAGAAAAGAAAAGGGGGTGAAAATAAAACTCAAATCCACTTAGCTACTTCAGTCTTATTTTCTGTGTAACTAAAGCCTGTTTTCCCTAATTGATATTTCAGGACAGGCCTCAAGCAGTTAAATCAGTCAGGAGTTTGTATAGCGATGATCACGCCATGTAAGAGCCAGCAGTGCTTTAAGACAGACCTACTCAATAAAACAAGCAGTATTGCAACAAAAAAGTCACAACCAAATAATGAACAACAGCCTCTTCCAGAGCAGTGTTTTCATCTCAACCCTTTCAACCAAAAGCAAGTTTGACCCACCACAATTCAGAGTCCAAAACCTCCCAAATTTCTTTACCTTTCCTCATTTTCTTTCCACCTTCACTTACAGACTCTTCAACGGGTAACACATATCTTGCATTTTTTCCTTACACAATACTGTAGTATAGATGTTGAAAAAGCCCATGTAAGAAGATCTTGTTTCTGCAGATGGGACATACAAACCAGATCAGACAGGGATTTATTGTTCAGGCTGCGAGCTCTGCATTTTAGCATTGCCGTTCTTAGATGTAGGCACTGAGAGGACCTTGAGGGGACTTGTGGTGCCAGCTCAGGAGAGACTTTCCTTGGTATGATTCCTTGATTTCATGTTCCCAAACTTGATTGTTTTCTACACACTTTGTTAGAATTGACAGACCTCTAGAAGAATTCTGTCAAAGATTTCTAGCCTACTTTTTAAAAAGAATCAAAGAACTCTGAATGTGAAAATAAGCCTTCATGGCATCAGACCCAAATAAAGGCACTTCAAATACTTCAGGGCATTTAAACTGCATAAACTTCTTTTTTTTTCAGCCTAGACAAGCAATGGAGGATATTGACCACATCTGAACATTTGCTAGCAAAATTAAGATAAGGACAAGGTCATTATGGCTGAGAAACACACACCATATTAACTCATTAAGAAGTCCTGAGTTGTTAACAGCTCATTTTCTGAGGGAATCAACTTTTGGTTTAATTGATTTGAATTCTCCCAAATCATGACTAGCAGCACAGTAACAGGTGCTTGCAATCTGCTTCCTTCTGCTCCCCACCAGGACCAGTTCAAGAGCAGCAAAGAAACCCTACTTCCCCTTTGGTGAAGGCTTAGGACAACAGATCCATTTTGAAATATGAACAACCTAATTTGCTTAAATCAAGTCACCTTGCTTTATACGTAAAGGGCAAGAACTGTTAGAAGATGCAAAGGATCATCTTAATTTACGATCTAGTGAAAAGGTTGGTGCACTCAGCTCACCCTTTTTCCACAGCAGCAGTACCAAGGGCACCCTCAGAGTAATATGTAAATTAAAATAATGGTTTCCAGTTTAGCAAACATTCATACTACAATCCTACAATAATAGAATAACAACCACAGAGAATAGTTTACATACATTCCTCTCATTGTAAGCCCTGCTCACCAGAGGAGCAGCCAACGAGAACACCTGCCCAGTTCAACACACTAAAACAGGAACAGCAGGAATGGGGCTACACTGTATTTTAGAGCTGGCAGCTCCATACAAACCTTTACCTGTAGAAGCCCTGCAGGTAGCAATGCTCATGCACAGCCCTGCCTTTCTTACCCAGCAGACCAAACTCAAGACCAGGCAGCTTTGCTTCTTTCTTCACCAAAGAAGGGTGAAGGGCACCTCCCCATCTTTGCTCCCGGCTGTCCTCAACAACCTCAGCCAGCCTTCCCAAGCCCTGTTCCTGAGCACTACTACCTCTTCGGTCTCCAATTTATTGCACAGTAATTGGGGAAGAACAAGCTGCAATGCAACATGCAGATTCTTCCCCATCATTCCCCTCACTTCCTGTGACAACCCACTCCCCTCCTGGGGAAAAAAAAAAACCAAAAAGTCACCCTTTCCCCTGCAAAACCCTTCACATTCTCCCGACCAGGGACTCCTCGTGGATCTTCCCAGCTAGTACCAGCACCCCAGTATTACCTCACCATCTCCACTGATTATCACCTCAGACTCCAGTATTTCCAGTCACTTTCTGTCACTGCCAAAGAGCGTGAGAAAAGCAGGTGCAACTTCCTCGATAATGAGAGGCATGATTTTTATTCCAAAAAACCCCAACTCATTTGCAGCAGCATCCCCTTTGCGTTGGAAGAACATGCTCCCTTATGCCTCAAGGCTGAGGGACAGCAAAAGTCGATGAGCAGAGTACAGAATACTGTAGAATACTGCCCACTTTCTAAAATGATAAACGTGAGAAACTAGTTTCTTGGGGGAAATACTCTCAGTCTATTCCCAAAATAAGCCTTTGTGAACATCTGAAGTTTTACCAATTGAAGACAACAGTATTTTTTTATTGCAGTTGGATTAACATCAACATTTCTATAGATGTAACATGTAAAACAACAGCTCTCACACACGGAGCCTGGAAAGATTTGTACAGGAATGCAGGCAGAAGTCACATTTTATATTCCCACTCCTGTGGCTTTGTCATACGCACGTTATGGTGTCACTGTTGCTTTTACTTGCTCAGTAACAACACATTCTAATCAGGCAAAGGATTGATATAAACACTACTACATATGTTATGTAAAATTTTAATCAAATAATTAAAACCTAAAAGGTTTAAGAAGGAAGCAGAGAAAGTAAAAAAATTTCATAGCTTTGGTAAAAGCAGGAACTCATGCTGGGATAAAAATGTTGCTGCTTAGAGGAGAAAGACAACCTGATGATGCTAGTTACCTTTATGTTAAACTATTAGCAGATAGTACTGAAAAATATTCCATTTTCACAGAATAGAGCTCTAAAACAGCAGATTGCGGGGGAGTAGGTTGTTTTTTAACAGATTTAGTTAGTAGCCAGACTAAGAGTTTACCAATGAAGTAGAAAATTATTTGATTTTCTTTGTTACCTTACTGCATTTCAATAGGTCTTTTGACATGAACAACTAAAGACTTTGGAAATCCATTTATTTTTCTAAACATTTTACAATCAGAATGGCAAAAATTACTTGTGAAAGATTAGCCATCAGAAAGCTTATGTATTTTGAATTCCAAGAGAGTTGGAATATACTCAGGACTAACCACCTATACCTAAAGCTTTGCATTTCATGAATGTGATGTGGTATATGAGTAAAAAAAATCTTGCACTCAAGCCACAAGTGGCTACCTCTGAGTGTAACTTGTTCATACTCAGTGGTCATTAAGTCGCCTCTACTGGTACTGGGCAGCTGTCATGAACAAGTGAATATATTGAGAAAGCATACACACTGTATTTAATCCTGGTGATACTGATTGCACCAAAACAATACAGTGTACTTACTGTAACCAATTTGGCAAATACTGTGAAGTATCAGTAGTTTCTAAACTGGACACTTTGCTCAAGTGGACAGGAGAGAATTAAAACTGGAACATGCATCAATTTTCTCAAATTCCAGTCTTGACTTCCTCTTCTACTGACTATTCATAATTTTTCCTTCCTCTAAACCACATTTTTTATCCCATGAAGTGGGAAACATTTTAGGTTTCAAATTAAAAGTAGTATCAGTTTCTTTAGTCATTTACATCAAAGAGGAACTATTGCAGACAATCAACATAAAATACAGTTTATTTTCAATCCTTTGCCTAATTCACACGCAAACTGGTTTATATTAAACTGCATTCAGAAAGAGCTTGGTTAGCCTTTAACCTTAGCTTCAGCTGTACAGCAATACTGCTATACTGGTTAATATACCTTATTTTCACTTAGGGAAACGTGGTTAGACGTGTATTGAAGACTTTACAGACTTTCCACAGAAAAACAAGCATCTATTCAGTAGCCTCTCCACTGCACTCATCTTATCTACATGAAACATTCCATCTGTTAATCCCATCTTTGAAGACCATGTTCTTTGACGCGCAACAGTTGGGAGAAAATACTTGGAAACAAAGCAATATAAAAAGAGAACTTAGTAACTAGCAAATAATACAAGACCACAGTAGAAACTGAAGAATTCTCCCATACTATTTCAAGCTAGAATACTGAAGCCTGAAATAATCCCCTCATTTTAGCACTGACACAGAACTGCAATACATAAAGTATATAGGCAGGGGAAAAAGCTGTTTTGCAAGAGGTAGAAAAGGTTTTATAAAATCCTTAGGCACAATTTGTAGCAATGTTTTAAAAGCCATCAGAAAGTTACAAAGTAATAATGACCATTATACATGTATTTGTACAAGTCTGTTTATTTTTACCCTTTGAAATAAAAGTATGTTTCATGTACTCTCGTATAATCTTTTTTCTTCTATGCCTTTTGAAGACTGTTGTTCTCTTGTATAACATGTGATTACAAAAGTTTCACAGGCTCTCAGGAAGTCTTACCACCAGCAGTTATATGGCAGAACAGACGCACTATTACTTAACACTTTTTCAAGAGGAGCAAGGGAACGAAAAAGCTGTTTGTGTAGGATCATGTATCAAAGAACAAAGAAACAGACACTCAAAATCCATAAAAATATTATTAGTTATTTTGGTTTACTTCCACCACAATCAAGAAGAGAATGCTTTTAGAAGTGAATGCTTTTAGAAGTGAACTACTTTCTGTTTGTTTTTTTTTTAAACACAAAATTTCACAGATGTATGCTTTACAACGCAGAGGTTATACTCAAATTTTCACAATAGCCATACACCAAAATACCATGATCACTACATTTATCATGAGCTAGCAGACATTCACAGACAAATCTTAGTGTCAATTCATAAAGATGCCTTCTTTGAGCTAAAGTACGTAAGGCTTCACTGGTAACAAGTTCTTGTCAAAGATTTGCTTTATTCCTGCCACAGCATCTTCTTGTTTTCCTCATTTTACTTTTTATCTTGGTCTTTTTCTGCATCCAGAAGCGCTGAACGGATTCCTAGCTTCTTCAGCTCTTCCACGAGATCTCCATTCTGATGCATCTGGAGGAGTATATCACAGCCACCAACGAATTCCCCATTGAGGTATACTTGTGGGATGGTAGGCCAGTTAGAGTAGTTTTTTATTCCTGCATAAGAAAAAAAACAAGCAACACATTAAAGTTTTTCTCCCCTCTCCAAACAGAATGGTATTTTAAACAGAATACATTGCTCCCACCTGACAGTACTACTGATATTTTTTTTTTTTGCCTCAATAAGAAAGAAATTATTATCTATACAACAGAAGCACTATCAGGAAAAACTATGTTAAACTTAATTTTGGTTCTCACGTCAACTCAAAGACGTGAGTTGAAAGATAGGAGTCAGCTCCTCTACAGACTTCAAACAGGAGCTGGGAAAACGTAGTGTCTCTTTTTCCTTCCCAGAAAACACCAAATATGATTTTTCAATCAATTAAAGAAACGAGAAGTATTGAAAAATATTGAGAACTGTTTACATTCAGTTATTCTTTACATTTCTCAAAGGGTCTTTAAAATGTATTATGTTCTTACTAAATTCATACAGTTATACACTTACTGCTGCAATATCAATTGCAAGACATATTCACCCTTCTAAGAGCCTTATGAATTTCAAATTGGTTTATCTCCCATTGCCAGACCTTACAGCCCCTGGGAGGGGCACAAAGGCTGGAGTCTCTTTAAAAGTACTCATTAAACAGAACAGACCTCAAGTCACAAGTACAGAATTCAAGTCTAAAACTATACTTCACAGAAGACAAATGTAAATCCATTCAAAAATATTGACTGATCAGCTGGTAGAAGCTGAATCACAACTTGCACTTAAAGACATCACACAAAAAAATTACAGAAGAACCATTATAAATAATTTGCCACTTTTTGAATGATCCTTCACACAAAACCGCTATTTCTGTAGCAGAAAACTTCTGTATTTGCATGCTCTTTTATTGAGTTCACCAGCACTCACTTAGACACCAAGTTTTAAATTCAACATCTTAATTTATTTTCAATATGCAATGCCTGGATTTTTTCTAGCAAAGGCAGGAAAGCCCACATAGCAAATTTAAGTCTACAGACAACAAAGTTGCCTTTTCACATCATCAGAGACCATTCCCCTTGGAAGTCAGCCCTCTAAACAAGGATGTGAGAGCACAGGCTGCCAAAGGACTAGCAGCAAATATTAGAGCTGTACACCCGAAAACACAGGGGAATTTGCTTTCCTTTAAAAAAAACACTTTAACCTTTACAGACTGTAAAGGTAAACCTTTTAATAAAAGTATTTGAGGTAAAAAACTCCAAACATATAAACAAATTATGCTTGCCTGATTGGAACTTAAAACACTTTTTTTTTAATAAACATGCATAAATGTGTTAAATATGCATTAAATATGCAGTGGGATTGTGACTTTAACATGTAAAAGATGAGAAAGAGCTAATGATTCCTCTTATTCAAATACCAGTGCATATTTAAAAATACACTAAAGTAATCATGATCTACAAAAAATTTGTTGTGACAGTGTTCCTAACCATGAAGTACAACATCAGCTCAGAGATTTTTCTTTTTTTTTTTTTTTCTTTACTTAAGATTTTGTGTATGGTCAACCAATGCTTCAAAAGTCAAAAATAGCAAATTTAGCAGATAAATCAAAGCCAAATGGAACCCATAACAATCTATCCTTATCTCCAGCATCACCACCTGTAATTTCTTCCTTAGCATTTCATTAAAACCTCTGAATTGTTTAGAGAAAGTCTGCAGAATCATAGAAAGGTTTGGGTTGGACGGGACCTTCAAATGTCATCTAGTTCAACCCCTCTGCAGTGACCTTATGTTTAGCAGCACTTTTCCTAAATGCTCCTTGGCCTTTGAGCACTCAAAAGTAGTCTGTCCTAAAAATCCTTTAGAGTTGCAATGAAAAACTGAGTCCCAATGCCAAAGCAAGAGTAAGGATAACCTTACTGAAAGGAGCCACAGCAGATACGAAATAGGGGTTGTTTTTAAGACACTGTATTGCTAAACACGAATCGAGAACCAAGGGCTCTGCATAATAAACGTACTGTCAACAACATTCCACGGTAAGATTTGCACTAATTATTCTCTCAAAAACATTTTCTTCAAGGACCCAACTGCACATACATATAAATGCTGACAGTACTTTGAAGGATCTATTCAACTTCAGATCAAACCATGAACACATGCAAGTTTAGTTGCTTCACATGCTTCATTTCATGTATCGGACAAGCTGCTTTAAACACCTGCATCACGGGGTTCAACCAGATTCCAAACTGAACACCTCCCAAAGCGGCTAACCAACCCCTAGCTTAGTAGAGCAGTTACTGATACAATACTGGTAGTGTTAGAGCAAGTTAGGCTTCCTGCGCTCAGGGGAGCACTTTTGTGACGGATCCTTTGGCAGTACAGACATTATAAAGGATCTTCTTCCCCCTCCCCGCAAGTTAAATACTTCCCACTGCGCTTCAGAAGCTGCAGCTTCTGCTTTGAATCACCACTTCTTTGCAAAGCCACACTCCACAGATCAGGTTTACAGTTTGACAGCTGAGCTAGTACACTTTAAGGTGGCTGTGGAAACCAGAAAGGGTGCAAAGTGCTACTCAAAGGCGTACCCAGCATGCTCCCACCCCATTTCCCTAGTTGCAGTTACCAATTCTCAGCCTCTCTCTTGCCAACATTAGCACTAAGGAACGATGGGCCACATCAAAGAACTGACTCAAGCAACCACTCTCACTCCTACCACACTTTCTCCAGAAAAGCAACACATTTTCATGGAGATCGTTAGCAATGGTGCAAGCATGATTGAGGGAAAAGCTACCCCAGGGGTGGGAGGAAGGATCAAGGTCAATCTGCTGGCAGCATCCCATGCTTAGCTAATGTAAAGCAACAATGAAAATAATACGAACGTGAACTACTACAACAGTTCAAACCAGTTTAAATTACCACTTTTCGAGTATATAATCCCAAACTTCTCTGTCACCTTAGTGATCTGAACCAGCCTATTGCTGTCCATCAGCTGAGTGCAGGACCACTTGTGGCACAGCCAACTTAGAGAAACTTCAGTAGCCGTGGGGTCTAAGAGAGTGCCAAGGTCTCCTAAAACAGCTTTAACAAGGGAAGATTTGTGTCAGGGAAGCATATCCTCAGCTCAAGTTCAGATAAGGCACATGATGTACCAGCAGCTAGTTTCACAGATGTGAGTGTGCTTTTAGGTGAAGAGGCAAGTAGGGGAGTTGTTTTGGTTTTACAGTTTGTCATATTTTGGCACAAGGCAAGTTTCAGCAGTTGAACTATAACACCTGAAAACAAGGTGCTTCAACAGATATAGGAAAGAAACCAACCAGCACTTCTAATGTGCCTGAAACACTGTCTCTGCAAAGAGCCAGCTCTTAGTACAAATGGTGCAAATATATGTACAAATGGTTTACATATATGCAAACTTTTAAGTTATGTTCAGCTGAATACAAAGATGATGACCAGCTTGCACACAGTACTCTACTTGCAGATCAATCTTTAGTTGAACAGCTGTACTGAATGTTTTCTCAGCTGAAGGTTCAGCATCCCCTCGCTAACCCTGCATGCAGGCAGCACAGATTAAGTTCGCAGGGAGGGCTAGCAAAGTGTCACATGCTGCATATTAACTTTTCAGCACCTGAGGCCAGCTCCAGGAGGAGACTAAGAGGGCCTTCAGGCAGCCACTGCTGAATCACACTTGGCAACTCACAGAGCTGCAGCTTTCAACAGCCCTGCCCTCTCCTCTGTCAGAAACTGCCACCCACAGAAGCAGGCACATATTGGCATTTAGGGTGCAGCAGATAATGCAGCTGAAGCAATATTACAGCTGGTTGGCCTTGAAAGGGCGGTGGTGTTCTCCAACTCCTCACTTGGATGCTCCATCCCTGGTGCTGGCTCTGGAACTCACCTCACAGAACAACCTAGTTCAACTCGCACACCCGGGTATCCAGTTTATTAACTGAGCTGCCTCTCTGTGCAAGTGCCACAAGTGCCAAGGCTGGTCTGGGGAAGGGAACAGAACAACTTCTTTAAGCAGCCGAGAACCAGCAGGACACTGTGCAAGTGCATGCTCTATCACTGCATTCGGTGTGGTTTAGCCAAACAGTCTGGATCAAACCACTCGGGTAGCCAGAAGGGCAATAACTGCTTGGATCACCTAGCACAAGCCAGAGTTCATGTGGAGGAAACAGTTACTGTACTCAGGAGGGAGATGTTCCTTTTTACACAGGAAGAAAATACTATATATTCACATGGTCAAGTCCCCAGAGATTGTAACTCACAAACACACTGCCCGTTCAAGGGCTCACAACAGCCCTCTCAACCAAAAGTGAAATGCTGATGATTTGAATTCAATGTTTTGTTTCTTTCTTTTTAGCTTATGAGTTTGTTCTAGTAAACCATATGATTAATAAATTCAGGTATGTAAATAAACTTCAGAAAACTACCATGATTTGCTCTCCTGCCAAAGGCAGTAGATTTACTTCTGAACAAAACCAAAATTCATTAACAAAAAATGTCATCACATCCAAATTCCCGTATTTAAGCTTTTATACCATACCAACTATTACAACAGTGAACTGTAAAGCAAGCAAGGATTGGAAAATCCAGCCTTCCAGATAAAAGTTAATGAAAAACTGAATTAGTCAGATGATACTAAAAACACAGGAGAGGGAAGTCACTTGATAAATGCCTGCATGTGGGGGTTTGAAGCACATTTTAGTATATTCTGGATAAGAGCTGTTAATGCTATGCACCTGCAAAACTAATTACTTTGTACTCTCTTTTTTTGTTTTAAAACTTTCTCAAATAACCACTTAAAACCTAAATAGTCAGTTATGCACATTGAAGAGGGGAAAAGAGGAAGAAAAGCATTATGAGAATAGAGTACTAGTGTTCTACAACTAGTAAAAATCACCTTTTAGAGAACAGCTCCAACCGCCCAAGCAGCAAGGCTAAAATTTACTACATATTTCTTCTGAAAATGATCAGCATAAATTTGTATTTTACCAAAAGAATCTCGCCAGGCAGTGCCAGCAGGGAATCAAGTGGCACAGTCCAAGCTATTCATGAAGCTTCCCCATGCTCTTCACAGGGAACAAAAAGTATCTGAATAGATAATGAAGTATTTTAGGGGCTTTTTAATGCAGCTTTGTACCTATTAATTAGGCAAGGCAGCGTGGCACAAAAATCCCGACCTCCAAGAGTTATCCCCAAGAGTTACTGTCTTCTGGAAGTAACCAAGATGCTCGTGGACGCAGCAAGGGTTACTGAAACCAAACTGGGACGTCCAAGCAAAGTAACCTCTGTGATATGCTTCAAGTTCCATAAACGTCCAAGCCCCAGGACTAGGCCTGCTTATAGAACACTACCCAAAAAACACTGGAAAGCGAGCAAAAGCAAGTTACGCCCGTGAGGAGAGAGCGGGAGCGGAGCAGGGCGCTCGGCAGGGCGCTGCAGCAGCCCACCGGCCGTTATGGCAGCCCCGGCCGCTCGTCCGGGTTACACACACCGGCGTCCCCCCAAAGCCTCTCCCACAGGGAAATCGGCGCTTTAGGCTTTTGTCCGCCCCGTACGGCAGCGCTCTGCAACGAGAAGCCCGGAACCAGCTCGGGCTACCTGCAGGCCCCGGTCAGAGTGGGACATGCCGCCCAAGCTTGACCCTCGGCGGCCAACGCGCCCAGCCCCGACCCCAGCTCAGCCGCCAGTCCCGTCCCACCGCTGACCTTGGCGGAGGTCGGGGTCCTGCAGAACGTCGTGGGCGCGGTAGTCCTCCACGCCGTGCAGGCGCAGGATCTGCACCACAGCGTTGCTGAACCCGCAGAGGGGCTGCGCCGGGCTGCCCTTCATGAACACCACCACCGGGTGCTCCCGCACCAGC
>VWZK01006324.1:87018-99969 GCA_013396935.1 Baryphthengus martii | reverse complement strand
GCCCCCCTCGTCCCCTTGGCTGGCTCCGCGGGGCGGCTGGAGCGCGGCGGGAAAGGGAAAGCAGCACGGCAACGAGACCTGCCGGGCTCTGCTCAACCGCTCCTCTGGGGCCTGACGTGCGGGAAGGGTCCGGGGGCTTCGCGAAGCCGGAGAGTAGTGCGCTGGGAGCTGGGGGGGGGAGCCCGGGGTTATGCTGACGGTGCCTGCCCCCGCGTGGGGTTTGAAGTTTATCTCGCTGGCCATTCGGTGGTGCGGGCTGCAGTAGAGCTCCTGGGGCTGTGGGGCGAGCCAGGAAGCGAAATAGCGTTTAAAAGTTGAAGTAAATCCGGTGAGAATGGGGTTGTGGAGGAAGAGGCAGCTCTGGCGTGTCGACTGCCTCTGTCGAGTGAAGCTTCAGTGGTCAAGCGCGTACGAACGCGTGCGAGTTGCAGCCGTGGAGGTGTGTCCTCAAAAGAGCAATGCCATGGAGTTGGCACCTTTTTTCACCGTAGGCAAGTGGAGGAGACAGTGAATGCGTTATGTGGGCAGGAGATCCAAGTGCTGGATGGGTCTGTCTCCTTGGGAGCTTTGATTGTCTTCAGTGGCCTCTCTGCATTCACTTGCTCGATTTTGGTTGATTTTTTTAATGGGAAGAAGCAGGCGGTTTATATCACTGAGAAACTAGCAGGTCTTTGCATGCTTTGCTTTAGTGCTCAGAGAGGAGACCAGAGTAGCCGGTAGCTTTGCACAGCTTGATCTGTCTTTGGAGCGGCTGTTAGGCCTGGCCACGAGGTGGAGAGTTGGGAGCAAGATTGGGCTGCCTGCCTGTGTGAAAGGGTTGGTTCAATTGATGCTGGAAGAAGCACAGAGCTGCCCAGCATCAGCCACAGAAGCGATGAGGTTGGACCATGTCCTGGAAATGGCCGTGTGTGCAGCCAACTTTGAGCTCCTGGGCAGACACCAGACTCTCCAAGAACTTGGAGCAGAGTGCAGAGGTCTCGTACAACAGCCAGGTTCATCCTGTAAGTAGAAGAAAATGTTGGAAAGCTTTCCTGTGTACTAAGCCACAGTCTCTCATGAACAGCAAATCAGAGTATATTTCTGAGTATTAATTTATATTGCAGCTGCAGCCTCTGGGCTTTTGGTACATCAATGGCAATTTGTATTGCCCATGTTTGTAAGGAAAAAAATTTTATTTTTTTTCCACCCAGGTCTGCTCATGTGAGAGCTTTACAAACAAGACCAATTTGTCTTCAGCGTTCAGAACACTGTTTGCTAGTTCTCGATTTTTCTGTGGAATGCAGCTGATGCTTGAGTGACACTCAATTTTCATTTTTTATGAAATCATATTCAGGCATCAATTTTGTTGCCTTTTATTTAAATTTAACTAAAACGTATTCCCAAGAGAGTTGTGGTGAGCTTGCAGTTTGTCATCCCATGTGACTAGCTTAGGAATTAAAAAAAAAAAAGTGTTGCTGCAGAGTTTGAGTGTATCTGTATTTATGAAGAAATGCTTTTTATTATGAATCTAAAGGGAAAGTTTACATACTGTACTGTTGATGACCATTGTACAATTTCTGTGCCAGTATGTTTTGTTTTCAGCCGAACATCAGATGCCAGGCACGGCCGTGGTGATCAACACACAGCAAAGTTACTGCTTTCAGTGGTTTATATGTTGTGATTAACATAGTGCAAGGTTGTGTTGCGCAATATAGTATCCCTCTTATGGTAGTTACTGCAGTAAATTTTGCAAAGCAGAAATATGGCTTTCTATTTGAACTGGTACGAAATACAGAGACTTAACAAGTGTTAAGTGTAATAGTCTAAGTGGTCTAGTTTCTAAAAAGAAAACCATTGGGCTATGGAGGGATCTTTGTAGTGTCAGCCTTCCCCAGTTTCATTCTGGCTATTTTTACAAGGAGATGGTTCATTTGAAATTGTGAGTAAAATAAGGACATCAAACTGAACTGTAATAAACCCGTATGAGGATGTGCTCCTTCCAGACTAATATAACCACAGGTGTAGTTTAATCCTCTGTAGTCCAAGAGATGCCCTTGGTTGTTAGTACTCTGGGCGTACCAGGCTTGCAGAGAGAGCAGCTGTGTGAGGAAGCCGAGGCATGCCTGTCAGAGCCGCAGCAGCACCATGCGCAATATTCCTCTAACAGTTGGGATTCTGTTGCCACGGAGATAATGACTTATCCCATGTCATTATTGATCTATTAACAGTAAGAGCAATCTCGCAGTCAGATATTGTTTAGCAAATACAGTAACGTCTGCTGAACACTGAAAGACTGCTATAAATGTTAGAAAGGTTTTCTGAAGTCTATGTCCTGGCTTAAATAAAAGTACCTGAATTTATAGTTACTCACCGTAGTTTTGTGAGACTGGCCAGTGAGACAATATTAAGCTTGACAGAATGCTCTTTAAAATATTTAGTATGGTCAAGTGCTTTTGGATTCTGCAGTATGTGATTCTGCAATATGCAGCACGCTCTAAGTGGATAAACTCTTTTTTCCTACTGATAAGACTTGGAATAATTAGCCCATGTACCCTCTAAAAGCAGAGATAACTCTTTGTTACCTGGTCCCATCTTCTATCAGCCTAAGTGAAACTTCTTGTGTTTTCCAGATAATGATTTAAATCATCTGTTCAGAAGAAATATTACTGCGACCCCCATAAGACTCCTGACATTGTGCTGATGCTCCTCTTAGAAGACCCATCACCTCCTTTTGAGAACAGTAGTAAAAGTGCCAATATTCAAACTGTGGGATGTAAATGCTCGCAGTTGGTCACAAATCAGGCTACTTGCAGGCATCCTGCTGCTGAACAGAATCACTAGTTACAAGTTGGTGGTTTGTGGCTCTTATACAGTACACAAGAATGTAGACATCTAAGACTGATACTGTCAGCAGAAAGCCTTTTTGCTTGTCTGTTTTTAAAAAGTGGAGGGCTAAATTTAGCTAGTGAGAAAGATCAGAAGAAGTCTCATCTCAGCTTATTGAACAGGACAGCTTCGTGTCCAAGTCAGATATCCGTGTGTCTTTCTAACTTGTGATAGTGCCTGGAAATGAAGTCTTGTGTCTTAACAGTTAAGCTCTACTTAGGCAGTTTTATTGTATCTTGAAGCTTTGTAGTGGGATGGCTTGACCTCCAGCTCTCCTGCATGTCAGGTAAATAATTTCAGTATTACCATCAAGGCAACATCTGGCAGCACCAACATATCCTCAATTTAAAGCATTTAAAATACTTAATGTACCTACAATTCTAGACTGCACAGTGGAAAATTTGTGTGGGATGCCCAAAATGAGAACACCGAAGAAACATCTGTGAAACATTCCTGGTAATTTTGAGGATGTGCTAGTTTGAAAAAGTTGCAGCAAAAATGTGTAAGTGCTATGGGGGTTTTACTGGTGTAGAAACTGGGGTCCCATGGGAAATGGAACTGTTATCTGACTTCCTGGTTTGGACCTAACCCGGAGACCTATAAGCAAGTTTGTTTGTGAACTAGATGAGTAATTAAATAATACTTACGGACTTACAGCTTATTCCCAAGAGGCTGTTTACATTAGCTTTAAAATACAACAATCCATTTCAGAAATGAGAGGCAAAGGATATGTATGAAGTGACCAAAGTCAGTTTAACCGATGGGTGACCTACATGATCTAAGGAAGTTTTTTACTTGGATCACATCTGCCTTTGGCAGAGAGGTCATGCTAATAATCAAAGGGAAAATGTCTGAAACCCACATCTAACAAACCAAATGGAAGATCATATTCAAGTCTGAATGTGGACCTTTAAATGAGACCCTCTTTAGCCTTCCAGCTTGTTTTTCAATGACTGATCTCAATTGATGCCTGTTTGTAGTGACGCTCTGCTTTATGAACTGCAGAGCTGTCCTGGAGCGAGAACCATGTAGTATGGCCTTTGTAATGGAGTAGGATTATTCTTTGGGATAAGCAAACTATTCTGCCTGACCAGAGCCTTTTAGATCCTTGTTCCTTATTTGCAGATAGTAGAGGTGTGTAGTCTTCCAGTATTACAGAGGAAGCATAATTTTATAGACATCTAGCATATGCAGAGCTGAGAAATGTTACCTCTGATACGAACACCTCTTGCCTGTCTTCACCCAGGAGTTATGAAGGCCAAAATCTTTCATGGGCCTGAAAAAAAGACTGGGCAGGCTCAGGAAAGTAAAGTTGATTTGCTGAATCCAAAGATACTGTTACTGGATCAAGTCTTGAGCCATAGAAAGCTCACTGGGACTGAGATTGTAACAGTATGAGCATCTTGCTCTTGGCCTCCTGTGCGTTCATGTTTGACCAGTGTTGGAGAAAGAAGGTCCTAGGCTCTGAGTTTCTGATTTAACTTGATATGGTAATTTGTACAAATCCTCATTTACTTCAAATGCTGGAAGTATATTCTGGTCTTTCATAACAGTGGGAGAAACCCAGAGCACTCTTTGCCTGTAAGAAAGATTTTTGTGCCTTAAGTCCTTCTGGAATACTGTGGGTATAGCTAGGATGAGAGGAGTGACTTTGCTGGCTTAGCTTGTTTTCAGAATGTGCAGTTGCATTGAGGCAATAAAGCTCCAATTAGTACCTGCATTGTGTCCACGAGGGGGCTCTGGATCCCCAAGCTCTGCACCCCACTAGAATGGCAGCTCTAGGAGCTAAGTGCTTGGTTCCTTGAAGAGTGATTGATTACATCTCGTCTTGTTCAGCACTTTGGAATTCCCTTACCTATGCTATATAAAGCTTAAAAACAGTAAGGCATTTTTCAGTCTACTTTGAGAAATACATCCCATGTTACAAAAACTTGCCTCAACTTTAGTAAACAGCACTGGCCATTTGAACCCTCTGTGGCAGAAGATGGTCCCAAACGTGTGTCATCACACCCGAGCTTTGACCGTAGGAGATATTTGTCCCAAGTAAAAATTTGCACACATTGCTGTATTTGTAAAGCATATGGAATTGTTATGGAGAATCCTAATAATACAGGGGTTTTAAACTTGGTACTACAGTATTTCAATAAAGATTTTCTTTTTTTATCATGCCCTCTTTCTTCTTTCTTTTTTTTTCCTAGGAATGTACATACACATTTTAACACATTTTTAAGTTCTCATAACTTTGAAAAGGAGCTACAGGCTTGACAATGCTGTGACCCTACATCACATGAATTGCTGTTGCTTAATCTTTGCTTGACAAATCTGTATTGAAGTAATTCTGGGGAGCCTGGAAGCTTTTTTTTTCAGTTGCTAATGTTATCAATGTAATTTTATATTAGATCTAATAGAGGTAAACTTATTACGGTAAAAACATTGAGAATAATTCTCAGGTATATACTACATGCCTTTGAAAATGCAGAAATGATACATTAAAGCAGGGATGAAGAAGAGCTTAAGTGAGTAACTAAACTAAAATTAATCCTTGTAATCAGTGATATTTGTTGTAAAAATATATTCCTAGTCCCACTATTATATAGTGTTGTGCACAATAAAATGGTGCTTATATCACTTAAAGCTTCAATACATACAGAAAGATATAAGCAACTTTTTATGCCAATCAGTGATGTTTTGGCTAAAATTTCCCACAGGAATTGCTCAATGTTTTATGCTGTGCTAAAGAGCAGCCCTCAGCAGTGCTCACTGCTGGTGTTCTTGAGCATTCATCCTGATGCAGTTTGAAGACTGACTTGGAAAAGTTATTGGCCTTTGCAGTTGTAATTCAATCAATAAAGCAGAGTAAGTGAAGTCGGAAAACACTAAAACTATTGTGAAAAGTTAGGTGTCTTAAACTGGCTTTTTGAAATCAATGGATGCTTTGAATTTGCTGCTTCTTAAATCCCTGCTTGGTAACCACAGATACTGATGTTGCAGGTGAATGATGAGCTTCTCTGTTAAGTGCTCTGAAAAAGTATTTTGGATCGCTTGGTTTTTCAGAAGAGGTTTTTTCTAATGTGAAAAAAATTAGACCCAAAGTACTAACAAAAATTTTAAGTGGGAGAGGAGGATTGTGTTTTGGTATACTCGCATTTGTAATACATGGACTAAAAATTCAAGAACAGACTCAAAAGTACCTCCTGTGGGAGGTAAAAATACAAACTTTTAAAGGGGAACCTAGCAACTTGAGATTCTAGTTCTTTACATTTTGCTTATTTGAAAAAAAAAAAAAAAGCAACCACTTGTAAACCAGAAGTATCAATAGAAACATAAGTGTTTGGGGGGTTTGAAATTCTGAAGTAATTTTTCTCCTTTTTTTTTTGAAGTAGGAAAACTGGTATCTCTTGAAAAACTGATTGTCCTAGGAACAGGCAAACCAATGGAGTGCGCACTGCCAAATGACCCATATAGATACTCTGATTGTCTTGATTCTGTTTACATGCAGTGTTAGTAATCCTCAGAACCACGTGACACAAACATAAGGTTGGTTTGGTGGCCCTTACTAACCATGCACTTGTAGAGGGCAAGGAGTTCTTTCACAGGGTGGGCAGCTTTTCTGCAAGTAGAAGTGTATGCACCTTTCCCAAATTTGCATTAAAGTAATTGCATAGAAGCTCTCTAATGCTTACCTTTAATTGCTTGCAAGTCGGTGATTGAAGTTGCAATGCTGCAGTGGTCTAAGCTCTTCTCAAGCTTGTAGTAGCCTTTGTCCCTTGGCAATGTGCCTGGCAGTTGAGATAGCTCTGCAGCACCTTGGATGTCACTAGTAACTAGCAACTTGAAAGATAAAGAACTTGTACTGGAAAGTTGTGTGCCATTTAATTGCAGCACTTGTTTGGCTTGTACTAAGGTGTATTTTATAATCAGCTTAACTTCTTTAAAAAAAAAAGGTTGAAAAAAAATCACAAAAAGAACTGTTTGCACCCTGTGAACAAAAGCCCGGGGGGGAAAAAAAGCAACAACTTTGAGAGTTTTGTAACAATCACTTTTCTTGTGACAGGGAGGCACAGATCACTCTGAATGAATCATCCTTGGATTCCCTTCCCTGTCAGTAGCCTTTTTGGGTTTTTTTGTCCACAGAGTTGTTCAAATACTAGTTTTCAATTGTTGCTAGTCCTGGGAAGCCTGAGGAGACAAAGGCACATCCTAGCAGCTGCTTTCTGTCACTGTACTGCAGTTTGAGGCACTTGGTCGGAGGAAGCTGATCAGGTAGTTTCATGCCAGACTAGTGGGTGAATGATAGAAAGTCTGAGCACTGTGGAAGGAGGAAAGTAAAAAAACAGACTTCGCCTAGAACTGTAGTCTTTTAAACACTGGCATACAAGAGAGTTTTGTGTAGCACGTGTTTCCCACCCCTTAAAAGATTAGATGGAAACAGTTTCACAAAGCTGGCATATCTAGAAGCAGGGAGACTAGTACAGATGAAAGTGTAACTTCAGACTGAATCTCAAAACAGCAAAACTGCATTTGCAATGTGAAAGGAAGCGAGGAGAGCCGTGTATAGTCACATCTGATTAAATTTAGTAATAGAAAATTTATGGAATGTTATATTTCAACAGTAGTCTTTGCTAGTTTTCCAGAGGACTCCCGAGAATATTGTTTTAAACCAGATTATGGCATCTCCTTCTGTAACTTTAGGAAAAAAAATATATGGAGAGGAACACGGAAGGAAAACAATCTGTGCTTTAAAAGTGGAAGTCAACATAGCTAGATTGTTGCTGCTCCAGTATATCTAGGCCTTTTTCTTCTAGGTACATTCAGACTCCCTAGCAAACTGTGGGTCTTCCTGCAGTTGGAGGTCTCTGGGTGCTACTGTAATACAGCCATTAAACATTTTTTTGTCCACTGTCCACAGCATAAATCAATAATTGCATAAAATCTGGGACTTCCTAAGGTGCTATGTTAAAAAAAAAATAGGAAAATGCTGATTATATCTAGGATTATTCATAAACCTAAGCAATATTCATGCATTTATTTTTAAGAAGTGGATGAGTGTAGATTTTTTTCATGTTTAAATAAAGTACAAAACACATGCATTCTCTACTTTAGAGAATGTCTTTCATTTCAAAATGTAGGGAGATACTTGGATTTGTCTTTATTCCTTCACCAGTTTACCATGGATGTCAAGTCTGTGTTCTTTGATTAGTTAATATTAAAGTGAATTAACAATGAACCCTGAAGATTTACAGGGTAAGAAATGTTTTCTGATTTTTAATATACCAGCTAGAATTAATTTGTTTCTTAGCCCAGGTCATTTGTAGGCTTGCATGGGATTCACAAGTGGTGTTTGCTTCCTGAGTAGAGTGCTCTGAACGGCACAAGCCTCAGAAGTCCTGCTGTTTTATCTCATGAGCAAGCTTCTCTTAGAAATATTTCTAAGTGGAGAAGCAAGTGTCTTCTGCCTCCCCTCCACCCCCACCCCCTTCTCCAAATATACTTTTACACTCTCTTCCAGTTTGCAGCCTCCTAATTTCCCTGTTAACTCCTCTTCCTAACTTAAATAGGTCACTGAGAACTGTAAAGACACTTGGGAAAAGAGAGCTGTGCAGAATAGTGCACTTTATATTGTTCTAGTTGCAAAATGTAGCTAAGTTAAACTGAATTTCCTGCATAGCTGCTGACTAAATGTTAGAGGCAACTGCAAGGAAAAAAAACCTGCAACTCACCCTGGGCACAGAGAGCAGCAAACTGTGGGATTTGATAGCCTGACAATGAAGATGCCCCTTGGGGCAAGGAGAGTTGGTTCTTGGGGTTCTGCTCCTGCTGACTGTGCTTCTGACTTGGTCTATGATCAGTTGTTCTCTGGTTTATGCTTTTGTTTGAATCATACTTTTTGAAGCAAAACAATTATATTGGTACTCAGATACATAGTTGTGGGATCTTTCCATGTAGAAACATTATAAAAAAAGGTTCCTTTTTGTAATGCCAACATAAGGACTTTGACTACTGCAAATGCATCAGGGAAACTGCACCAGTGTAGTTAAGTGTAAAATGACCTTTTTCTGTTGTTTTTTTCTGTTCATTAGCTGTGAAGTGATACTGCCTCCAAAGTTCCACTCTGATCCCTTTATCAGCTTTTAACACTCCTAGTGTAGTCTTCTGGGCATTGAGTGTTTCTCACATTTAGGGAGAAAAGCTTTGTAAGTGCTTTCTGACTGTTACAGATGCCTGTGAGAACCTACAAAGAAAATAGGTAGCAGAAATAATGATAATTGAGAAAGGAAGTTGCTGCTTTTCTCTTGAGACAAAAATTGTTTAATATCAACATGGAGACTGAATGTTATTTATGAATGTTTTGATAGTGCTGGAGGATTCCAATATCATCAGGGACACTGTTCCTTTAGAGTGTATGTTCCAAGTAATATGGTGTGGTTCAGGGAAGTGGTGTTTGTGCGAAGAATCCTGATTAGTGTGATGCAAACGGTTTGTTGTGCTCATAAATAAAAGGAGCGGTGCCTAAGATGGTTTATACTGGCTTAACTCTTTGAATTCAGTGGACTTTTTTTTTTTGCTAACCTTGCTCCCACATTCACTGTTAGGTTTGCTTCTATCCATTGCAGAAGCTGAAGAGATAGGAGGCTTCTTTGGCAATATCTTGCACCCAACAGAAATCTGGAAACAAATTTCCTCTGTTCCTAATTGCATACACTTACTGCAGTTCTGGGAGTCATATTTGCAGTAGTAAGTCCAGGTTTAAATATCCTGCATGCTGAAGGCTCCTATTCTCAAGTCATATGGTTGTAAAGGGCTTGGTTTACCACAGTTGATTTAATGGATGTTGCTAGCATTTTGTGTATTTAACACTGCACAGACTGCAGTCCTCTGTAATATCTGCTAACTTCCAGTTTCAGATGAAAGTCCAAATTTAAAAGCTAATGAATAAGGGGCACCAGCTGTCACTTCTGTTTACATGGAAGCATACTGGCATCAAAGAAAGAATTAAAAAAAAAAACAAAACCCAAACAAACCAATTTGGAATGCCTTGTAGAATCTGTGCATAAATTTCAAGTGTCCTTGGAGTGTTAAAATATCCAGGTCTGCCCATGAGTTGGGACTCCAGCAAATACTAAATGCTTAACCAGTGTTTGGGCCAGGAGTGTCAGAACTGATACTGTAGCACAAAGTCCCATTTCCCTCCTGAGGTAGTCAGTCTGTGCCCATGATGTAGACCTGAATTGGACAAAAGATAAATTTCAAAATTTGTAGCAGGGAGAATGTGAAAGGCCAGGTTAAGTCCATGGGATGTCCACATGAATATAGGGTAGGCAGTTAGCCTGATTCACTGGCGTGTGATCCTCGTCCTATTGCTCCTGAAGATACGCTGCTTTTGAGTTTATGGCTCTTCATTCCTCACCAGCTGAGGAGACAGTTCTTCTCTAGCAGCTCCTACCACCACCCACAGAAGCATTCTATCAAGCAATGTGCAACTTCTAATAGCTATAAAACAACACAAAAAAAGACCCTCTGAGAAATCCAGTGTTGAAATCTGTCATGCCAAAGACACGTCACTGCTGTGCTGCATGCAAATCTTACTCTGCCAACAAATGCTTTTCCTCCCACCCCAAGTCTGCCATGTGACTCATTATTTGAATAACAATTTTACATTAACAGTTCTACAACATAAAGGAAAACATCTTAATATCTTGTAATACTTGTTTGTCATCATTTATGAGCATGACCAAATGGGTGTGTTATGCTAATAAGAAAGAGTAGCTACCCTGCAGCATTATAAGTGCGTCTCTGTTGCCCTAAAGATGTTGTGCAGGTCTTCCTGTGAACTAAACCATGCCAGCCCCATTGTGACTTTTGCAGTATGTGGTGCGTTCCACCCAGTCTCTTGGGTATTCTGGCCATCACAGGAAATGTCTGAAAATGCTGTATATTCACTGAGAAATACTCGCCGTTTGGTTAGAGGCTGAGCCAACTGTTCCTAAAAATATATTCCTTTCTTCCAAGGGAAGAGAGTTAGAGCTGCTGCTCTTTCCTTTTCAGAAGCTCCTCCACAGTGCTTGCAGTCATTCTAACCTCTCCTTTGTTGTTTAGGTGTGGTGTGTGGGCAGCTTTATATTGTCCGGATAATGCACTGAATGCTCATTTACTTAATGCTTGCTGTTTGCCTGTGTATAGTGGTTTTTCTAACTCAGCATGTTCAAAGCTGTTTGAGGTAGTAAAATCAGAGCCATGAAAGCCTCCACATAGGGAAATTCAGAAGAGGAACTTAATGCAAGCAATTTTTAGATACAGCGATGCATTGTCCAACACCAGCAAGCTTTCAGAATACAAGGGGTTGGTTTCATGTTGGACTTAAAAGATCTAGGTATACAAAATAATTTCCTAGGGGATGGTTTCCTAAGGAATTAATCACTGCCACCCAGGGCTGCTCATATACTCACTGTGATAACTGAGCCAGTTTTCCCAATGCAAATTCACAGATAAGATTTTCTATTCTCTATCATCTACCTATTCTAGACACATTCCTTTGGAGTCCAACGCCTTTTGGGGGTTGGTCCAGTTTCTCACACTATTCCAAAGGTCATTAAGAGATAATCAGCTCTCAGTTACTATGGGGCAAGAGCAGTTGCACAGGTTCAATTTGACACACTGCTGATATAAACTTTACTCCCAAGTAAATAGTCTGTGAAAACCATGCTAGTGAATAAATTAGATTTTCCAAGTTAGATGGTAGCCTTGTCCACAAACAGAGGGAGATTACAGCAGTTTCCCTCTCAGTGACAACTTGAAAGGTCACCCCAAATTATGCTGTTACAGTACTCACCTGTGGGGATTTGGAACTTCAAGGTCAGAACCAGCTATAAAAGTAGGTTCCTCACCACTAAATTCTGGCAAAACTTCTCTAATTCCTTTTCCACTGCTGGTGAGGGGTGGTGATTCCTCATGGTCTGGGAGCAATTTAAATACAGAGCTACTCCAGTTAAGGCTGCGTTGGCGCACGGATGGCAGATCACCTTGAATACCTGGCTGTGGGCAGAAGTGCGCCCAGGAAGTGCGCTCAGCTGATGCAGACAGGGAACACTGGGGACGCAGGCCAGCCTACTCCACCTGTCCCCTGCCTCTCTCAGGCTCCAGGAGTTCACCCTGGCTTATGAACTACGTGTCTTGAGGCTCTTGGCCACAGTATTGTTACGTGTGGTAGAAGACTTTTATCTCAAATGGAACTGGTTTGTTCGTTAGGCAGATGAACCGCACAAGTTCCCAGCAGCAGAGGGCAGCAGTAAAACCTCTGCCAAAGAGGCCGGGTTTGCGCCTTCCCAGGTACCGACAAACTTCTTCACGTGCTTTCAGTTTGTTTACATTATATTGCCTATCATATATGAAGCAGCTGTTCATTCTTTCCTCCTTCCCTCCCTGTGGTTCAATGCGCTCATCTGCCATGTGATTATAAGTTTCTGATGCCGCGGATGGAGCACAAGATGTTGACACCTGGCTTCTCTCGCAGAGTGACAGAGACTGGGCTGTGCCTGGCAATACACCGCTGCTGCTGCTGCTCCTTTTGTTTCTGATTGTTTGGTTTTTTTCCAGAATAACCTGAACATAGGCTGTAGATATTTTGCTTGGATAGGTTAAAGAGCAAAGAATTGCCTGAGTCAGACTACACTGGAAACCAGGT
The DNA here is from genome assembly GCA_013396935.1 of Baryphthengus martii. Classification (NCBI taxonomy): domain Eukaryota; kingdom Metazoa; phylum Chordata; class Aves; order Coraciiformes; family Momotidae; genus Baryphthengus; species Baryphthengus martii. Next base: position 87,422 of record VWZK01006324.1, on the reverse strand, counting down.
TTGTTTCGCAAAGTTCCTGGTGGTTGGTTTTGGTGGGATTTTTTTCCTCTAAAATGTCGGTTACCACACTCCACGTATCCAAACGAATTCCTGTTCTTACTAATTGCAACGACCTGGGGTTGTTCCAAGTACGTGTAGGTGCTGAAACGCTGGTCCCCCTTCCTGATTTCTGGGCATGCAAAAGAAGCACTCAGAAACTTGCCCACGGGCTTGCACGGATCGCTGGGGCCACCGGCACGTCTGGTTTTGTCGCCCATCTCCTGGTGCTTGGTGACTCTCACAGCTCCAAGTCCCCCAGAACATGATACTATCAGCAGCCCAGCTTTTTCTCTTCTAGCGCATTTTACTCTGCTATTTTTAGCCACTAAAATTAGCCAAGCGCCGGTGCTCACCTGGTGCCTGCC
>VWZK01006324.1:42465-86961 GCA_013396935.1 Baryphthengus martii | reverse complement strand
AAGCGACGCCGAGGCAGCGGGCGCCTGGCCCCCGCTCGGACCTGCCGCAACCCTCCTGGCGGCTGTCCCGCCGCGCCTCGTCCCCTTCAGCTGTGACCGTCCCGACACCGGCCCCCGCCGCGCAGGTTTGTGGTGCCGCCGCTCGGTGTAACGGTTGCGACGGGTACGGCCAGAACCGCGGAGCAGAGGCGCAAGCTGGGCTCATCCTGGGCAAGGTAGCTCCCCGGGCAGTGCGAGAGCGGGCTCCCTGTCTACTGCTAAAATATATATATAATAGCGTAGCTGCAGTAAATTGCGGTCTACCTCCCTGGGTGGGATAAGCTAAACGTGTAAAACTTTTTTTTATTTAACTTCTCTTTTTTAAAAAAAAAAATAAAAAATCGCATCTTTGAACGAGTACCAGCCTGGTAGTAGCACGCAGCTGCATTCTGCAACTTTTCCTTCCCAGATGCCAGACTCTTGCCAAAGCTGGTTGTTTAGCGTTACTGTCAAATTTCTTCATCTCTTGGTCCCCACTGCAAGGACTCTGCTGCAGTTTGCAAGCTCCTTGTTTCTGTTCCCCTTCTTCAGCCTCTCTCCCCTTCAAATCTATTAAATCCTGGCTTGGCTCTGACTCCCCTTAAGCAGGTTGGACCTTGTCTCCTTTTTTTGTACTAAAGAGAAATGTTCCCAGTTTTTCGGTGATGAGCTCTTACCCTCATATTTAGATTCTTTATGACTTCCGTATGTAAACATGTCACTCGTGTAGTAAGGCTTCCGTTTCTCATGTGTTTCTGCCATCTCTTTTATTCCCAAATCCTTACTGGTTTCACCTGTGTGAATTTAGAACTTTGTCCAGGAAAGCTTTATTCCTAGAAATAGTTCTACTCAAATAGGTTAACAGATTCAAATCTGTAGGAATTATGGATATATATATATATAAAATGATTAATTGTGAAAATGGTAGTGGCAAGACACTGCCGCCTTTTTCACGTTCACCAGAGCAGGATGCTTTGCCTTAAATCTAAGCTTGGCTATCTTAAATCAATAATGAAAAAGAACATCACAATGCTACCTACTGTTACGAAATCCTTGCCTCTGGTTTTGGATGTTACTTTCAAGCTCTTGGCATGCTACATGCCATTTGAAAATCTTTGTACGCAGTGGTTGTTTTTTGAGGAAAGAATTTTAAAAATGCAACAAAACTTTAAGAGCTGATTGGTTGCCTTCAAATGTTTTCCTTCTTTTTCTAAAAGTGTCTCCAATCTGTGGGTTGTTGAAATGCACATCGGCTTGGTACAGCTTCCATGGTTGCCAAGTGTGTGAGCCAGTTGGATCTCAAGGAAATGTAACTCGCTGCAGTCAGTTCCGTGGCGACTTTTATTTCAACAAGAAGCAAACATCTTTTGGTGAGTCACGGCACATTGTTCGCTATAAACTAGCTGTCAGGAAGTCATGTCTGACAAAGCTGATGGGCTCTGTAAAAACAGTTTTCCCCTACACGTAATGCAGTTTTCATGGTCTTCATGAATCATCAGATCCGGAGTTCTCTCGAATTCCCAAGGAAGGCAGAATTAGTTACCGTTTAGGATGCAGTACTGTCATTCTTGCCTCTCTTGTATTCCTCCTTCTGATAGTCGCAGTTCTTTCCTTCAGCCATGTATTTCATTGTTCCTCTTTTCTCTCCCATACTTCTCAAGACTTTTACTGTGCTTCCAAGTCACTTCCTGGTGCATACGTCCTCCGTGTGGCCTTTGTGCACTGATCTCATTGAAAAGAGTGTCTAGCTTTTCCTCTTGTGCAAGCCATTTTTCTGTGCCCCTCCACTTATCCGTGGCTCCCAGGTCATCCTGAAAACCTCTGTGTACACTTGCAGATGCTCAGCCTCAGGATGTGGCTGTACCTGCATCCACATGACTTTGAAGAGCAATGCTGCTGCCTGAGGGGATGTTTCAAACCTAACACCTGCACTGCAGCTCCAAAAAGATAACAAGCCTTCATCTTTATGCATAGCTTCTGGTGGAAACAAAGTTCATGCCGTCCCTTAATATGTGTCCATATGTGCATCTTGATATTTGTTCCTTATATAGTATTCTATTGATATTTCAGTTTCAACTGTGTGTAACGTAAGGAGAACAACTCCAAGGTAATTACGTTCCTGCAAATTCTATAGAAACAGACCAACAGGGAAAAGCAAGCCCTAGGCTTGCTGTCTGACTCTAAGTCAGACACTTGACATTTTTCTTTGATTTTTAGCTTAGTGACCGAGTGGTACATTCATATGTGACTGCCTTCATTTGGCAAGAAGATATTTGGTGTAAGTGAAATTGTACAGAGAAAAGGATTTTTTTGGGTGAATGCCCCTGAACTGGCATCTCCCTCAAAACCTCAAAGAAGATAAATAACTCTGGTTTGATACACTGTGTTGTGAATATAGAAACAGAAAATCTTAGTGTAAATACTTTATCAACCAAGGAACACAGTTCTGTAGGAGGTCTGATTTCCTGAGTTGTACTGGTCACAATGCACTTTGTTTTTACATCTCTGCATCTCCGGGGCACAGCTCCTGTCTTTGTTCTGCCGGGCACGCAGTTGCACAAGTACGTCAAGTACAGAAGGGCTATGATCTCAGCTAGTGTCTGTAGATCTATTTTATCTTGACAAAATTCGCCCGCAGTTTCAAGACTTATTGAATGTCATCATATAAGCATAACTCCCCCCAAAACCAAGCAAAAGTGATGATCTCTCACCCTGACTCAGAATAATGTAGTCCTTAATGCAGTTGGTAGGGCAAATCCCACATCGTTTGTAGCAATGACAAGATACTGAATTTTTGGTTTGGTTTGTGTTTTTTTTTAACTGCTAGTCCTTGTTAACTGTAGATGGGCTTTTGTGGTACAGCCTTGACCTGTCCTGGCAAACATTCTGCCGTATAGACAGGCCTGATGATGTCCTTAGAAAGGGTCCTTTTACAACAGCATTGTATATAACCACTTAAGGATTGCAGGCTAAGTGTGAGTTCTGGTCATTCAGGCATATCAAAGGAAAAAGCCACACAGTAACAGGAAAAAATCTTGAGCTCCAGGGATGTTAACAGAGAGTGTGACCAGCAAGGGACTTTTTACTTGGCACAGTTGTATAAAGACAAAGGTATTCAGGCACCTGAGATCAACAGGAATAAATACCAAGTCACTAAATACCTGTTTGGCAAAAAAAACAAAACACCACAACATGCTGTCTTTGGAGTGTGGGTAATGGAATACTTTTTTTTCTTCAAGGAAAATAGCTATTAAGGTAGTATTTACTGATGGTCAGTAATATCTCAGCTTTCTCAGGCTTCATTTGACTGCAATTCTGTGAAATTAAAAAAAATGCAAAGCAGGTGTTCAGGGTCTCGTGATCATGTGGGTCTGCATTGCAAACACCTGTATAGCAAGATATGTGCCTTTAGTTAATACTGATTAAATGAAAGTACTCTGAAATGACATGATAAAAACTGAAAAATGTTTAAAACTCACTGTTTAAACATCAAAACTGAACCTAATATTGATTAGTGGTATGCCCCCAACTACACATCTTTGAATTTTGTTAAAGTTTTGGTCCGAAATATAATTCCACTGTCTGTAGTTGATACTGGCATATGCATCGAGGAAGCCAGAATTTTCATATTTCTCCTATGACTAGCTGCACTATTGTAAGCATCAACTTAAATACTGTTTTGTTCTTTTGTTTGAAAATTTACTTTTCTTCTTTGTTCTCTAGTGTTTTGACTGTTCATAGAGCATAACAGTCAGAGTTTTAAAGAAATAGAGTCATTTTAAATGAAAGTGGAGATCTTTACGTAAGGATCTCTCCTTACCCTCTTCTCTAGAGCTGGAGCTTCAAGTTGGTCCTTGCCTTCCACAAGAACCGATGACTCTGCAACATCCTGGCTTGCGACTGGGTGAAGGCAGGGCAGGCAGTAAACAGGCTGCCTGCTAGACGTTGCTGTGGCTTTCACTGCTTCGTGGAGTCAGTGTGGTGTGAACTGTTGCTTATTATAAATCCCTGTATTGCTAATAAATTGAATCGCAGGACAGTACTGCCCGCATTATAAAGAAGTGACTCACCGAATTGTGAGGCCTGGAGTATTTAACTTCAGCTATCTGAAGTGGCCACACCTTGATGGTGAGATAAAGATGGTAGATCTGACAGGGAAGGGCATTCTCATTGACACCACGTGTCAGGTCGATAAGCAATCTTTGGTGTCTCTCTCTGTGCACACAGTTTAATTGTATTCCAAGGAATAATGACATGATTTTAAAGATGATGTAGACTCATTTGTTTTCCTTTGGCAGAACTGACTTTCCATGTCTCTTGGTACAAGCATCTTTTCTATATTACGCTTAAACAGAAGACATGTGCTTGGTGTGAAGTCGTTTGTATCAAGGGAATTTCTGTTTTGACTGTAAAATGCTGAGGACTATGTGGCAGGTCCCAAGGAGATGGCCTTGGGATCTCACTGAACAGATGTATAAAGTAACACACTGGAAGAAATTGAAGGAGATAGCAAGAAACAAGGAGAACCGTAAGACTGTAATTTGCTTGGAATTCAGATATCAAGCTGTGGCTTGCTTGTTTTGTTCTTGATTACTGTTTGCTTAGTGATATTAAAAGGTGAAATAACTGTTGTAACAGTTGTGCTATGCAGAATACCTTTTCAGAAATGTGATAGCAATACATAGGAGCATGAGATGAAGGAGAAGCCCATGAGGGATAGCTTGTGCTGAGGGACTTACTCTTATACTTAGCGGGTATAGTGCCTGTCACCAGGGAATCCCACAGGCACTTTACATAAGGCTACATGCTGCTCCCCTTGCAGTTGGTGATGATGATAATAATAACAACAGAATAGAATATTTCACTTGGAAGAGGCCTACAGTGATCATCTAGTTCAACTGCCTGACCACTTCAGGGCTGGCCAAAAAAAGAGCATGTTGTTAAGGGCATTGTCGAAATGCCTCTTAAGCATTGACAGGCTTGGGACATCAACCACCTCTCTAAGAAGCCTGTTGCAGTGTTTGACCACCCTCTTGGTAAAGAAATGCTTCCTAATGTAAACCTCCTCTGGTACAGTTTGAACCGTTCCCACATGTCTTGTCACAGGATTCCGGGGAGAAGATGTCAGCACTTCCCTCTCCACTTCCCCTCCTCAGGAAGCTGTAGAGAGCAATGAGGTCACCCCTCAGCCTCCTTATCTCCAAACTAGACAAACTCCAAGTCCTCAGCTGCTCATTATAGGACATGCCTTCCATCCCTGTCACCAGCTTTGTTGGCTTCCTCTCGGTGCATTCAAGGAGCTTCATATCCTTCTTAAATTGTGGGCCCCAGAACTGCAAACGTTACTCAAAGTGTGGCTGCACTAATGCTAAATACAGCAGGATAATAATAAAAAGAAATGCTAAATACAGTGGGATAATCAAAACAAAACCCTCTTGGTTTTAGTAGAAGTGCAATCAAACCCACAAAAAACTTTGGGTTCCTTCAAGGCAGGTGGATATTACTTTATCTGTGGGATAGCTGAGCAGTGAGGCATGTGATACTGTGGTATTTGCCCAGATGAGGCAGGAATTCATTGACAGAGTCAGGAGCAGTGACAGAAGTCTGACCAGTAGCCCAATTTGCAGGCTTACTCTCCCAGGCATGTCCCTCCTACTGTTGGAGATTAACAGCACCTTGTAACATCTTTCAGTGTCATGCCTTGTGGTATTCAATAACAGAATATTCAGAAAGTTGTTATCATTGTTGAAGTGAAAGATGCTCTCCAAGGCTCCTTGAAAATACTTGATTTTCAAGAACTATGTGCTCATAAGTATTGTTTTGATCCAGGTGAGTATATACAACCAGAGTTCTCATGAATTCTCCTGCAGCTGTTTGCATAGTTGTGCTGACTAAACAGTTTAGTTGTCAAAGTTTATCCCTGACTCCTAAACAACCTGCAAGTTAAGTGCATATTGTTGAGCACATGGTCATCCTTCTCTTGATGAGCTGAACTGATTCAGAAGAGCTGCATTCTCTGACACGGATTTGCTCTGTAATGTTGAACGCATACAATCAGAGGTTTTAAATGGGACCAGTGATGTCAGGTGCTTAATGAGGTGTTCAGTCTGGCACTGTGTTGGAGGCTGTGTTTGAAAGATAGATGCTGCTGAGAGCATCAATATCTCCTCTTGTGAAACAGGAACACTAGCATTTCATCTCAGGGTACACTTAAGGTGTTTGGCAACTGTGTTATAGGTACTAAGTTGGAGGGTGTCATGGGTGAGACACAGTAGGTACCCACAGTGGATCTGGATATTTGGGTTTATTTAAAAGCCAACACATTGGAGCTTTTACCCTACAAAATTGCCTCATGCACTGACTCACCTACTCACTGAGCTGGACTGACTCAACAGCAATAAAAAAGGTAAGCTGTGAAAAAACTGTAGGGGTTACTTTTAGATGTGTTTTCTCTCCACCTTACATATGAGTGATAGGTGATTTAAAGCATTACATGCTTGTCTTTCATTCTCCTGCCATTATAATGATGCAATTCTATCAGAGAAACATGTTGCCTCTGACTGAGGAGTAGTTTGAGATTTAATAGCTGGTCTTTATCCAGGCTTTGAACCATGTTGCCAGTACAGCCTGAAGAACTTCAGGGGAGCTGATGGTGGAAAGTGTACAGGCACTGACCTCCGTGCTGCATTTTCATGGAATCATGGGATGGTTTGGGTTGGAAGGGACCTTAAAGATCATCTCGTTCCAACCCCCCTGCCATGGGCAGGGACACCTTCCACTAGAAGAGGTTGCTCAAAGCCCCATCCAGCCTGGTCTGGAACGCTTCCAGGGAGGGGACATCCACAGCTTCTCTGAGCCATCTCTTCCAATGTCTCACCACCCTCATGGTAAAGAATTTATTCTTAATGTCTCATCTAAATCTTTCTGTTTGTTACCCCTTGTGCAGGGATCTACGCTCCCTAATAGAGAGTCTGTCCTCATCTTTCCTGTAGGCCCCCTTGAAGTACTGGAAGGCCACTGTAAGGTCTCCCCAAGGCCTTCTCTTCTTCAGGCTGAACAACCCCAACTCTCTCAGCCTATTCTAACAGGAGAGGTGCTCCAGACCCCTGATCATTTTTGTGGCCCTCCTCTAGACCTGCTTGAGTAGGTCCATGTCTTTCTTTCACTGTTAGATGGAAAGGCAGGGTCATATGAGGAAATATACCCTTGCCTTAAAGATTTTGTGAGTAAATAAAAGAAACCAGTCTTTGGAGCTGTCAGTTCTTCCCCAGGCTGTGCATTTCCTTTAACTTAGCTGACCAGTTTTTCCTAATGCAAACATCTCTTTGCATGAGCGCTCTTGAGTTTCTGTGGGAATGTGGTAGGGTTATATGAGTGGCAGATGACAGCGGTTGACAAATGCAGGTGATGTTTCTTATGTAAGTCAGCAGAATTGGGCTATAGGTGCAGCAGGTTAAGCAGAGGCTCTGTGTGCAGTACGTAGCTAATAACGCGAGCTTGGTAAACACCAGAAAAGCACTCAAGTTAATTTAGATCTCCAGATAAAGAGAACATATTCTTGCTACCTTGTCTTTTAAGTCCACAGGAGCCAGGGTAGAAATCTTAGCTCTGTGACAACATTGCCCTTGGCTTCACCAGAGCCTTGGATTTTCCCTTGTATCCTCAGATTATAGGCCTGCCAACTCCATTGTTACGTCAGTGGGTGCGTGCTGCTGGGTGTGAGATACCTATCTACAGAAAAGGTAGACAAGCTGTTTGCATGTCCAGCTCTTGTAGTTTGTGAAAATATGTAATGATGGAGTAGGGGTGGTACTGTCATTATGGTCTGCAGAGCGAAGTAGCATTTGCTGTCTATGAAAGCTGAAGGTGTCTTTAAAAAACATCTTTGAGTAAGTACATAAAGACATTTGATCCTAATACTTCCAATGTCACAGCCGTGTCCTTTCTGTGTGTCCTTTCTGTGTGTCCTTTCTGTGTGTCCTTTCTGTGTGTCCTTTCTGTGTGTCCTTTCTGTGTGTCCTTTCTGTGTGTCCTTTCTGTGTGTCCTTTCTGTCTTTTTTTAATTTTAAAAAGCCCTGCTAGCATTGAGTATTTGTAGTTAGTCAGTGCTGAAGGATTTACCTGGATGTTAACAGGATGCTACAGTGCTCCACTTGTAGTTGTTTTCTATAGTTAGCCCTTCCCATGTTGTCTATCGCTCTGGTATTTGTGAAGCACTTTAGGTTACTCCTTAGTTTGGGGATTTGCAGACACATGGGTTTTTTTCAGTTAAGCAGCTATACCAGCAGCTAACCCATGCCTTGGTTCTTTTAGTCTTGCTCAAATCAGATCTGACATTTTTTCAAGGTTTGGTTTGGTGAGTGGTTTGGGTTTGTTGGTCTTTGGTTTGTGTTGTTTTTTTAATTCTAACTGGTAAAGTCAAAATGCCTTTTCTTTTTTTTTTTTTTTCCATGTTGAATGAGACAGAATATAATGACTACCTCAGCTTGATCTTGCCAGTGGGACACCTGAATCGTTAGACTCTGCCTAATGATTAGGTTCTGCGTAATGATTCATTATTTACACAGTGTGAAATTGTACCAGAAAGAGAGACCCAGGAACTTGACGCCTGTCTGTGCCACTCCCACCAGTACCTCCAATCTCAGTACTTAGGACAACCTGAATGCTTGATGTGGGTGTTCTTTTTCTGAAAAGCCCTTTCAGAGGAATTCCAAACCAGATTCTTTGGGGAATAGCCATTGCATGGAAGGTCTGTTTATACCAATGTTATTCTAATTCAGAATTAAAATATAATAAGAAATTCAATCTTTCCCAAAGGATTGAAATCTTGTTTCGCATGTATCCCTAAGCTGCATTTAATTTGTCACTGAGAGAGCAGCTTCCACCTCTGATCAGCCTATGATACCAACTTCTGCTAATGCTTGGGAGACTTTCACCTTAGCGCTTTCATGCTTTTTCTCCCAGTTTTGTCCTCACATGTAATCCTTCTCAAATGCATGTCATGACTCTCTCAGATTTCTCTTTAAAACTCTTTTGCTGCGATGTCAATGGAAATTTGTCCGTGGTTAGGCAGCTGTGCTCTGCCTGTGACTTTTCATGCGGACTGGTACTGCCTCATTGTTCCTTTGTGTATCCCCTCTGTCTCTGTCCGTATTCTGATTCTTTCTTTTGCCCCAGCCAGAACCTCAGCAACTGGGAATGCTGCTGCTGCTCTATACGAGCTACCTGTAGCGTGGTGGAGTGTTGGTTCATAGCTAGGACCTGAGCCTCTGCAGAGCAATGAGAATATATAACACAGTTGTAATGGTCTTCTTGGAAGAAAAATTTTTATACTGCTGCTTTGTTTCTTCCCTGAGGGTTTTCAGAGCTCTTTATAATTAATAACCCTTGTAACTCTAGTGGAGTGATAACTTCTGTTTCCTAAACAGTGGTCTAGTACATCACTGGCTGTTCAATGATACAGATGATTAGCAGGCAATGAGACCAGTCTGCCCAGAGTATCTCTTTAGTACAGCAGGTTCATTGGTGGGGCAGTGCAGTCATTTAACTCCATGGGCTGCACTGGGTTTGGAGAAACATGTTTCCTTTTCAATGCCTGCAGACTGTCAGGTAATCTAAGATCATCCACCTGGTTTTGCTACAGATGTAATTGAATTCATATTTGAAGAGAGAGATGTCAGGCTAAAGAAGGAGTCATTCAAATGCTTTCCACTACCACAACAGAAATGATAGTTGGCCTGAAGCGTGTGCAAACCACTGCTCCATTCCCTGCTGAAACTGAAAATAGTGTTCTTTGTATGGGGAAGAAGGGAATGGCAGGTCAGATGTTGTGGGAACATTTGGAATACTCAGCTGAAATTGCAGTTTCCTTACATGTAAACATGCAAGATCAAATTTGGTCTGATTATGCTCAAGTAGTAATGTAGGATTTATATATTTAAAGTATGTTGTGATACTAAATTAATGAAAGTTTTATGAGGAATTTCTAACTGCTTTTCTAACTATTAGTTTGATCCTTTCATTGCTGCTTCCAGGTTGTGGCTGGCTGTATTCACCAGGGTAGCTGCTCCTTTGCTTTCTAGATTAGTCATCCAAAGAGACCATTTCTTACTGTGTTTTGGAAGCTGCTGTGTATAGCTGATGTTAGCCATAGCTGCTTCCTCAGTACTAATAGTTTCAGTCCTTTTTTTGTTTTGGGGTTCTTTTTAACTTTTTAATTTACGGTGACAATGAGATTTACCACAGGAGAAAGAAAACAAAGGAAAAACATGATTCATTCATAGGCATTTTAAATTCCACTGTTCAAATGGCAACACAACGCTAAAACAATTCTGATTTGACTTTCAGATACAGGGAGTGCTCTTCAATTTGCAATCTCCCAGGCATCATGTATTTTAGTCTGAAGGCTGATGTATTTTGAGATGTTTTTATCATTTCTAAGGATTATTCATGTTAGCAAGAAGCTAACAAAACAGTGGGAAAATAGCTGGTATATAAGTTGCCTCTTTAGAGATACTGATAGCATTGCTAACTTCTAAGGTATTCCTCTTCTTCAGTCCCTTGTTTTTTTTTCACCATTGGTGGCAAAATTCTGTGTTCGCTTGGCTGCATTGGAGTCACCATTGCACATGGGAGTCGCAGCCTAGCTAAGGCTATTCGTCTTCATTTAATCCTCTGAGTTAGCAACTTCACAGGATTAGCTTGATTGACAGTTTATATTCCATTGTTGTTCTTCCACCTAGATTTTCACCCCATCTTTATTTCTCTCTTCAGTTTTTCCCCATGTTATTCACTTGTACTGCCTGTTTCTGAAATAGGTGGAGAGGTTCATAGTTTTATCCCTGTTTATATCTGTAACTTCTAACTTGGAGATAGAATTTGAACCAACTTTTTTTTTCCCCCACATCTTGTTTTTACTGATTTCTCCACCTTTCCTCCTTAATTTTATTGTAATCCTAGAACTGCTGCTCAATGTAGTACAAATTATGATACACAGCAACTGTAAAATTAGAGAGATTGTTGGCCATATAGACTGGCTTCAGATTTACACTAGTTTGAGTGTAAGTGGGATCTGATTTGATCCTGGAGTATATAAACTAGATCTACACCATTAGGATGGTGCAAATGGCATGTGTATGGGTAGACCAAACCAGTGGGGTTTCACTGAACATCTTACAGCAGGCGTACCCAGCAGGATCATAATAAACTGAGGGAGAACACTGCTTTATATTTTCCAATAGTTTGAGGGAATCAGGAGAGGAGAATTCATCATGTGCTCCATCATGCGAGACAGCTAACACCTACAAAGTGTATGCCATTCAGCCACATTGTGCAGCACTGGTATCGCCCAAAAATATCAGCCTACCTCTTTGCATTGTGCGTTTGTAACAGCGAGCAGAATCTAGATTAGCGTGTCAGTCTGTGAAGGGAATCTCCTGCTACAGAGATGAGATTAAAAAAGAAATGGAAGATAAACTGAAAAAGGAAAATTATAATTATGTTAGAAGTTGAGCAAATGATTTCGAAAAATCTCAGCACTGACGTGTACCTGTCTGCACTTCTGCTTCTTGCTGGTTTTCATGTTGTATATTCTGGATTAATTCCTGTCCAGCAAACATCTGTCAGGCATAATAATTTCAAGCATTAATCCTTACAGGAATTAACCAGCTTGTTAGTTGATGACCTGAACTAGATAGTTTCTGGGGATTATGGCTATTTAAATCTTACCTACCTTTCCAGCAGTGTCAGCATGCTGTGATGGTTTTGTTTTGGGTTTTTTTCATTTTTTTTCTCCTGGACTTATAAATCTTTAGATTGTCATCCACTTTTTCACTCCTGCCACGTGGTAGGAGGCAGAAAGGAAATCCTGTGCTGCCTCTGACATGAGTAAGGAGGAAGCTGCTGGTTTCTCTTCGTGCCAGACTTGCTCGTGCTGCCAGCCGTGCCGAACCGCTGTCATAACGCCCAGCAGAGGCCAGGCTGGATTGCACTTGCTGTGCTGGAAACCCATCAGGGAATGTTGATAAAATCGCCACAGACTTTCACCTGCCTTTTTTTCCAGAATTCCCAGGATTTTGGTAAGGTTTTTGAAGGGTTTGTTACTTTTATTTCGTAATGAAGTGTGATGGTTATGACTATGCAGCATGTCTGTATCTTTTGGCTCTAAATAACTTTTGAACTCATTTTATGCTTTCCATTAAATTTGCCAGAGAGACAAAAGCATCAAAGATACTAAGTTCCTTGAAATGTCAAGGTTTTGAATTATAATGAAAGGGAGATGGAAATTAGTGGCCTACTGGACGAGAGCAGTAACTGAGGGCTCTGTCAGCCCCTGACTGGTGACAGGCACAGAGACCTGCCCACTTGCACTCCGGTCTCCAGAAAAAGCCCAGCCTCACCTCCTGCTTGGTGCCAATGCCGCGGGGCGCTGGCGGAGAGGGTGAGAGGATCCAAGGGCAAAGGCCCTGTGCATGTGACAGAATAAGGCCCAATAAACTCTTGTGAGCAGCAGGCCAGGATGGGGAACTCCTGTAAGGCAGGAAAAAAGAAGCGAAAGTATCCCTACCATGGTGCTCACCACGAGGGTTGGAGATAAGGGGCAGCCAGTAAAAGTTCGTAGTGAGAGTGTCTGTTGGGAGTGTTGCTGGCACTCAAGACATGATATCGGCTTTTACAGCCCTAAAATGTTCACCAAATAGGGACTGCTGAGATCTCTTCCCTGAAGTTTGTTAAGCAGTGGAGGTTTAAGGTCCCATATATGACTGCTGAAACATGACCCGGATGGTTGCAATAAGTTAAAAACAGATTGAAGAATTTTTTATTTTTTTTTCAAGTAGAGAATATAGTTTGCAGAAGCATTGTCATTTCTGTTGTGCTAATTGAGCCCAAATTTGGACATTGGAGACTCTGTTGTGCTTTTGTTTAGCAGTGGTTCCTTATCACAGTCTCAGAGGCATTTTCCTCCAGGAAGGTGATAGCCTGCTTTCCCTGTTTTCTGAATCGACCTTTAGCAAGGTACCTGCTGAGCCCTGGTCTATGAAATCAAAGGAGAAATAGGAGGGGAAAATTCCAGTGATGTGAAATACCTTTAAAATATTACAAGTGTTTGTGTTATCTTTATTTAAAAGACTACTTTGGAGACTACTGGGGAAAGACTATTACGCATTTTAGATCAAAGTTAAGTTTCTGCTGTGATGTTTATTATTCCTAGTAGAAGAATTGGGTTATGAGAATCTGTATCTCTACATCTTTTACTTCCTTCAGGTGTCTGAGAATCATTAGTACGATGACACATCTGTCAGGAGACAAATGTGCCGCATGTGTGTGCAAATCCTCAGCTGATACAAACCCCTGTTGCTCTAAAAGTCTCTCTGTGTTAGCTCTCTGGCAGCTGGCAGCCCCAGAGATCTGTCCCATAATATTTAGGGTGAGATTTTCAAAGTTGCTGAGAAGTAGACTCTGAGGTCCCATTTGGGTGTAAATATTGCTGAGCTGTCCAGTCTTTTCAGATATTTGCAGGGGAAAAAAAAGAGCTTTGGTTTCTTTTAGTATTTCATCTCTAAAAGGTAATTAAAAGTGGGTGATGTAAGAGTGAGAAGAGTAAGCATCGGCTTTACTCTCACTGCTCAGCATGGTAATTATCTGTGATCACTGCTTTAAATAACTCTCTGGTCCTCCTCACTGGAGGTGGACTGCTGATAAACGAGGCTTACTGCTGGGTCCTGCTGCCACTTCACTCTTCATTTTAGTTTTTATTAGTTCAAATTCCCTTTAGGTCTATGAACTATAGGACTTCAGTCCACAGTCAGGCTAAAAAGACTACTAAAACGGCAGTGCTGCTTCATCTCGGGGACGTTCTTTATCCCTGTTGTGAAATTCTGGACTACCAGAGTGCTGGAGTTGCGGCGATGCTGGTCTCTGTGCAGAACCGAAAGCGTACTGGTGCTCCAGCGGCTGCTGGGAGGGGGCTCTGCAACTGAAAGCAGAGATGCAATCTTGCTCTTTAACCCACAGTGCCTGGCAAGCGCACACGGTGGGAGGGTGACAAAGATGTGGAAACTGCAATAGTTCAGGCAAAAATGAGTCATGAGAAAGCAGCCTGTTCTATTGAATTCCGGGAATGCACTCAGCCACCAAAATTAATTATATCCACCATTTTGCAGCGATCTACTTTGTTTCTGAGCTTGAAGATGTGGTTGCTGGCAGTTCCGCTAGTGTATTTTGTTTGGGACACAGGCAGGCCTTGTTTGCCTATGGGTTTGTCTGAACACGACCAGTGCCATTTTGCAGTATAAAGCCTGGCATTATCACTTTAATGCAAATAATACTTTAAATTATGTGCAGAGTGCTGGCTGTTTAGGTCTAGCTTTACTTACTCTGCAGTATGTTTTTCACAGCATTTCAAGTGTTTAGCTGTTGCAGTGGTCATTTTTTTCTTTCTTTATATAAACGGATCTTCCCATTCCTTGCAAATTGAAATCTGCTAATATTTCCATAATCATGTGCTTTGATCCCATGAAAATAACTCTTATTTTAATCAAAAACTTCAGTATTTAAAATTAGTATTAGTCCCACTTGCTAATTATTTTTTTTAATTCCGATGAATCTCACTTTCACCGTACAAATATGTCATTAGCATCCTCCTAGTGATAATCATTTGAAAGATATAGCTGAGAAATCTTGTGTTTTGGTGAGTTAGTCCTTCAGCTGCTCTAAAGGGGACAAAAGATACAGTTCCCTCAGAGTGTACTTGTTAAGTACTTGCAAGTGACTGTTTCTAACAGCTATTTCTAAATACTTGACTTAACAGGTTTATTACTTTCGAAGCTGTGTGCTTGGTGCTCTCAGGTTGGACACAATTGCTCACACTGAGGCAGAGGCGTTTCACTGAATGTCAAATGAGATTTTTAACACTGGTTTTGTATGAGGAAAAAGATTGTATGTGCAAAACCCCCAAAATCCCAATGTGGAAACAGTGATGTGGAAGAGGAAAGGGTGCAGACTCGGTGACAGATTGACATCCCATACTCTGAGCTCACATTATGACTGTAGGCCTCTTCAGGACATGGGATTCCTGCAGAAGGCAAATTGTCCCACCTGTGGCATGGATCCTTGCCTGGAAGTGCCCCTCTGTCTCACTGATTCCCCAGGAAATCCCAGGACTCCTAGCTCAAGGTGTCCCACGGACAGCCTGAGGTTCAGTGCGATGAATCCTCTCTCCTGGTGTAAGACGCAGTTCTGAGTCCAAGCATGTTTGCAAAGCCCATATTGAGGCCCTGTGCCATAGCATGACTTGCAAATCTCTTTCTGAGTATCTCTGGCTTCAAGTGGTGGGTGGAGGACATGGGTGGTGGAACCGCCAAAGCTTGCGCAGAGCACAGGAAATGCAGCTGCAGTCTCTAACGGCCCTTGCTTCCATCCACACCACTCCCCGTGTCCCTAAGTACACACCCGATGCTTTGCTTTCATTGCTGAATCCCTTCATATGATCTGTAATCTCTTTGGGACAGAGGTATTATCTTTTTAGCTGTTGGGCACTTCTGCTCACCGCCCGATGCTGTGAAAGAACACTCTTCGTTTGCAGCTTAACGTGTTGAGGTCCTGATTATGAAAATGGCACTCAGGAGTTACCCTGGGACAAGCTGTACACAAATGAGAAGAATGGCTGCCAGCTGGCCAGGGAAGACCAACCATTTCTTACTAGAGTTGTGATGCCAGACCAAAATTAAGCAGCAGAGCTGAGGTATTAAGAATTGCAAGGAAGAATCACTTGGGAATAACCCACAGAGCAAAACTAATCTGCAGACTATATTTGACAAATGATTAGGAATAACTACACCTTTGAGAAAATGAGATTGTCTGTACTCAATATATGACCAGCAAAAGAGGAACGATTTATCAGATACATTCTTCACTCTGATTTGTTCACTGATCTCTAGCCAAGAGGCAGATTACCACAGGGGTTTATTAGCCAGTATATCAGTGATGTGACTGGCACTCAGTACTGAGGGATTGTACAGTCTATGGAGGACAAGTGGGAGATAATTAAATACATAAATTCTAGCCTCCAGAAACCATGGGAATGTTGGCTTGCAGTTCTTTTTCATTGGCTGACTGATGGTAAAACTAGAGAGCTGAGCAAAGCTGAAACCTAGCCTGCTTCAGGGGCTGGGGACAAGTTCACAAGATTGCCAGTAAGCTCATAGGTGCCTTTCAGGGGCAATTTCCAAAGGAGATTCCCTGGATCTGAAGAATCTCTGCTGAAGTTGTAGAGCAGAGGTGTTTAACCTGTGATTTTGCAGACTAAAGAGTTCTGTGAGTGGTAACTAAGAATAGGAAGCCTCTTGACATAAGTTTGAAGTCATTAAACAGATCTGCGTCTCTGTAGAGATACTTGAAGGGGAACCTAGTAGAAAAGGTTGAAAATTGCTCTCTGTAGTGTTTATTAACTGAATTATCAACTTTATTCTTGTCCTTCCAAGTATTTCCTTATTGCCCAGAGTCAAGAAACAAAGTGCCTTTGAACCTGAGGTGTTACCTGTAAAGGGGATAGAGATAACTTTATTCCCCAGGGGGCTGAGTGAATAAATGCTCTAAAGATTATTTAACATCTCACTAATGTGGGGATAGAAGATCAAAATCTAAACCAGACAGATATCTAATACAGATATTTTGGCTCCTTGGTGGTCAGAAGCAGCTCTACACCAGGTTACTCAAAGCCCCATCCCACCTGGTCTTGCATTTTACTTACCTAATTGAATCACAGTAGACCAGCCTGTCTTCTAGAGTGATCTGGAAATATAGAAGTGTGTGTGTGGAGTGGATGGAGCGGGGATAGATTTGTCATTAAGAGTCCTCACCTATACTTTTTACTTCCGAATGACTTGAAGATTGAAATATAAAAAATAAAAACAGTGTGATCAAATCTACTGATTGTCATTCCTGGCACTAAAAGGGAGGACAGCCAGAGGACCCACTCTGCCTTGCTTGCACATGATGATTGCATTTTAATATTATAGAACTTGATTTTTAGGAAATGGCTTTTTAGACCTGGGAATTATATACATTTTTACAGCAGTCTTAGAAAGTAAAAAGATACCCTACTTGTACTGGCTCTCACCAAAGTCTGAAATTAATCTTTAAACAAATAGTTGGAAAAAAAAATCAGGCTTTTTTGAGAGTTATCTTACACAGAATATGTCTCTGCTTTTCATTTTTTTTATATTAAATAGACAGAAAATTGCCAAGTGTGATCATGTTGTGGCAGAATGTCTTGCATTAGCCATAGATTTCCTATGGATTGTTTTATAAGGGAAATTAAACGGTTACGATATGCATGAGTGCTGTATGTACTCATCATGTTAGCATTCCTTGGTTGAACTAGGATATGGATGTATTTATTCCAAAAAGCTATTTATTCTCATTAATTAGGGCAAGCAATCGCTGACTGTCATAAACATTCACTGCAGATAACTCAGCAAGAGGCTGTTTTGGAAGATGGCCAAGGTGATAGGATTAATGTTTTGAGTGTCTAAAAGATTATGCTGGAAATAACTACACCTATTATTTGAGACCTTGAGGGCTTCTACACCTACTCAGGCAGTTTAACTCAGCTCTACATGGGTGTGGCTATCCTGGAGGCTTTCAGTCCCTTGTCTGGAAAAGCATCAGCCACTAGTAATGTGATTCAAAATAGCTCCTCATGGAGCAGACCGAGAATATTCAGTTTTGAAAAGACAACGCTCAGTGCTTCACCTCTCTGTGATCTGTGCCAACAACTCACCCTCTGAAGCAGATGGATCAGAGCTCTCAGCTCTGCTTCTTTTCAGAGGTCTTTACGTTATCCAAGGAAGCTGAGGAGTCATTAAATTATCCCAGATACAATTCCCAGAACCAAAATTGCTTCCACACTCCTGCATTTGTATAAAATTTGACACAGTCCAGTGGTTTTTTAAAAATCTTTATTTTTTTCATCTTAAATCCCAGAACCAAATGGAACGGGTTGTGAAAAGTTTGAAGTATTTCAGTAATTGGAAAATGGTCTCCTTAGTGGTGAGTGATTTGAATTTCCTGGAGTATTTTTGTACTTTTATTTTTGTAAGAACTGGGTTCTGGAAGCTAGCCAAGTAGTACATGAATATAGACTCCAAGACATACTGAAACCATTTTAAAGCCTGTGTTCTATAAACATAGGTTTTAAAAGAATGTGTAAAATGGGAGCGATTATGAGAAATGTTTTAAGAAGTTTTGGGGGTTTTGTTAAAAAAAAAAAGCAGCATGACTTGGCAGAGATGAAATAGTACATTAAGAGACGCTACAAAATAATAGGATAATCTTAAAAAAAAAAAAGACATTGCACTTGCAAAACAACTTTAAAAGCTCTTGGTAGTGCATTAGAAAGACTAAATAAGTAAATCTCAATATGTTGGTGAAAGCTAGTAGATGTACTAGAAAGATTGCTAAAGTGGCTGTACTTAAGGAAAAAGCGCATCGAGAAATTTGGCACTGCGAGCGCTGTGAGGATCATGTGGGGGACGGCCTGTACCTTTCACTGTGTCGGGGTCTGCCATGGAGACCCAGGCATCTCCGTGTTCCTCAGTAGTGCTGCTACCATGCAGTGACTCCAAGAGCTATAATGCGGAGCAGTCAGCTAATGAATTTATCTGTTTTTTCAATGAGATGCCTCCAAGACCACACTTGTTAGAAGTACCTTCCTCTGTAACTACTCTCTTCAGCCCAGCCCAACACAAGCAGGGCACAGCTCAGGAGCTGAGCAGATTTCATAAGCAAAACCGAGTTTGATGTTGCTTTGGATGGATGGGGAACCAACAGATAGTTTATGGATCAGGATTAAAGGGATAGGTGACATTACAGTGAGGATCTGTTACAGGCTACCAGACCAGGAAGATGGAGCAGATGAGGCCCCCTATAGACAGATAGGAGCAGTCTCATGTTCACAAGCCCTGGTCCTCAGTCAGAGAAGCTATACCGGCAGTCGGAGTAGCAAAGTGGTTTTCTTCCTTTGCAAACTGGCAATCTTAATATTGAAATAACATATTTAATGGATTCCTGCATTGACTGCTTACATGGAACTTCCGTGTGTGGTATGTAGACCTGTATATCTTGTGCTCAGAGGAAAGCAGCATGAGGGCAGAGTGTGAGTGGGATTTTCTCCATGTTGGATGACAGTAGGTTTTCCACTGCTTCTTAACCATGCTGTTTGCCCTCTACTTATTCCTAAGAAATAGGCCTAGGATAATGTAATGTTCTGTATTGGCTGCTCCATGACTGGAGCTCTGAAGCCAATTTTAAATATGATACGGATGTTGCCAGGAATAGAAATCTCTCCTAGGAAATGAATACCACTCCTCTTCAGAGTCTCCCCAGCAAGTGTACCATGAGTTTTTGTTTCACAATAGCATGACTGGAATTGCCACAGTTTGCATTCATGCATTCAGAAACTATTTGCCTAGAAATATTTGTAAGTAGCAAGGAAAGTTTTAAGGGACAGTCCCTCTACAACTGCCAGATATAATGAGATGTTAATGTAAAAATGAGTTTATCAGTCAGCTACAAAGAGATGTGTGCTCTTTTCTGAGGGTTCAATTATTATAGTTCAGAAATTCCAGTTCTGTACCAGTCATAGTTGGAGAAACACAACGTCTCTCTAGCAATCCACTGAGAATAACTTCACTGCTTTAGCTGGCTTCATCCTTTAGGACTCTTGTGATGTAAGTCAATGATTTTAGCTTTAATTATATATCCTGTCATATTTTTTTGTATTTGAGAGAGGGAGTAGCTGCCCTGTGCCACACCACCCTCACTAAATCCAGTGCATCCTGTTCTATTCTTTAATCTTTTCAAGGTGAGATCACACATTTTAAAACTGCCCTCTAGCTCTAAGAGCTACAGCTGTGGATTCTGCCCCATCTGACATCTCTCGCTTAGGGAGGAATTTGCTCTTCCATGCCAATGCAGCTCCACTTCACTGTGTATGAAGGTCTGACCCATGCTCCGCTCCAATAATCCCTGTGAGTAGTGCAGTAGCTGCTCTGTAGGTGCAGTTCTCCCACTCTGTTCTGGGACCTGTTGAGCATAAAGGCTGCTGAATGCTGGGAAGCAACAATTTATAGACTGCTCCTGTTGCCAGACATCAGTGTTGTGAACAGTAATGTCTTGTTTCCTCTGGTCTAATGTGGAAGAAAATGCACTGGGAGCTAAAAGGAAGGACATCTAGTATTGCATGAGTCCTTTTACCTCATGAACGTGAACATTGTCAGGATGTTGGGAATCTTTCTGCCAGTGGGCAGAGGAAGGATGGTTCTCCCTTGTCAAGACTAAGTGGTTACAAAACACAACTGGTCCAACTTCGCCAATAGCCGTGCTTTGCCTCTCGCACCAAGCGCTTTCTTCCACGTGAATTGTTTCATGGAAACAAGGGGCTGCTGTAGAACTGAGTTCTATGCAACAAACTTGAGTTCAGTAATTAAGCCTCAAACTTTGTGCTGCAAAAATATTTCAGTAATGAATAACAAAGAAGAATATTCTAATTTACAAGAGATCCTGACTGGTTGGCTGGCAGTACTTGCAGGATGTGATCCAAAACCATTTAATGTCAATGGCTATCTTTCTGTTCACTTCAGTGAAGCTGACCTACTGGGGAGCTTTGTTATGATTCATCCTTGTTAGTCAAGTTTAGTACAGCAGTGCCTAAGGGCAAGCGTAGGATGGCTCTTCTCTATTGTACAGGCACAAACGAAGCCATCTGGGCATCAGAGAGCTTAGCCTCTAAACAGAGAAGACACAAGAGCACATCAACAGAGCAACCAATCATCATACCCTCCTGCTGATTGGGAAGGGACAACGAGAGAGAGGGCAAAATTAAAAACTTGGACCCTGGTATGGAATAAAAGAGGTTGCAAAAGAAGAAACTCATCAGTGTCAATATTCCCATGTGATAGCTTGTGAGTGGTTTGTCTTGACAGTCACTGGCCAGTTCCTGTTGTCTATGTATCCCAGACCCACTGCACGTGCATTCAGATAACCTCTCCGTGGTCTCAAGCAGAACAAGTTAACTGAAGGCCTAAGCAACTGTTCCTGATCTCACCGGCTTTAAATAGTTTATATCATCGGAACTAGATGTTCTTTAAGGTCCCTTCCAACCCTGTCAATTCTATGATATACATATAAATTAAGCACATGCTGAAGTGTTCTGCTAGTCTGCTGTCAGGTGCTTGGTATATGAGCCTGGAAAAACATAGGGAGAGGTTTGTACTGACCTAGCTCTGGAAAGAAACAGAAAGTGTTTGTGATTGGTGTAGCCAATCTGGAATACACCACAAACACCAGATTAATCTCATTTGAAAGCTTTGAATTAAATCTGTTTACTGTAGTGGAACCTCCCACAGTTCCTCACCTTGTTTTTATTTCCTGGTGTGTTTTCATTTGGGAAAGCTGCAGTGTGAATGTGTTCTCTGTGCTCAGCGGAGTCGTGATACTGTTACAGTTTTTTGGGGTGTTATCATTAAAAAAGGAAAGCTGTAACGTCATTAGCTTTACTCCCTTGCTCCTTTAGATTGCCTTGCATCCATTCCTGTTTAGGTCTCAACTGAAACCTACTTACTTCCCCATTTCTCATTCTTTCAGCTTCTTCGAATGCAATGACTCAGCAGCTACAGGATGAATTTGACAGTAGTGTGAAGAATGCAGAGGCTTGGATGAAGGCCATCCAAGAGAGACTGAGGATCAATGACAACACCAAGGGACCTCAATCTGCCCTAGAAGCCAGACTGAGAGAGACTGAGGTAAGGGAAGAGTGATGTAGAGGTTCAGAGGTGGCTGTCACTGCTGCCATTGTTACAGTAGTTACTGCTGTGAGCTCTGGAGTTTTCCATTAGGAAACTGTCAGCTGCCTTTGCTTGCTGGAATATTGGTCCTGTGTATCCACAGGGTTTGCATCAGTATTTTTTGTAACTTTTCCATCTGCAAAACGTTTACCGATGACGATGGCAGTTTGATAGCATAGATTTCCAGGCTTTTCGAATCGATTTGGAAGACTAGCAGCAGGTTTGGCAGGTTAAAATGTTTACTCTCTCCTACGAGCATGCTCAAACCTGAAACAATTGCGTCACTGCTTGCGATTACTGGATAGTGATTTGCGAAGTGTGAGAGAATCAGGTCACGTTAGTGTTGCATCTCCTGCAGGACTCTGGCACTGATAGAGAAAAATTGCAGTGGCCTAGTAATAGGCTGTTCTAGAGTAATGCCCTTTTCTTTTTCCATAAAGCTTGGTGATAACAGGGTTTACAACTTCCCTTTATAATCTGTCTAATGAAAATGTAAATGTTTTCTTTTTTTTTCTTATCTTGCTTAACGTCTTGTATAACTCCTCTCACAGAGATCCCGTTGCAGATTGTGCCTGTGATTTTTACATTCATTAACTTCAGTTTCATTAGATGTTATCTTTTTCATGTAAACTCAGAAAATGCAACACTCCTGTTTGTCCCATCTCTACCAGTCACAATTAGAGGGAGTGGTGTTATTTTTATGATTAACATTGAAACTATTTTTATACTTGTATTACCTTTAATTCCAACTAGTCTCTTTTAAATTAAATGGCCAAATCTTTCCCATCATAATTTACTGAAAAGTCTTTCTTTTTGTGTGTCTATTCATGTTTGGACTGCCTCTTTTAAAGTTTAACAGTTCCAAAGAAGCACTGCAGGTTTACATGGAGGATGAGGTAGTTTACATGACGGTACAGCAATGCCTTCAGCTTTTTTCCTTAACTGTGGCTCATTGAAGGTTGGATCTTGCCTCTGGTGTAATATAGAGACTCTTCATGAAGTGATGGATGATGGCTGGACTTGTATGTCAGTCATGAAAATGTGAAGTATTTCCTCTTGGCCTATAGATTTATTTCTGCCCTTAAATTATTTTCACTCTTTCGTTTTTTTCCTTGAAGACTGTGATATGTGCAGTCTCAGAAACCATGCAAAGAAGTACAGGAACTTGAGTAGGGAGTAAGTTTGGCAAAGGGAGTGCATTCGTAGCAGAAATAGCAAGTTGTAAGGCTTAGAGGTTTGTGTTGATTTAATATGGCCTGAACTAAAGCCTTTTAAAATGCTGCCTGTGAGCTCTGAGGGAGGCCTATAACATGCAAAAAATCAAGTTAGAAATTTTTTTTCAGTTCAACCTTTGGAAACTCATCATTCTGAGGCATAACAAGTGTCTGTTCTCTCTTCCTATGTGTAGCTCATCCTCCTCCTTTTCCCTCATCCTCCCTCCTTTCTGGGCCTGGCTTCCCTGGTCAGCTCTCATATCCTTGTGATGTGCTCACTGCTTCACCTATTATTTTCAAATCCAGTGATCATTTTTCTATTCCTCTTTACAGCTGGATTGCCTTTTTTTTAATGCTTCCTTCCTGTGATTTATTTTCTGTTAATTTTTTAATGAATATGCCAGCCAAAGATAGCAATCATTTTTAAAAAACAAAGCTTTGCAAAAGAAAAATGCCTGTACATCCACTGCTTTCTCTCTGGCTGTTGTTTCCTTTCACTGAAAAAATGTCAGGCTTAGAATAGAGCTTTACTCTTAGTTTTTTCCTGTTGGGTGATAGCTGTGGCTTTTATTTTCTTTCTCTGCCCTACCATTTGCTCTGCTTTCCTATTTGTACATCACATGCAGATGTGCTGTGTGCATGCCAAAAGTACAGTCTTTTCCCAGAATGTGAGAATGCAAATCCAAAGGCTTGAGATTTGGTCTCACCTTTGCAATAACTGATGTGATTATTTTGAACAAATCCCATAGGCCTAATCTTTCCAAAAGTAGTTGCTGGTTTTGAACCTGTGTCCTGGGTTTGGCTAGATAGGTTATTATTGGAACCAGCTGATGGGTTATTCAATACCATGCTAACGTCATGCCCAATATATAAGGGGGGGAACGGAAGGCAAAACACATGTGTTTTGTGGGCATTCGGGCTGGTGGGGCAGCACCTTCCTCAGTTTGTTAGGTGTTTTGTTTCATTACTGTTACTGTTGTTGTTACTACTTCTTTTACATTGTTGTGTTAAATTCTCCTCATCCCAGACTGTGGGGTTTTGTATTTTTCTCCCTCATCTTCCCATTCAGAGGGTGGAGGGGAGAGTGAGTGAGTGGTTGCATGGTGCTCAGCTCCTGGCTAGGTCTAAACCACAACAACCTCTCAAGTGTTTTCATTATAGAAGCCTTTTCCTTTAAACTTGAAAGTCTGCAGTGTGCCAGGAGTTTGTGGAAGAACAGCAAGAAAAGCTGGTATGGTGTCAGAAGTTTGGATAAAGTGATGCTGAAAGCTGACATCCAAATTGGGACATAATTAATCTGCTACATGGTACAGAACTTGTGCTCATTTTCCATCTCCAGGTGGAAAAAGAAAGAGAGTGTACTTAAAATTAGATGGCTTAACTTTCAGTTCCTGGCATTCCCATTTGTATAAGATACACTTTTTCACCAGTTCATAACTTAGCAATTTAGAGTCAAAGCAAAATTTGGTAGCAGGCAGAAAATTCCACTAGTTAATTTCTCTCGACTTGTTTTCTGGGCCAACTTTTTTTTGTAGTAGGAAGTCTTTTTAATAAGCTTCATGATTTCTTACAGTAAAGCTTAAAATTGAGATGTTGCAGTGTACCCTGTGGTGACTGCCCTTCCTCTCTTTGGCAGGTGGGGGAGAACAACTGGCGTGTGGCAACCTAGTGCTATAACTTTGTAACAGCAATGGAAACACAGCTGCAGATATTTGATAGAAGATGATCTGTTTCTTGTAGCTAACTTAAATGTTTTTGAACTGCTGTGTGGTTTTCAATTTAATTCAGTCCTTTAGGACGTTTAAGAATAGAGAAGTCTGAAGACAAGTTCATATTTTTCTTTCAGTAGAAGCTTGCAGCAGGGACCTCATTATTCGTGGGTAAAAACAAAGTTTAAATTTCATCAATTCTACTTGCTTTCTTTTCATGCTTTCAGTCTTGTTTGTTTTTCTCACAGAAAATACGTGCACTAGAACCAGAAGGCAGCTTGAAAATGGACTTGGTTATTGTGAAGGCAGATGCTGCTCTTCGTAGCATCAGTGAGGATAAGAAGCATGAGGTGTTATCTAAACTGAAAGACATTAAAGCCTTGTGGGAAGAGACAGCCATATACATTACTCACTGTCACAGGTAAAGCAAACACACTCTTTGCAGAAGACTGTGTGGTGTGTTGAGGCAATTGTCTCACCCGGCGCTTTCATAAAGCGCTTCCTGCCTCTCTCTGCTGCCTGGATTGGAGATGGCAATCCCTGCTAATCCCAGTCCCATGAGCATGATGGGGACTGTGTGGAGAGAGAGGATCGTTGGAACTTCAGTACTTTCTGCCTTCACAGCCCAGCCCACCTCATGGTCCGGGATGATAAGTTTGGTCATGCACAGAAATCTTGTACAGAGTATTTCCTTCCCTGAGCAGGGAGGACTTGGGAGGTGAATGCAGACCCTCTGAAGTCAGAGGAGCTTAAAGCTGCTAGGAACGTTGTCTGTTGTTTTGAAGGCGTTTTGAGCTTGCCGATCTCCACTGCTCCCATCATGATTTCATCTAACTCATCTCTTGCTCTCCCCAACAGCCGTATTGAGTGGGTCTGGCTGCACTGGACTGAGTACCTGAAAGCCCAAGATGAGTTTTACACATGGATTCACAACATGAGGGTGACCCTGGAGCCTGACGTTGAGTTGCAGCTTGGATTAAAGGAGAAGCAGTGGCAGCTGAGCCATGCTCAGGTTCTGCTGAATGATGTCATAAATCAGTCGGTCCTGCTGGAGAGGCTGCTAGAGGAAGCTGCTTCCTTGTTCAGCAGGATAGGTGACCCCAGCGTTGATGAGGATGTTCAGAAGAAAATGAGGGTGGAATATGAAGGAATCAGGCAAGAAGCTCAGGTACACCTAAAAGGCATCGGAGCTGTTCAGATTTCACCAGTATTGTTTGCAGTCTGCTTCTTGAGTGATGGGGCTTAGCTGGTAGGACTGCAAAAGAAACAGAGCTGAAGACCCTTTGTTCTTTCAGTCAGTGGACTATTGCAACAGTGGTCATGTGCCAGGATAAGCTGTTAATTGGGGTGCTTTTACACGGTGCTTTATAGTATCTTGTTGTAAAGTAACTGCGAGCTGCTTGCTGTGACCTAGTGAATATTGGTTTAGGTCATCCCTGTATTAAGTTTGAATTGTTCCTCATCTTTCAGGACATTAGTTATCCTTATATAACCAGATGCAAAGTAACCATTCCTGTAGCCTGGGAGTATTAAAAGCGTGCACCCTTGTTAGAGGAAGTAGCATTAGTCCAGATCCAGAGCTGCACTCCTTGCCTGCAGAACTGGGAAACATGCAGGTGGGAGTCAGCTATGGCCCAACATAAAGCTCAACTTGGCAGTTCCAGTATCTGAAAGATTTTCACTGTACACAGATACTGATTCCTGCCTGATGATGGCCTTCCAGCTTGAACAGTTGTTAGGCTGGTGTAAGACATCATTCAGTGCTGGTCATTTCCTTTGAACCTATTCCTGTGTAAAGATTTCAGACAAGGTTCGTATTTGTCACTTTTAAAACTCAGGTAAGGACAGGATTGGGTCACGTGGCATGGCTGAGAGGCAAACATCTGCAAGTGGGCAGAAGAATTCAATTTCTTACTAGCCTGTATCATTAGAAATACTCAAAGGGGTATTTGAAATATATATACGAACCCATCTGTCCAAAGCATACAGAGATTAATATCTAGTCTTTGTCTCACAATGGCTTCCGGGAATTCCATAAGCTGGAATTACTTAGTGCAAGTGCAAATCATTTCCATTACATTGGTTCTGCTATCTGCTTCTGTCACAGTGTTGCCTTCTGTTTGTTCCCACACCTACACCCCAGTCCAGAACTAGAGCCTGACAGAGATATATCCCTCCCTCCCTGGGTGCTGTTGTACAAAGTTAACTTCAGATCACACTAGAAGAACAAGAATATTGGGATGCTCAAGCCATTGTCTAATGATGCTTCTTATGTTTTTTTTAAAAAAACCACACCCTGAAACCCAAAACAATGAAAACAAAACCCAAACAACCAACCCAAGCTGACACGTTTCCTGAGCATGAAATTCAGGTATTTTATAGCCATAAAAATAAAACTTCCGCTAGTAAGTCTCTTCAAAAATCAGAATATATTTGGGAATTCTGTGACTGCAGCTGCCACAGAGGCTGTAAAGCTGCCAACAGACTTGAGCCTCAGTCTTAATTTTTAAAAGCAGTTCTCTTCATTACAAGGCACCTGGATTTACTAATAAGAAGGTTCCTGGGAATTCAGGTGTTGTTTGTCTAAATTGCCATTTTAAATTCTCATTTGCTCCCTTCTAACCAAGATTTGTCTTTGGTTTTGAAGCAGGGAACAGTCATTAGCTATTTTCATAAGGCAGTTCTTTCAAACAAGTCATTTGAATACTCAAAGCCAGACTGTGACCTCTCTGAGACTGGTCTTATGTAGTATAATTTCTCTAACTGACTTGGATACATGCTGGTGTAAATGAGATCAAGAAATGGCTCATAGTACCTAGACAAAGTAAGTCTTTATGTCTCCAGCCACCTGAGATGCTGGAAAAAGCTTTTCTTTGGCATTGGTTACAAAGACCACATTTCATACAACGATGGAGTGAGAGAATTCAGCTAAGAAATCTCTCTTTCAGCAGGTATGGAAGAAAGGAAGGAGTTGAGAAGCCATGGATTTTGCAACTGAAATAAATGCAGGGTAAACTAGCTAATGCCAAGGTTGCAGGCACCTTGGGAATCATGTTGGAAAGTATAATGCTAGTTAGAGAAAGTTTGCTGCCCCTTCCAACAGGAGGGAGGAATGAATGAAAGAGCTGCAGGAGTTGTAAGGGGATTTCTCCAGCCCGTCACATGATGAGAGGCCAGGCTAAATGTGACATGCAGATGCCAGCGGAATGCCTGAGCTGCCTCCCAGAGAAGGCTTGCTGGTGTTTGTAGTTTACACTTGTGTTTGAACAGCATTTTTAGATCCCATGCAGTTGTCCAGCTCTATCAGAAGGCAAGCTCTTGGACAGTGTTTCTTAAATGGTTTGCCTGTGACATTGCTTCTCTGGTATGAGCAAATGGCGAGTTTGGTGTTTTTTTCTTTCTTAGTGCTAGCATGTGCCCTTATCATTCCCAAATTTTAAAAGCACATAATTTTCTTTTAATTACATTGACAGGAATATTTTTAGATCTGGCACCCATTTCCTATGTGCTGTCCTTTGCTTGGTAAAATAGCAATATGCAGAGGTAGATGGTTCTAAGCTTTAGCAAAAATGATGACTGAAGATGGTAAGAACAGTTCTAATATACAGTATGTTGTTCTTTAGCTGAATATATCAAATATGTCTGAGCACATCAGATGAGTTTTAGTCCATGTTGTCTCTATTAACTGAAATCTAGATATTTATAATGCCAACCCTTACATACCCTAAAAGCACCAGAAGGACTACAGGAGCTTTCTGTACTCTCCTTAAGATTACACAGAGGGATTTAAAGCAGGAACTTCCTTTATATGCTCTGGATTGCCTTCACTGACTGTGTGGGGAGCTTAGGGGAGAGGTTTTCCTACGCTTCCTTCAGCACCCAGGGCTGGGAATATCCTGCCCAGACGCTTCCTCTGCAGCGCATGGCGAACCCATTCCTTTCCTGTTGGTGCTCTCGCTCCTTCCAGGGTCCAGTCCTTGCTCAATGTCTCCTCACATTAACCAAGTGCAAGTGAAGATACGAGTTTAACACTGTCCTGCTCCCCAAGCAGCTAACCTGACAGAAACGAGTGATGCCATATTTTCCATCATTAGAAGGTTTCCCTGCCTAACCTCTTGGTGGGGGCAGAGGGGCTCAGCCAGCTCTTTGTAAGCCTTTTGTTTGACAGCTAGCACAGTCTGTCCCAATCCACTTCATCTCATCCTTCACCGCAGAGATCAGCAGGAATATCCAAACTGCGCACTCCTTTGTCTTGACATGAATGCCCTGGCCGAGGGTGGGTCATTTCAGCTTCCTTTGTAACCCTCTACATATTAGTGTAAGACTCTCGAGTTTGAGTTGTTATTCTGACTTTTATGACTTGCTCCTCTTGGAGCTTCTGTCAGTGCAACAAATTAGCCTATTCCCTGGAACCAGTAAGCTTGAGCTGACTTGTTTCACTTTGCTCTTTAGCCCATTTACACCACTGCAACATTGCATTCTTCAGGTCCCTAACTTGAGGTCAAGGTGTGAATTGTTTAACCTGCTGTCATGGAGGCACTCACAAAACAGACAGCGGCTATCTGAAAATAGGGACTTACTGTAACCAGAGTTGCCTGTCACTCTTTCTGACAGAAACTAAATTACAAGTTTGGGTGTCCCTTGGGAATGTAACTACTACACAACTAATTCCTAAACTTAAGGGAAGATGAACCAAAATGGGCACACGCTCGCTCATAAAGGGGAAACTTCCCACACATACCACTCATCCAAAGGATGCTCACTTAATCTACAGAGACTCACTTAATCCATGGAAGTATCTTTGGACAGCGCATCCAAGGCAAGAGTGTTCATCTTTATTTTTAACCAGCATGGGGAAGATGACTGCTTGTCTCCTGAAGACAAAATGGAAACAGACTTCTGTCTTTTCTTTTTCTAAGAAGAGAATAAGAAGTTTTGGAAAGGAGAAGCTAAATAATCACCTGAGAGGATGTTGTGGTTTTTCTCTTTGGAGACTAGCTATCAAAAGCCTGCAGCGTGATCCAAATGGGGACAAGTCTTTAAGTAATTTTGTGCTCTGTTTCGTGAAGTGAACTGTGAATTCCTGTGGAGGTCAAGTGCTGTCGGGGCTTGCGGAAAGGGACTCTTGTTTATAAATTCTGGGTTACAGTGGAAAAAAAAGAGCCAGATAAGCACTGTCCTCATGGCTTCTTATGTTTTTTTTTTGTTACAGAGCAGAGTGAAATTGCTTGAAAAGATAACCAAGGAACATGAGCAGTACAGGGCTAAGGTCAACCAGTTTCAATCGTGGCTGAATGATGTGACAGAAAGATTAAACTGCTGCATTGGAGAAGCAACCGAGTCTTCAGCAGAGGACAAGTTAAAGGCACTGAAGGTCACTAAACGATCTGTTTCTAACAAGGAGCTAGGATTGTGTGTTCTTCATGACTGAACATGTTTCTCAAACTGCACAAGGGTGTACTTGAGAAAAGAATTACACAAACAAAATAAGGTAGTGATTGTAACGTTGGCTAGGGGAGAAGAGTTGTATCAGGTCCTAAAATTTTAGGACGTACAGTTCTTTCAACCGCAGCATGAGTTACAGGCTGGTCTGTTTTGTTTTTCTTAAAGTCTGTTCTACAGTTATGTGATTCTTTGAGAATCTTGCCCTTTAAACTTGTTTAAATGAATGATATTTGGTAAATATAATCCAAAGAGTGCCTGAAGGCTCCCAGGTGATTAAAATACCAATTCTGAGAACACTATACAGTATTTTTGTGACACTCTTTAAACTGTTAAGCTTTAAATCTTTCAGAGATCTGATTCTTAGTATTTCTTAGTGCTTGTAGCTCCTGTTTTCTTTGTCAGGGACCTCAGATGACAAGCATTTATGAGAATCAAGCCAGTATTGTCAGAATCATGGCAGTTAGTGTTACTCAGAAGGCAGTCAAATGACCAATGCTGCTTCTAGCTACTTGAAAAAAAAAGACATTTTGTGAAGAAAAGAAGTGAAAAACATGTGCAATCAGGAGAGGTGGTGTTTTCTTCCTACTGCTTTCAGCTTTTCCTCCAACTTCCCATTCCTGCAGCTAATCTTTATTTATCATATTTCTGCAGGAAATTGCAAAAAACATTAGGAGTGGTGGAAAGAAATGGAAGTACCTTGAAAATCAGTGTACAGAGGTGATTCAGAATACCTCCCCACTCGGATCTGAGAGAATGAAGGATGAACTTGAAGAGCTAAGAAAAGCTTTGGAGAAATTGAAACTGCTGAGTAGTGAGGAGGAGGAGAGGTTGCTCAAGATCCAGCAATCAGAAACTGCCTATCAGACCCAAGTGAGGCAATTAGAAGTGAACATCCAGGAATTGAGAAAAGATCTACAGAGACTAGAAAATGACCTGGACTCTGGGGAAGGGGAAAAGACTGAAGATGAGTTTGTAACTCTGTGGAGAAAATGCAATGTAAGTTGTTACCCTTTATATGCCTGAACCTGGCAGGATCAAGTGCAGTCATAGATTGAACAGGTGTAGTCACATCCAGCAAGTGCCTGTCCCGTTGGTTAAACATGATAAGGAAAGATTATGAGTGTGCATGAAACAGACTGAGGAAAATGTGAATAGCAACGATGGCATCAGCTATGCTAACCTCTCTCTCACTCTGCTCAGAGGGAGTGGGTTTGGAGGATGTGTTGGAGTTTGTGTCTTGAGTTCAAAGGAATCATATGCAAGAAGAGCACAATGCAGAGCAAACCACACAATTTGCTCTACTTAAAAAGAAGCAGGAAAATAATACCTCATTGTATATACAAATACATATGTACACATGAACACACAAATATACAAATTTTGGGGGTATTTAGTAGAACCATTTTTATATTACATCCTTCATCTATGTAAGGTGGGTACCTCTTTTCCTTTACCAGCAGAGACATCTTCTTTCCTTAGAAGTCCCACGCTTGTAGCAATCCGGTATTTACACCGAAAACAATCTGTTGCAAAAATGAGTGCAAAAAGTTTGTCACACATAAAGTAGATAAGAATCTTTATCACTCGTTTCCTCTTGAGGGCTTGTTTTGCATTTATTATCTCTTCTCCATATGCCTTTCATTGCTATTTGTACCTCTGAAACTCAGCAAGACTAGCTGGAAAAAAGTATATGCAAAAAGAATCTACTGATTCAATCCAGCTACATTTGCATGGTTTTCTTGTTTCCCTACATCACCCTACAATTAGCATTCTGTATATGTGAGTCTTTTAGAAAGATCTATTCATGCAAACAGGTGCAGATAAGACTGCTCCAAAAATGCATCTTATGTTAATACGTCACTGCAATCAGTGAACTGAAACTGGGCCTGTTTGTGATTCCCTCTGTTCCCACAGTGAGCCCTGCAGATAGATGCAGGGGCTGGGCAGGGAGAGGTGAGGAGACGTGAGGAGGGGAGGGAGACAGGGAGCGGGACCCCATGGGAACAAAAGAGTGTTTTTTCCCTTGGCAAAGTCCATATTCCTGACAACCAGGAAAAAGCAGAAGAAAGGGGTCTGGTGAATACCCTGAGACAACTCTTCATTTCATGTGCCAAATACTGCATAAGGTGTGATCTGTTCGTTATTTTTATGATTAAGGCAACGAGAGCAGCTCTGGCTGCAGAAGAGTCCAAGGTTGAGAGGCTGAAGACTCAGCTTAAGGAACTGCTACGGTTTTTCCAAGATGTGCAGCCACATGCTGAGAGTGTTGTCTCTGCAATACAGCAGTATCAAAGGTAGTGGGAAGTCCGATTATGCTGGTGGGAGTGGTGGTGGGAATCTTCTCTCGCATATTGGAGAGACTGACGGGGGCCTTAGAAAAAAGTGCTATGCCATCCAATTGTAGGGGACAGGTAGAAAAGAAAGGCTCTTGCTATTTACATCCACCTCCTCATTTCAGTAAACCTGTAATTTTAGCCATTTGGTAGGAGCTGTAGGCTGCTGGCCATTTTCAAGCAATGATCTTGCGTCATTAATGTTGTATATGGTTTGAAGAAAATTAGATTGTTGGCAGCTAATTTGATCTGCTTTGCATTTTTAAAATAATACGTTATGTATTTTGCTTGCCTTTCATGACAGCAACTAGAAAATCAGGATGGGAGCTGTAGTAGTAAGCGGTTCAGAAGAATTATGGCCCTCCCTTGTTGAGTTTGTTGTGGTGACTCATCAGCCTTAGCAATTATTTGGCAGAGTTTATTCCCCTTCTCCTGGCAGCATTTATGTGTGATTCCTGTTTTCACGTTGCCTTGGGTTGGAAACTCTGAAAGTTTAGCCTCTCCCCAGACTTCAGTGTTTCCGTTTCCAGGCTGCCTGGAATCAGGAAGTAAAGAAGCTGCTGCAAATTTTGCAAACT
Organism: Baryphthengus martii; assembly: GCA_013396935.1. Classification (NCBI taxonomy): domain Eukaryota; kingdom Metazoa; phylum Chordata; class Aves; order Coraciiformes; family Momotidae; genus Baryphthengus; species Baryphthengus martii. Next base: position 53,819 of record VWZK01006324.1, on the reverse strand, counting down.
AGAAGAAAGAATCTTTTCTTTAAGGAAAACGAAAGGTCAGTTTTTTTTACTATATCCAAGCTATTTCCTCTGCCCAGTGCACAGTATGTTGTCCTGCTGGAAGGGTTATAGGTCATTATGGGAAAGGATTTCAGTTTAAAAGCTAACAAGTAAACCATGTCGAAAGAGAAGCAGAGAAGGCAGGATACTTGCTTCTGAGTAGAAAATGGCAGCTGCTCTTTTGCCAGCTTCTCTCCAAAGCTTCTTTGCCACGTCTGGCAGCTTCACTCTGAGCCTGGCACGGGCAGCAGAGACATGGCGAAGGACCTGTAAGGTCAGAACTTTCTATTTACGGAGCTTTTGGCCCCTGTGAGCTTGATTTTCTTTAGCTCCATAACGTCCCAGCGACACAGGTGAGATTACTGCTTCTGGTTTTATAGAAAGATGGTATTAATCTTGATTGGCATTGCCCTTGCCTTCCTGTCTTGTGAATTTGGAGGATACTGTTCCCATGCAAACATATAGTTTGGGCTGCATTTTGCCGTATCAAATAGGATTCTGCAAACTGAGAGGTCAGGAAAGCTGAGAAAAACAGGAGGCAGCTGCATGGGGTGTGTCACTGCTAGGCCTTGTTACTCAGCTGTATTTTGGGTAAACCTTTATAAGAGAAGCAAGGATATTTCTAAATGTGTGCTGATTTTTATTTTTTTTCATATATATACACCATGTATAAATATATATAAATACAAGGCTTTTATTGGAATCGCATATATTCCTATAAATACAAATGGTTCTGCTATATTTTAAAACTTTATATCTGAAAAGAAATGTATTTTCCTCTTTTTGTGGGTAACATAGGGTGATCAAAGATTTCTTAATGTTTTTTAAAGGAACAAAGACTTAGCAATATGTGTAATAATACAGGCAACTGCAGTTAAATTCTAGGCGCTCTCGGCTTGTTCCTCCCATCAGGCAATGAGGCTGCTCCAATAATGTTAAATCGTGCTGGTGATAGCAGCCGAAAAAGATCACATGTACAGAGAGGTGGCTGACTGCTACAAAGGCAACCTAATTCCTGATACATGGTTGCACAAGAGACAAGTGTGTCTTACAACGTCTAAATAAAGTTTTGTGGGATGTGTCTGACAGAGCAGCTGTCAGTAAGCAACACCAGGCTCAGACAGTAAAAAAGACTGAGGCTTTTGTGTTGGATACGGTTTACACACGAGTGTTGTATTCAGTTGCGCCTTGATGAATAGGATATTTGGACTTGGATTTCTTCGTAATCCTTCTCTCGGCTGTCACTTTATCCTTGCAGTGTTAGACGCAAGACATCTAAAATGAGCGCCGATACAGAAACCCAACTGACAAGACTCTTCCAAAATCCCCTGCAAGATTTTGAACGATGGAAACCATCGGTTCAGATGCTCCTGGAGACTCCGGAGCCAGCACTTGCTCACATTGAGGTAGCAAACCTGTTACTAAGTTCAGAAACTGACACTTGGTTTGTGTTTGCCCAAGCTGTGCCAGCAGCTGCCTGTGTACAGCTGCTGCTCAGCAGCAGCTGGAAGGGCCTTTCCAGTATGGCAGGAAACCCCACGGTATGGAGGTCAATACTTAGCTTTAGCTGGAGCAGAATGTCTGACTTTCTGCCCTCTGTTTGGTTAACAGAAATTGTCAGCTGAATTAACTGCTGGATTAAAGTACTAGGTATCTTTAAAAATTATGATAATATTGTTTAGCATTAGCCCAGATCTTCATGGATGGGAAGCCTGTGGACTCTTAAAAAAAGTGTGTAGTAAATACAGTCCTGGGATTATAGTGCATGACTTCTGCATGTGCCCAGCAGAGTGTGTTTGTTACTTTGTCATCCCTGTGATCTCCAGAATAAATGTGTCTGTGAACAGGGATGGAGTTTATCCTCGGGGTGAGCATTCAAGCTGTCCTTTCTGTTGGTTGTTTAGGCCTCTCCTCTGCACAGACAACTATTTCCATAGTACAGCTTTCCTCTATTTCTGTGCACAAAATGGATGCAGCCCTGGTGCTTCTAACATTATCAGGAAGACTTTTCCTTTAACTGGGCACTGTCCAGGTACCTTCTGTTACCCCTTGTCAGCCCAGCATGCTGTTTTTACCTGACTTTGTCATACTGCTTTGGTTGTGTGACTTTTGTGAGAATAATGTGGTTATATGATTTTTATTTTTTTTTGATATGATGTCACTGGAAGAATTTTTCTCCTTTAGGCTACTCTAGCTGAAAGCTCACAGTTCAAAGAAAAGTTGATGACATTACAACTGAAGAAAGATTTACTAAACAATGTCCTTGGTGAGGAAAAAGCCAAGTCTTTCCTGCAAGCAGTAGCTGAAGCTTCAAAGGAGAGAGAAACTCTACACAAAAGTCTGCTGCAAAGCAAAAGCAAACTCCAGGTGAGCTTCAAAGCCCACATACAGTCTTTGCCTGTGACAAAGACAATGATGAATCTTTTACTAAGATAGTTCTCTATATTTAAATTTAGTACTAAACCAGCTGTGACCAATCCCTTTTTCTAGGTTATTGAAGTATTCAAATAAATTTGTGGTCTGTAGCATAGTGTAGCTTGGTATTTGTTCTGTGTATGAAATGGATGTTGACAAAAGACAATGACAAAGCTGGATGTTTTTTCTTCTTTTTCCATCTAGAATTTGATATCCCAACACAAGGACTTTGATGCTGGTTTTGAACCTTTGCAGAAGAAATTATCTGCCATCAAAGCCAAATTAGATCTGGAAAAGGAGCCGCAGCCTGACCTTTTGGGTAAAAAAACACAACTTCAGAGACTCCAGGTACATTACAATAATGTTTGACTGTGGTGTTCTCAGTTAATTGTGGTCGTGTTTGTTCATATTTTATTAACATTAGGAATTCAGCACCTTGTCACCTCAATTGATTATGTGTTAGATAATTTCATTTGGTCCGGTTTATAGCATGGCGTAGATGAAATTGAAGCAATGCAGCTGAAGAACTGGCAAACTGGACTTGAGGGAAGGAACAAGCATCTGGAAGCTGTTTGTGCCACACTATCTTGGGCTAGTTTTATTACTGAAGAAAACATATCCTGATGCTTTCCACTAGGAGTGAAACTGCACGAGATAACCTGAAGCAATCTAACAAATTCCAAAGGCAGGGAGTTCCCATTGTCTCACCTCCTTCTACATCTGCCCCTTCCTGTTCTTTACCTTGTCAAGGTGCCTTGCCACGTGCTGAATTTACCCTATGGACTAATTCAGCTGGCCAAGATAAGAAAACAAACAAGCCAACAATCAACAAGAAAAGATAATAAACACTTGCTTAGTGTTTTGAACTGGTTCAACAAAGGGTCCAATAGGCAGTAGAGCCTGCTCAAGGCATGCAGTAGGACTCCATAGTTAGGAGAGGGGAGAGAATAGCAGGAGGGGAAGAGACTGGATGTGACCCTTCCTTGTTGCCATGGTGAGGTACAGTGATTAAGCTATACAGTGCCACTTCACCCCTGCTGACCACAGGGTTGTTATCACCATAGGTCTTTGCAGTACTTAGCTGATTATACTATGTCTCCGCTGGCACCTTCTCAGCGACTTGTCGTCTTTGTTATCACCTGGTAACATGTGAGAACATACAAACGTTTCTTTCAGAAATATTTACTTCTAACATAAAAAAAAAAAATCGTTACAGTGATTTTTTTCCTTTCTTTTTTTCTCTTCACACTGTCAAATGAAACTATTTCTAGTGTATGTTTTTTGGAAGTCCACATCTAGCACATTACCCGTATGGAATCTGTCATTTCTTCTGCAGATGATCCAAGATGACTTGGCAGAGCTTGCGGTTCAAATGGAAGAGGTAGAAAAGCTTGTTCAGTCAAATACCACACACAGGCATGAAATGAACCAACTTTCTTCTGACTCTCAAGCCCTGAAGAGATCACTGGAGGTAACAACTCCTGAAGAGCTGTCAGTTGCCAGTATTTGAAAATATTTTTTTAAAAAATCTTGAGCATATGAAATTATATGCTTTGAGTGACAGATATTTTCATTTCAGGGGAAGAAGGCACTGAATTCTTATGATTCTGATAACTCTTCTAGGATTCACTAATTATCTATAATGTGATTTCCTTTTGGGATAGGATACCATCCACACAGATTTTATATCTATATAAATTATTCCTGGAGTGGGCCTGAGATTTCTGACCAAAAGACCTCATAGTTATATTATCATGAAGGTTGTTGGTATTCTTCACAGATTCTTGGATAGTGTTTCTGAATCAAACTGTTGGGGTTTTTTATAGCTTTGTGACCTAAAAGTTAATGAAAGAAAAGTGCTGCAATTGCATAAGTACTTGTTTTGACCTGAAGCATTTTGTAACTTTTAAACATAGGTATAAAAGGACCTTCCTAAGCAGTCTCAGAAGAAGAGTATATAAAATTACTTTAGTTATTCAGGTCAGCAGAAAAATACTGTGGAATTCTAGTTTCAATCTCAATAATCCCATCTATCGCCAAATGGGACTTTTGCCATATAAGTCTGTACAGTCATTTCTGATTCAGAGAGTGTAAGATATGTTTAATATTGACTGGGGTACAAAATTCCTCAACATACTCTTCGTTGTGTTTCAGCCAAAAAGGAAGGGAGCTATTCTAGGGCTTAATACCCCCCCGTGTGGTTGCATTCAGGCCTGCAGGAGCTTGTAGTTTTCTGTGCCACTAATGCTAAAGGATAGGTTTTTGTGTCTCCTTAAGAGCTATTTTTTTTTCTTTTTGCCCATGACAGTCTGTGTCAGTAGTGAGTGTTAGATCCAGTCCTGAAACTCCTACATATTTTTATCATTTGTAGATGATGATACAGCAGAGTCAAGAGCACGTTCAGAAGCATTGGGCATATAATGACAAACTCTCTGACCTCCAGCAGTGGATCACACTAACCATGGAGAAGATTGACTCTTACCAGGGTACTGATGGAGGGCAGAACACCGAGGGCAGGGTGGCAGACCTTCAGGTGAGGAAAGAATCTTAGCGTAAGATGTTATTTACTTTGCAACATTCAGACATTAAAGGCAGGGTTTTTCTAGTGATGGTTTCCTGGTTGGGGAGAGTAATAACAGTTCGTTCCTCCTGTTGGTTGCTGCTGCCTCCCTGCTTTGCCCTGTGCTATAGGATGTGGAGCCAGGTAAAAGAGAAGAACAGTGAGAAATGGCTAAGAACTGTTGAAATAGATAAAGTATTATCAAAGGATAGATGGTTTCAAAAAGAGCTTTTTCTGCCAGAGTGATCTCTCTGGACAATACCTGCCTTTTCTTGTAGGTACTGATCAATACATTGAACATTATTAACCCTGTTAGCTAATCTTATACTGTGTTGAACTGAGCTGTTCCACAGCCAATAGCTTTTTCCTATGTAGCAGTATTTTGCTCTGGCAGGTTACTTCAGCTGGCAGCTTTTGCCTTCGTATGAGAAACCAAGATACCTCATAGGAAAGACATAGAAGGGTTACGTTGACAGCTTATGCCCTTTAAATTTTGCCATCAGCAATTTGTTCTATGTTGGCTCTTTGTAGATCCCACAGTGTATGTTTTTTTCCTGCTAGGTATGTCCTGGCTAGTGCCAACAGAACCAGCATAGTCCTGGACTGAACATGGCCTTCAGTCTGTCATAGCCTCTGCTTTACCCAGGATACCTAGAAGTAACTGTAAGGGCTGTATGTTTCAGAGATGGCTAGCTGAGTTTCCAGATAAGGAGATCCAGCTGCACCTTGTGGAAGCTCATGGCCAACTGGTCATGGAGAATTCTTCCCCAGAGGAGACTGCTCGTGTCCAGGCAGAGCTGGATCAGCTGAAGGAGTCATGGAGATCACTGAAGGAAATGGCAACTGGGTAAGTGTTCATGTACATCTTTCTCATGTCCCTTCAAAGGGATGCTCTTTCCTGCTGTGTGACCAGACACACTTGATGCTTTATGCTTTGTTTTTGTGAAAGTGCCAGCTATGTTACAGTGCTAGGAGCAAGATGAGATTTTACTTGTTTGTAAACTGGAAATCATGACTTTCAAGGAAACCATCTTAGAGAATCTGGCGACCAGAGCAGTCTCTGAAGCTGCCTTTACCTGACACTTGGAGTAGACAGTGTCTCCTTAGGACCTGGCTCACCCTTGTACTGCCAGTTCATATTAGAGGAAACAGGACATAAACTGGGTGATTTCTACTGTTCTGCCTCACCTTCCTATTCTCCTCGCTGTTTGATCTGGAGATATCTCCAAGCAGGCTATATCTGCACTGGGATTTCTGCCTTTTGCAAACCTGCAAGAGTATAAGCAGAGTTAAAATCCTCTCTTAGCTGGCAAGTGTGGAGTTGATTTATTTTGCCCTCGCTGTGCAGTGTCAAACTGCTGTTCATAGTTGCTAGTCTGTATTAAAATACAATACTGTACAACATGTGTATGTTTGTAGTGTCAGAATAGGCGTAAAAATGGAATGACTCAATTGAGGAATACTTGGTTGTACTGCCTGCTGTTACCAGTCTGGAAGGTATATTGTCAAGGTAGTATTTTTTTTAGTCCTTCGCTCCCCTGAATAAAAGAAAACAAAACACTGTGAAATGTTCAAACTAGAGGACTGCTGCTGCTTTGAGACATGCTTGTCTTGATCTTACTTTGTTAAAAAGGTGTTGGAAATACCTTTAATAGTAATAGTGCTATTCATAGTAATAATAATAATAATTTTACTATTTCATCAGATGTGTCCCCCATAGCTCCAGTTAAAATGTGGATGTATCATCTTCAGATGCTTCACTGCACTGATGTCTCTGGTTTTGTGTTTTCAAGTCTTCTCAAAAAGTGGCCGTTAAATAGACCAGTGGCTGATAAGAAGAAAATAGCACTTATGGACAGCAGATGGATGTCTGGACATACCTTCCATCTTTTCGATGCAGATCCCAACCATAAGCAGGTGAGAGGGGGACACTGTATCTGCCATCATATCAACTTCACAAGAACAATTTGACTGGCTTCATCTGATATTATGGGTTACGAAGTTGGAAGTTAAGATCTTGAAATCAGACCTCAGAGGAAAACATCTGATATAACAGAAAGGGCTTTTTTCTTCTTGTTGTGCTGTAATTTAGGAGAAGACAGGAGAAGGGCAAAAAACAAGCCACCACTTGAAGCTCCAGCAGGACTTTAAAGAGTGGTTACAAGGAGAAAACACCAGACTGACCAAAATTCTTGCTGTAACTTCATCTTCCACCGAGAAAATTAAGGAACGCCAGAGCAAACTAGAGGTTAGTTTTCAGGGGATGAAGATGGACGCAGAGATTTCAATCAGTACAAATTCTTTCAGAATTAAAAAAAAAAAACCAAAAGCCAACAAACAAAAAAACTATAGACCCCCCCAATCAACTGACAACAACAAGAAACCACAACAAAAAAACCCTGAAAACCAAACAAACAAAAGCCCCCAAACCAAAAAAAGCCCCAATCCTCAAAAACTATACTCTCTGCTTTAGGAGACTCTAGAGTAGATGAAGCTCATGAATTTAGGACAAGTGTTTCACCCCTTCTACGAAGAAAGGTCTGCCAGAGCCAAAATAGTAGAAGGGAAGGTTGCAGCCTGGCATCTGGCTGTTGGACTGGTCATTTCCAGTGTGGTATGGCAAAGATGTTCATTAAAAGAAGCAGATTAAAATCAGCATCTGGTATTCGGCCTCGCTTTTTCTGTTGAATGGAGCCAGATGCAACAGCAATGGGTGCTGTAAGAAGTTAAAGAGAAATATCCAAGACTACAGCAGTTGTGCAGATGAGCAGACCCTTTTATATCATTTCAGGCCAAAAAAAAGCAGTAAGGAAAAGAAATGAGCTATTCCAGAGTACCCAGTAGTTTGTTTTAGTACCATTGTTCTTTCAAATGCTTGATTTAGAAAGTGGGTCCTTCTTGAATTCTGAGTTGCTGCTGACCTTGTCTTTGCCTGCAGGAGCTGCAGTCTCGTGTACCTGATGGTCAGTGTCTCTTTGAGGACCTTCTTAATCTTTATCCTGTCATTGGAAACTCTGAAGATCTAGAGGACTTGCGTTACCGATGGATGCTCTACAAATCTAAACTGAAAGAGTCCATGAGTTCACTGGTAGGTGACAGCACTCAATTCACAGTTACCAATCTCTGCCAGTGCTCTTTTAGGTTGCTTCACATTGCTAAACAGAATTCAACAGTATGTGTTTGTGTCTGCTTAATTAAAACTTCCCTTAGTAAATGCCATCGAAGGCAGAATAAACATAGTCATGTATTTATAAATATAAGCACAAATATTATTATATTAAAATAAAAGTTGTGCGCTATCTTTTTCCCTTTGTAAGCAATGCTCAGAATATTTCTTAAGATGGAAAGTTCAAAACAGAATGATGATTGGCTGTTGTCAATGATGCACATAGTTGGGAACTGAGAGAGGTGTGTGTGAATATTTTGGATATACACCTAGTTCTGTGCACATGGATTTCTATTTTGTTTTTCCCTTTCCCCACACAACATTCTCCACTGAATTACCTTTTTAACAGTTCCTTCAGTAAGAATATATTTACTGTCCATTGTTTGTGTCTCCTCCTGTGAGACAGAGTGGTTAGAATAGCCACTGACTGAACTGATTCAGAAAGTAACTGCACAGAAGGACCTAGTCCTTTTTGAAATTGTCTTAACAGGCTAAGGATTTGGAAGGAAATAAAGACGAGGTATTTTAATGCAAGAACTGAATTATTAAAGATATTACCAAGTTGTTCTATATAGAACATGCTAAGGATGGCAGAATTCATCTCCGTAGATAAGATATTCCAGGGCACGCTAAAGACATTCCCACGTTCTTAACATGAACATAGATAATTACGATTTTTCTAGCTTAACTGCTTACATTTTGCGTTCAACGCCAAGATATCTTAATCGGAGAATTAGGCTTTACAAGTGTGCGTTTGGTACTTTCTGTGTGCAAGTGCTTTGGAAGGTGCTTGAACTTTAACACAACATCTGAGGCACCTGAAATTTTTCTGCTTTGAAAAACCCTGTCCTCCAATCCAAAGCTTACTTAGAATACAAATACTTTATAGTGCATGGAAGATCAACATGATCTCTATTAATAAAGAGCGTATTTCTAAGAAATCTTTGCTATTGATTGTCATGAGTTATGCTTTGTTAAGCAAAACCTTGTGTAAGCATAAGTATAATCAATAGGTGTCAGTAAAGCCCAAGCTATTGCTGGGAGAACTGCTCACCTGACTCAGATGGTCAAGAACCTGAAAACATTTCCGTTTTCTGTTTAATGTGTATTAAATAGCTCATAGAAAAAAATGCTGGTTCATTCTATCCCGGTGGATTTCATGAATTTGAAAGAAACATCCCCTGTGAGGTGAATACTAATTTATAGGCTCCACTCTCCACTGGGATCTGAAGTTCATGCTTCTCTCTCTTTTTTTTTTCCCCCTGCCCCTAAATCTATCTATTTCTTTATTTATTATTTTAAACAGAGTCTTGGATCTTCAGAAGAACCAACCAGATTCATAAAGGTATGACAGTTTCCTAAGCTAAAAAAATGTTTGATCAGACATTTTGCAGATAATTAAATTAAACTTTTCTAAAGATTCTTGAGATCAAATTTGTTTATTAAGAGCCTCTCTTAAAGGAGTTTATTTTCTCCAGATTCTAAAAGGAAAATATTACAGAGTTTTTGCTCTTGAGCTATGCTTACTGTGTGTCTAGAAGCTAAATATTCATCTCCTGTGAGTAAGGGAACTCAGTTTTTATATATCTACATGCTATCTGAACTTAATTCATTTTTCAAAAGAGACTAAGGAAGAGTCCAAGTCTCTTTGTAAAGGATTTAGCGGCCAAATACCTATAATAATTTTGAAAATGGGACTTCTGATTCTTCAGACACTTCTGAAAATATTGCTTTGGATCATTCAGCCCACTTTCTAATGCAGAAAACCAGAGAAAGTCAAAAGATGTGTCTAATGTTATTAGACTAATCCTTATTCTAAGCAGCAGAATTCCTTCTGTGAAGGATTTTCTTTTGGAAGTGATGACATGAGAAACAGAAGCAGTACAGGAGACGATAAGGAGAAGCTTAAAGAAAACAAAATGCTCTCCATTTCTTATTAAACCCAAACAACTTTTCTGATCCCATTTTCATAGTCAGCAAGTTTTTCTGTTGAACTGAGTCTTTTCTCTCTGTCACATTTTGCTTTGTTTATAGTCACTGTGAGCTTCTGCTTTGTTACCTCCCTTTCTGTTTGTTGTCAGAAGGAATACAGTAAGGCTTTATTTGCCCAACACAGAGTAAACAGGATGAATACTGTATTGCAGGAACATAATCACTTAATCATCTTAAGCCAAATCAAACCCTTGATTTCTTCTGTTGCAAGATCTCTTTAGAAGAGACCAATATTTAAAGGGTGCAGTACAGTGCACTTCTAGTATGGTCAGAAATCAAGATTTTTAATTTTGATTCCAATGAGATACTCCTTTGGTACTCAATTGTGGAGTAGCATCTTCAGTATTTTTCCCCAGCAAAATACTGACCAATTTGAGGTAGTTTTCACATGTTCCCTGAATAGTTTTGGCTGTAGTTCAGCGTTCCTGAAAACCCTCAAAAGAGTTTCTGTTCTTGCCTGTCTAGCTCAGGATTAATTGTTTGGTACTGTTGGTCATCTGGTAAGGTCACCAGATTTTTTCAGGCTGGAAAAACAATATGAAATTTTAATACTTGGTGTAGAGGCAGCCAAACATTTAGTAGTTCTGCTTATCCCTAGAAGAGGCCTACAGGGATATTCCAAGAGACCTGCTAAGGAATTCTCTGCTTTTGGATCAAGTTGTTTCTTGGGGAAAACAAAACAAGAGCTTTAGGCATAAGCACATCTCCACAGCACTATTAGATACAATTTGTTAATTAATCTGCCCCACCTGCATTGGGGTAGGTGGTGTTACTCCTCCTTAACTTCTCCTAGGGAGACTAAAGTCTTCAGTTGATTTTCAAGGATACTGAAATAACATGTCAGGCAGCAAATGTTTGTCAATTAGACCTACAGCAAGAGCAGAAAAAAAAGACAAGCATTTTAGGAGTTTTTAATAGCTACTGAACACAAAGAAAGAGGAACAGCTCAGGGTGGGGAGGAATGAAGAACCGCGATACCTTATAAACATGAAGGAAATGGCTCCCATTGCACCACCAAGTGATTTGCAGTTTCACTTCAGCCAGCACAAATATTAACTCACCTTGCTCACTTCAGTATGATTTTCCTGACTTCTGAGTATTCATTCTGTATTTCAACACACTTACAATGATGAAAATCCAAGTGCTGTAAGCAGGGATATCTTTTTTTTTTTTTTTTTTTTT
>VWZK01006324.1:0-42452 GCA_013396935.1 Baryphthengus martii | reverse complement strand
TTTTTTTTTTTTTTTTTTTTTTATTCAGGCTAAGGCTTTTACTGGGATGTGAGCTTGGGTTGCCATAATATCATTGAGCATTTAAGGGAATCAGAAAATAATACTGATACCTCTTGGATGCAGTGCTATTCAAACTGAGAGAAGAAAAGCAAACCAACTGCAGAATTTGTGACTCTGCATTTTATTTTAAATTCGGATTTAACACCTAAAGTGTGGTTAGAAATGAAAGAAAGATTAGGCAAAGTGTTTTGGTATGTTTTGAATATCCTTTCAAAACCATAGTGAAAGAAACCAGCTACCCAGAGACAATGGCTGATACTCAGGAGTTACTATCTGGAGAAACTACCCAGGGTTAGGAGCTGCATCACTGTACTTGCAACATCCAGTGAGCCTGCGTGCAGTGGAATCAGGGTATCTCTAATTTGTCAGCCCCTTCATGGTTTTGGGCCACACAAAATCAGACGAGATGGCAGAATTTAATCTATTTTTGGACCAGTCTCTGCTTTCTGCAATGTGAGGTCCCCAGGGACTCTACTTGTCTCTCCTGTTTGAGCTGTGAATGTTTTGCAGCCGCAGTAGATCAACCAGGAGAAGGAAAAGACCCAGCTGTGGCCAGTCTCATTCCGTTGCCTTCTGTTTTTATTCCATTCTAGCCTGCATGGCCAAATGCTGGGCAGAAAAGAGCTTGCTCCATGTATATTAATGTGCTTTTTTTCTGATCATTCATCCTTTGCTGAGGACGTGCCCCTGGCCACTGGTGCCCTTAGGAACAGTACAGGCTAATGATTGCGATGTGAGCGACTTCTTGTTGATTAACAAAAAACAGTTGCAGGAAATTGCACTGGCTGCAGTGAATTTTTAGCAGGTGCCAGTGACAGGACAATGTAGATGGATATTTCTGCAGGGCACCTAGCGTACCCAAGGATATAATCAAGCAAGTGCTCAATAATAACTTTGATGAATGTTACTTTCGAAGGTTGGCTCCTAGCTACCTGAAAATATTCCATGAGCGTTCTTAGCATAAGCAGGAAATCAAAGGCTCATTATTTACAGGTCTAGGTAGTAGCGTTTGATTTATTTGCTCAAGTGCGCAGAGTAATTACACTTCCTTGCTAAACAAATGATTCTGGTTTTATTGTTTGTACAAACAAAATAATTAGGATTCATTACATCAGTGGTCAGCTAATTGCTTCCTTTGAGATTCTGCTAAGAGTAATCTCCTATAACATGCAGACAGAAGGCCCATGTAATTTAATCTTATTTAGAGACACCATTTATCTGGAGTAAATCAAATTAATGCAGTCACTCAGGAAACTGTGCAAAGCAAGAGCTGCCACAGCTTGCCAGCAGAAAACAGTAATGTGCTCTGCTCTGCCCAAGTGCAGATATGATAGGAATTCTTCAGGGCAGAAATTCACATTACAGAAATGCACAGCGTTGTGTGTACATGCCTGCATTAGTGGTGCCTTTTAACTGAAAGTACGTGGCTCATTTTTTCCCTGAATTCTTGCCATGTGCTAGCCACTTGAAATCTGTACAGTGACATTCTTAGTAAAATGGAAAAGACTCATTAAAATGTATCTTTCCCTCAGTTTTCAGTATCTCTTTTACAGATATAGAGAATATCTCTCTGTACCTTTTTTTTTAGCACTGTGCCTATAAACCTGCGCTTGACTGCTTTAGGAATTGTACCATGGCCCAAACACAGCAAGAAGGGCATCTTACCATTCAAAATTAGCAGGTAGTAATGTTTGCTCAGAAAGTAAATTTAGGCAAACAAATGAAAAGCTGAAAATTCCTGGCTGCCTCTTCTTAAGTGACTCACTGTTAAGTATGTGCCAGACAGCATCATCCTCTTCCTTCTCCAGCAGGTCCATGATCTTCCCTTCATGTTACTGCACCTGTGAGAATGCTGCCTCCGTCCTCTTGTTTTACTAGGTTCTGTGTTGTTTACCAATCTACATTACAGCCTTCCCAAATGCCAGAAAAGAAGAACTCTCTGGTTGTCTTTTTATCTGGTTCTGCCAGGTCTGTGCCTTGCTAGCGCTCTTCCACTACAGTGCTGCTGGTGCAATGTGGAGAAGACATCTTACTTCCCAGGATACCTGGTTCTTACTTTCTTTTAATGGTAGTGTGGTATTAGCTGGGAATGTAGTTGGTGGTCCCTGCTTTCCTTTGTTGAAAAGGTGTGTCCTTTAGTAGCCTACTAGGTTGTGTAGTATTTGCAGATTTTCAGCAAGGAGATACCTTAGAATGATTTTTTCATCAGATGTAGTTTTACCTCCTAACTGAAAGGTAATGAGAGATTGGTTTCATTCTGCTATTGGTCAACAAATTTCCACTATATATTTGAAAAATGTTTTTAACATTACTGTAAAAAGCATGGCAGGAAAAATTATTGTAATCAATACCTCAAATTGTATACATACTCGTTTTTTAAAAGTAAGCCATCACATTTTTAAATTATTTAAATAAAATACAAATAATATTGAAAGAAATCACTGGTAAAGCAGCTGGAAACATACATAGTTGATGTGATAAACCAGCTTTTAATGTCAGTAGCTTCTTCTACAGATTCCAGAACACGTCTTTATTTCAGTTTATATTCTTTCTATGATGAATTTAATTAGATTATTTCAAATTGTAAGGCTGAGTGGAAGTGGGAAATCAGGAGAAGTTGTTTTACTTCTGTCTTCCTGAATAAATGTAGAACACTGATGTCTCCTACTCAATTTCAGATACACATACTGAAAAATCATCCAGCTACTAGCTGCTGCTAACTCTCCTTCTAAAAGTTGTACAGCATTGCTTTTAATGTACAAAATATATTTCTTGGGATAAATTCTGTTGCCCATGGGTTTATTTTAAACTAGGGGAGTATTCCTATGGTTTTGATTGAATTTAATTAAATTCAGTGAGCATCTCAGCTCCTCACAGCTGCTCACTCACTCCCTCCACAGGGAGTTGTGGGGAAGAATCAGAACACTAAAAGTGAGAAAAAGTCATGGGTTGAGGTAAAGGCAGTTCAATAAGTATATAAAGAAACAAAGAAAAACAAACCCAAGAAAAACAAGTAATACAAAAGACCGCAGTGGCTCACCAGCAGCAAACCAATGCTCAACCAGTCCCCGAACAGGGGCAGCTCTGGCAAAACTCTTTCTCCACTCCTGTTTTTATTGCTGAACATGGTAACAAGTGATACGGAATATCCTTTTGGTCAGCTGGGGTCAGCTGTCCCCGCTGTATCCCCTCCCAGCTTCTTGTGCACCCCCAGCCTGCTCACCGGCAGGGCAGCGTGAGAAGCAGAGGTGGCCTTGGTGCTGCAGTAGTAGTTAAAATATGTGTGTTATCTACACTGTTTTCATCACAAATCCAAACCATAGCCCCATACAAGGTACTCCTGAAGGAAGCTAGCTCTATCCCAGGCAAAACTAGTACAACTGCAAAACATCTTGCCCTGTTCTGAACCTTTTGCAAATACTTCACTTATGGTACTTAAGAAACTAAGGGTAACTCCCTGCCTGATTTTGGATATCAAAATGTGCTTCCAAATTACCTCATTGGAAGTTTGACCCTCCGTATTCTTGTAACATGGAACTAAGGTATTTTTAGCAACCCACCTTACCTGCCATTTTACAAATCTTCCACAGTGCCTCTTAACTTTTATCACATATCAAACATATCCCAGATAAAAAAGTAATTTCTACTTTTATGTGCTGAAGATGGGACCAAACCATGGACTTTTTCTGCCTGCTTAGGCCTGGAGAATTAGAGAAATCAGTGCTACTTTGACAGATGAGGCTATAGCCCTTGGCCTCTGGCATGCTTCTCCTAAGAGCATGTCCTGTTGTATATGCCCAGAGAAGCTAACCTTTATAAATCTGTTTGTGTGACAGTAGTCTATGGCACAGTACATAGTTTTAAACAACTTCTCAGCAGACATTCTGAAATATCTGTCATATTGCCTGCCGAAACTTCAGATACAAACTGCTGGCTTTTCCTTGTTTTCTGTTCCTTTTAAATGAAGCCTTCATCAAAGCTTCTAGCATCTCATCCAGCCATGTTCAGGTACTCCAACATCTCCCCTAAGAGAGAAAACAAAGCCTGTAATTTGCCTGTATACTTACTTATTTATGTATATATACGCTTATGCTCTTGAGAATTGAAAAGAACGCTAAGGTTGCGAAGTCAAGCAATCTGAAGATAGAAAATGTCAGAGCTAAAATTGCTTGTGTGACCTCAGTTAACCTCCCTTCAGCACATTCACTCTGGTAGCTCTTTATGAGATGGAGAATGGTAAGCACAGGACTCAAAGGGGCCCCAGCCATCCTTACTCATTCCTCCCTGCCAGTTGCCTAACCTGGGCAGTGTTTGCATTTAGGAAAGTACAGTTCTCAACCCAGTGGCTCATTGTCCTTTTGCAAAGGCCACGTAACCTCTGATCAACAGTATCCAACTCTTAGTTCCTGCTGCGGTGTATGGGAATGTGTCACAGCTTTGCCTAAAGCACGTTGGACTCTCAGTTCTGTGGCAGCAGTAGTGTCCAACTCCTCCAAGTTACTTACTGTTTTTTTAAAGACCAGCTGTGATTTGCAATATGTTGCTTAACTTAAAGAGGGATACTCATGGCTCTGAGTTGAGAACTGATGAGGAGACCAGCTCCAAACTATCTCACGTTGAGGTAAAAGTCCAGATTGCTTTGGTTTGAGAGAGCAGCCTGTGCTCCCCTGACACTGATTTCTTCTTGTCGGCAATAACTTGCCACCAGTGAGTGGCAGCTGAATGAGTACCCAGTGGGGTCTCAAGGGGCAGAAACCCAGGGACTGTCAGGGGCAAAACGTCACTGATAAGGCAACTGCTTTACCAAAGAAAAATGGTGGTGCTTGGCGATGGCATGCTCCTTGTCAGAATGAAAGAGATGTATGGTATGCTGCTGTTGCAGCCTTCCTGGCAGCTCTGCTTATTCTCAGAGGGATAACGAAGTGGTAGAATTCATACCTATGTAGGCCATCCTTTCCAAGGCCTATCTGTTCTTCCTATTAAGATGAATGTGCTTCCTCTCTTCCTGTTGCTATAGTTTAAGGCCATTATGTTGTGATCTTCCCACTGCGGAGGCAGACTTGGATTCATCGTATCTAAACATTTAACTCGGGTATTTACAAAATTATGCATGGTGCAGAGTGTAGGTGGGGGTTGACTCTCCATCTCTTCTACAAGAAAGAACTAGGAGCCAGGTTCAAAGCTAACAAAAGAGATATGTTCTTCATGCCAATTGGTTGACCTGTGGAACTCCTTGCTAAAGGATATTGAGGACTTTGTATAGTTTGTTTAGTTTCATGGGGAAACTGGATGCACATCTGGAAGGAAGATTCAGTGAGTGTTAACTAAATGGACAAGCTACATCAGGCTTAGGAAACTGCCTGAGCTGAAAGCAGTTGGAGGCTGAGAATACTAGGGAAAAATTATTTATGCTTGCCTTAGTACCTATGCATCTGCACTGATTGCTGCAGAATACGGAATACTTGAGCTGGGTAAAGCACTGGCATGAAGCAGCATGGCTGCTGGTGTCTTTGTATAATGTCTGTAGGACACTAGGGCATTGGTTCCTTTATACATGGGGAGGGCAGGAGTTTTCAGGCAGCAGTGCATTTCTCAAGATAGTCTCTCAGTGAAATGCTCTAAGGTAAGAAGAATGAATCCAGAATAAATCTTTTTTGTCTGCTGGATCACTGATTCAGTGGTGCAGGTTGATTTTTGTCAGGCATGCTGGTGACATACAAGCAGCAGCAAAAAAACACTAATGAGCATGGTATAAGATGCTATATTCCTCTGCTCCCTCAGACAGCTAGATTAACTGTGTGTTTTCATATGTCCTGGAATGTGGTCAATAGCAAGCCAGGGAGTACACTGATTTTTAGTAAAACGCTTCAGCAACTTACACAGGAACATTATGCAGCAAGCTCTAAAGTGCTTTTCTGCTGTTTCCCATCCAAGTAATTTTTCACAGTGCATTTAGTAAGGAGTTATTAACTGCAAACAGATTGAAGTACTGAGGACTCCTAGATCTAAACCGATGCTTGTCATTCAAACGGCCCAACATGAATCAGGTACAAATGTGACTGTTCACAGCCAGTGCAGTTCATTTGGTAACAAGCATGCATTTAGCATTACACAAAACACAGCCGTCTACCCTTTGACAGTCCTTGCTTGTCCTGGTATTTTGAGGGAGAAGGGGGAGGACATTTATCCTTGATGGTGAACTTTAAAAGTATATTTTCTTTTCAAATATCAGCCTATTCCTTTTCCATGTGTGTTTCAAAAATGTCTCTGACACTTTTGGCTCAATACCCAGGTATTCCAGCTGTTATTCTAAGATGGTGGAAATTAAAGTTCTGTTGACTTCACTGGAGCTTTGCCAGTTTTCCTCAGAGGAAGATTTGATTTCAGAATATTTTGTGGAAGCTACATCTGACACATGCACTGCAGGCACTGTGGGTGCTATGGAGTAGCTGTACAGATACCAGTAGCTGGAGTGATTAGGTAAGGGGAATTCCACTGTGTAGCAACGGTTGTGGTTCCCAACTTTGATCTCGCATGGAAATGAATTGTTCAAGCTGTCTTTTACAAAGGTGAGACTGTGTCAGACTGTCCTTTTCTAACCCAAAACGATGTGCTAAATGGTTTAAAGTGTATCCTGCATCCAAATAGAATCATACAGCCCTGATCCCTCTGAGCCCAGCGGAGCAGGGATTTGAACCCTGGCCTCCTGAATTCCCTATTGGTGCCATAGTCTCAGGTCACCACAGCCTGAAAGCATCTCTTTCTCACCGCACGGACCTAAAAAAATACCTTGACTTAGTCTTAGTAGAATTGAAGTGGTGCTTTTTTCACAGTGGGAGTCAGTGCCTGAAACCTTCCCTGCTTTTTCCAACTATATCATCTCTCCTGTTAAAGGTTACTGTGTCCCTTCAAAATTTCCCATCCTATAACACCACTAGTGGTACTACCACAAAAAAAAATTATAAATAAATCATATCACCAATTGTTCTATCAAGCGCAAAGCAACAGAACTAGTGTAGGTTTCACATGCACATAAACACCAGAACCTGGGCATATAAGTAATGAATCCATTTGTAAGGGTATCTGCTGAACTCCATGAATAAGTAGTTTCCAATCCTGACTTTATTTAGTTGTCTCTGTGCATAATCCTGCTGCAGACGCTGAAGTTAATGGTAAATCTCCCATGGATTTCAGTGTGTGCAGGTTGGGGCCCTCATATATTAAGGGCTTATCATTGCAAATTTGCTGAAAGCACCAAACCCTCACAGCTCCTGTGTTCCTCATCTTCAGTCCTGCAGAGACATCATAATACCATGTTTGTGATAGCAGTCATTCCCATGGAAACAAATGGAGTCAGAAATACAAGATTCTGACCTTACTGTATGATCAAACAAAACAGAGAAGCAGGGCAGCAAAGCCATAAGTTCATCAAACACAAATGCCTGTAAACCCAGCAAGCAGGTGGGAGAAAAGCAGCAGATAAAGACAAAATATTTCTCCTTCTCTGAAGTTCTGCCGCAAGGCAAATATCTGTCCACAGATTTTTCTAATGCTGGGATCTGCTCTGGTCACTTTGAGTATCTTACCCTCCAGAAAGCGCCAAGTAGAGCAAACATTGCCTTGTTAAAAAAGCCGTTTCACATGAATTCTTTCTGGAAGATGAGCTTTGAAAAGCAATACTATTTTACAGCTCCTTCCAGTAGACCTAAGGACAAGGTACTTAAGTAACATTTTAATCTCATGCTATTTCTTAGAGTTGCATTAATAGGCTTTGCTTTAGAGAGCAGGGCAGAGTCAGTGACCTACTCTGAATTAAATGCTGGATTGGTAAAAGAATGGGGTTAGGAACAACATGAGTGATTAATTGGCCGTGTGGTCATTTTAGGAAGTCAACGTCAGACCTGAGCAATGATAAGACACCAGCTCCCTGACAGGAGCAGAGATGAGGCAAAACTGGAAAAGCCCACTATTTCCCACCAGTTCATAGGCAGAAGGAGATGACTGGTAAGACAGGTGTTGCTGCTGGTCTGACAATGAAAGAATAGTTTCAGATCGAAGTATTTTTCAAAACCAGTGCTAAAGGAGTAACACTGTAAAGTGAAAGCTTTACACTGTACATGCTGCTAGGAAGACTGTGTCAGTGAGAGGTGGACTTCTAGTTCCTAGTTTGAGCTTGTGAGAACGTTTTTGAGACTTCCACCCATAATGGACTACTGAACAGTCAGTCACAGGATCCTACACTTTACCAACATCAGCATTAAGTCTTTATTATGTCTTAGTGGTAGAAGTGCGAGCACGGTTTGAGTTGTCCTAAGGCAGGGGACACTACTAGAACTACTCCTATTAATACATACAAACAAACTTGTTCATGGCTTCTGGAACCTGGAAAAGGCTTTTTTTTTTTTTGCTTAGAGCTGGAACACAGTAATAAATGTATTTTTCATATTGCTGCATATATTACGGGTGCAATGGAAAATTAAGAACGAGAAATTGTCAATGAAAACAGCAGCTGTCAGTGACAGTCTGTTGGTTTATACTGATTACACGAAGGAGTGGCTGTTTCATGGCATTACAGAGCCAAGACCAGAAAGGTCTGACCAAGGGTTGTGGCTGCAGCCCTTAGGCATAACAGTTTTAACATTGAGGCTAAACACAGATGTCTTGCAGGTTTTGTTTAGCCCAGCAGCTGACAAAATCTTGGGGAGATGAAGAATTTCAGGTCTGGGCTTCAGGACTAGAAAAGGGAAAGTCCCATTAGTACAGCTGCTTACATCTGGTACTTTGGCACATGTTTGGGAACAGGTCACAGTAGGAGCAGATGACTCCTGTGATGTAGCCAGGTTGGTGAAGCTTTGGTTTGGAGGATAAATGCTATCTGTGCCCAGGGAAGTTGCCCAAGGGTGCTTAAAGTCAGAGACTCGCTTTAAACTTGACATTTACTCATTGCCCACTAACTGCTGACAGTTCCAGTGTCCAAGGACCTACATTTTCACTGGCCTCAGCAAGTTACAACTCAGATACTGCAGGCCAGCAATGATAGAGCAAGCAGCTGTTGCTGTGCTGCCTCTACATCTGCCTGACACGAGAAGTAAATCTCATCAGCCATTCGATGTAATGGAAGCAAGCCAACCACAGCAGAAGAAGGATTTCACAGCACAACTGTCTTATCATCTGTAACTGCAGCTATATATTTGCCTTCATAATTGATTCTGTAGACATTTATATAGAGTGCAAAAGACTGAGAAATTCAGAAAGAAGTGGAAGAGATCCACTTTAAAGAGATCCATTTCAAAATAGCAAAGGATGTCTACCATCATTCTATTCTTTATCTCCTCTGCTGGTGTTTCCCACAGACTCTTCATGGTGGTGCTGTAGTGCGACAAAGGCATTGCCTGTTAAGTCAAGTATGGCCAGAAGCCCTAATTTTGCTGCAGCAGTGGCATTGCCTGTCTCTTAAACACAACAAATTAACCTCCTCTTGAAGAAAACGTGGATTCCACTTCAGTGGATGTTCTATGTTCATATTTGTGATGTAGGTTGATACCTAATGTAGCCTCATTAAATGTTATTTCTATGTTCTGAGCCTAAATCCGTATTTGTTGGATTATTGGGCTTTCTTTTTCAGGGCTCCCTTACAGATAGTTGACTCGGCTTTTTTTTCGTGTGTGTGAAATGCATGGTTCAGCTCATTGACAGGAGGTATTCAGGAATCTTGCAGTGGAAATTTCACTTCTTAATTACTCTCCTCTGAATTCTGTAGCCCCAGATATGTTCTCTCCTGGTTTTGCTAATCCAGATTAAATTAATTAAATTATGAACTACTCTAGATTTGCACCAGTATAAAGAAACGTGTAATGGGACTTCTTTGTGTGCTTTTCCCATCGCTGCTCAGCAATAAATGGGACTTTAATGTCTTCTTCACTGTCAGTGTTGTGTTTTCTCTCATTCTCTTTCATCACATAAAAGTTTAAGATAGGGCTGGTGAGGTATAAGAGGTATTGAGGCAGGCTGCACGGCAGGGCCTTTTTCTGACCTCCAGCCTTGTGGACCCCAAAGTGAGGATCCAAAGAGCATTTTGCAGCTGGGGAGATGACTGTCAGCTGGATGAGCTGCTAATGAAGCTCCTTTCTGCTGACAGAGAGCAGAAGGCTGGCTTCTTTCTTCCATGCATCAGCACTCTCATTTTACTGACAGAAGAGTTACTAACGCAGACATTCTGTGCCATGTGCTGACTGCGGGGAGACCAGTCAGCAGCTTTCGCATGAGCATTTGTAACCACCGCTTTGTATTTGGAAAATGGACTTGGAGGCAGTTGTTTTCTTCTGCTGGGAAGTCAGCAATTATTTCCTTCTAGAAGACAACAGTTTACAGAAGTGAATTCTTGAAGAGAGTGAAGTACTCTCCTAAAAGACATTGTTTAAGCAACTTAAGTCAGCGTCAGCGTACCTAGCACCCAGGTTGGATCCTAGGGCAAGGACAACATGGATTGTTTTGCCCCTCTACCTGGCAATGTGATGTATTTGAAATGCACCTCCTCAGATCTTTTCTTTGAGTTGCTCTTTGGTTTCTATCTTTTTAGAAGCGCTCTGGACGTGTGCGCTCATTCCTGCATCGAGTGTGCTGGGCTGCGCTACCCCTGCAACTACTCCTCTTGCTCCTCCTACTCCTGGCCTTCCTCCTGCCCCTGACAGAGGAGTCCCACAGCTGCACACTGGCCAACAATTTTGCTCAATCCTTCAACCTGATGCTGAGTTACGAGAGCCCACCCCCAACCTAACTTCTTCGGCGTGGCATGAGGTGATTGTCAGAAATAATGACTGCTTTTAACAATTGCAAGTATTGTGGATTTTTATTACATTTATGATGTGTATATAGAGGTTGTGTATGTATGTACATATATATATATATGCCTATCTGTGGTCAAACTAACATCTAGCATCCACTCATCCACTATTTAAGGGTAATCCTGCAATGTTACTGTTCCTACCAGCTTTTAGGAAGGAATACTGAATGATGTTATTTCTGTAGGTCTTTTGGGGTGATTTTAAAAATCAGATTCTTGTTGTTTACAACCGAAGTCAGAGCAAGTATGAGAAGATACAGGCTTGGAGCAGAGTGCAAATTGGAGAGCAGGTGTAGAATCATGTTTGAATATAGAGGTTGACATTCAGCGCAAGGAAAATTTGGACTGTTCTGTTTGAAATCTTGAGCTTTTTTTTTTTCAGTATCTGGATGCAGGGATTGCAAAAGTTAAGGGAAATGTTTCCTCTGACTTCAGCAGGAGTGGGTGTAGGCCTCCATTTGTTCTTATATTTTACCAGATTGTTTTCCAATTACTATGTTTTCCAGGCCAGGAGAGATAGAATACAGTAGGAAGAAAGCTGGGAAAAGAGAATTTTAATTTTTTTTTTTAAAGATCTCTATGGCAGGAAAACTTTTAAAATCAAGTCATAATTTTTCTGAACAAATTTGTGAGCACTGAACAAAACCTTCTATCAAGTGATCTTGCCTTTGAAAAGCAGTGTTGGTTTTGGTTGTTTTGGTTTTGGTTTTAACTTTCTAAAGAGGCATTTGGTAATGGAACATAAAGCCTGAACAGAGGGATGCAGCAAAAGTGAAGCTAATTTAGTGAAGCAAAAGTCACAAGTACTTTAATAATACCACCTTGGAAACAAGATTCCTTGCTAGGATGTTTTTATATTAGTGGTTTGTTAAACTGATGTAAACTGATTGTATCAGTGAAGCCTAGTTTTCTATATAGTCCAAACTAAGATGATGACCACTTGTCATTGATTTATCGATCTTTTTGCCTGATTTATCAAATTTTTGAATGTACATTTTAACTTCGCCTTTTAATGTAAAAACAATTCTCACTTCACTGTGATGAAACCATTCCTAGTGGTGTTTTACCTAATTGACTTACTGACTTCTGGGAGAAAAGGTAATTTCTAAAATGTGCCATTTTTGAGACTGATCTGTTATTGTCTCATCTTTTTTGCTACATCAAGTTAAAAAAAAAAAATATTAACTGAAAAAATAGTTATTTTTCCCATCCTGGCTATGTTGTAGGAGGAACTTGTCTTCTGGGTACTAATATGGGGTACTTAATGTTGTTTTACAAATAAGTTCCAAAATAATATTAAATCCGTTGTGCAGTTAAATTACTTAGTAGGGGAGGGACTGATGGAGGAAGTCATACTTTAATAAAACCTTGAAAGTTTTGCTAAAGAAGCAAACTCAGTTAGAACAGGGAGGCGTAGCAGCAAGGAGCTCATTACAGACACAGAATGAGGAAGAATGGACAGATGTCAAAGAGGACTAGCTAAACATAGAGAAGAGAGGGGGCCAAAAATGTATACACCCTAAGAAAAGGAGTCATGATGAACACTGAGGACAAAAATACAGGCTCTGTGGAGAAAAAAATATCTAAATCTTTCTGGTTCCCTCTCCCTGGTATATTATTGACACTGTTGCATATTAAACAGCTTTCCTTCAGTAAGGTTTAAAGTGGAGCAAGTAATAGGAACTGTACCAATGGTTTCTGAGGAGACTCTTCCACCACCATATTTGTGTCACTGTGTTCCTAATAATGCTTCCAACTACACTGGGTTTGCTAGAGTTAGATAAAAATGCCAAAATTCTGCTAAGTGAAGAGTGGAAATCAGAGGAAAGAGAGCAGGGATGGTGAAAGTATTCAGGTAGAGCGCAAGGGGAATGTGAGGAGGATCTGAACTGAGGTGGATTAAAACCTGACTGTCAGGAGGTAGCAGGAGAGGTCTAGAGAGCAGGCAGAGGGGGCCTGCAAGCAGGAAGATGAGGAGAGAGGATGTACACTGAGTGATTCGACATTCACATCTAAATAGGAAGGGAGAGCAAAGAGAGGTAAGGCCTGTGATTTCATTCATGAAAGAGCCAGATGGAGAGGAGCTATAGCTCTTCACAGAAGGGTGCAAATGAAATCCTTCTTTGCAACGGTCCTTTCTGGCAGTAGAGAACATACCCCTCTCTCTCTGATTAGCTGTGCAAGAGCCATGCGCATTCCTGCAATGCTCCTCTAAAAACTGCTGCCAACCCTGAGGGGAGAAACCCTTGTGGCTGTGCAGCAAAGAGCTAATCATGACATACATCTCTATTTCAAACTAAATGCTCCAGTAGAAAAGAAGTGTGGGGAAAGAGGGGCAGTAACAAAACCTGCCCTGTGTGGTTGTGTCTGTGTGTACTTGTGCATGCACTGTTCTGTGCCATAGCTACCTTGCACTTTGCTGAGTTTTGCTGAGCCATTCCAGATGCTGAAAGTAAAATGTCAGTGAGAAAGTAAAAATAATGAGGAAAAATATACTCACAAGAGAAAATCAGTAGGCAGATAGCTTTCTATTAAAGCATAAAATCTCGCACCAGATTTCTTTCTGACTAACCTTTCCGATTTGGATGATTTTTAGGGATTCTCAAATGCATTTGAAACCACATAAGTATGCAACTAGAAAAAAAAATTTCTACACAGAGGACCATATCAGAACAACTGCATCATCACTGATTCTTCAGTGTTGTGGCAGGTCTGAAAAAATACAATAAATTAGAAACACACTTTTGCCACTGGGTTTGCATTCCACTTATTCTGTAAGTCCCCTGTCTGTAACTTTAGATTTTTTTGCTTTCAATCTCAGCAAATCCATTCTCATTAATTTATCTAAGTATCTCACATACATAAGTGATGAATCTTTCTACTTTGCAATGGAAGCTATCCACAGCACAGGACTTTCATTTTCATGTCACTCAGAACAATTTCACTCTTCCATAATGTCATTGACCTCACCAGTCCAATGCAAGCGTGATATTTTTCTATGAGAGAAAGATTTTTATAAAAAAACCACAGTAGTAAGCTTGAAACGTAAATCCAAAATTTAGTCTTTTTTTTTTTTTTTTTCTTGTTTTTCTTCTGAAAAGTTTGTGATACTGATTCCTGGAAGTGTGTGTAAATGTTAACCAAGTCAGTAGTCTGAATACTGAAAACAAACTGCCTAGTTCAACTTCCAGGAAACTGAACAAAGCTCGGGTTCCTCAAAACACAAATTAAATCATACTGTTTCCAAATCAGTCCTCAAAAATTTGAGCACTGTTCTTCATGCCTGAATCTTTGCTCATGTAGGATTTAGAGGTTACAGGCTCACTTTTACTCCTATAAAATCCCCAGCTCATAGATCTCTGATATCCATATGTAACTGAGGTGTTTTACAGCTCAGGTTTGGATTGGGGCTGCTGCCTTAAGGCATCCCGTGCCAAAAACATAGGATGCACAAAACAGATAAGCATCCACAGCTGAGGGCTTGCTCTACTTTAACACAGATCCAACCATGCTCCGAGGGTGCTGAAACCCTCTAAATTAGAATGAATATGTTTGAACTTACAAGTTGTTTGTCCATCTGGCTCAGGCCATGTAGCCTGTACTGCACACAGATACCCAGCCTGTTCACGGGGCAGAGTTCTTGTGCGTTTGCCTGCACTACTGGGCCAAATATTTGATTGACCACATTAATAACCTTTCAGTGCTGAAGGTAAAATCCTGCCCTCCAGTGCCCATGCATTAAAGTAAGAATTCTGCACAGCCCCAAAGGCACACTTCAAACCCAGCCTTTGGAATGAAAGCAAGAGTCCTTTATAAATTGTAATTGATTATTTTATAGTCAAATGCTTTCTACAGAATTCCCCGTGACAGCAATACAGTGAAGTAGAAACTTGCTGTTGTGCCACATGTCTATTGATAGAACTTTCTCTGATTCCAGCTCTCAATTTAGATTGTATTAAATATTATTTGTATATGCCCTCTCCAGAAATCTCTGTATGAAAAACATGTTCAGTTCTATGCGCACACATTAAAAACATTGTATTCCCCTGTCAGCACAGAATCCCCAGAGCAATCTTGTGTTCTACCAAGTTCCAGCTTATTTGCCCTGGATGGAGATATTTACTAAATTGAAACATTTAGGACTGAAAAGAAAGCTACTTGCCTATGTAATAAAAAACACCTGATGATCACTGAATAATTTGGAAAGCTTTTAGTATGGCTTTTCACTTCTTAATCCCTTTTGTTCAGGTAGTTGAAGACCTCAGGGAGAAGAAATGTCTCCAAAAATTGGCCATCACTAGATAGGCAGATGGTAATCCTTGCGTGTCAGAGGAAATAGTATGTACTCTTTAGTTGCTCTAGGATTTCATGAGTTTCCTCCGGCCGATCTCTTATTCAGTATTAAATAGGAAATGTTTTACTTTGATGTGCATGCATACACATCTCATTAGCACCAAGAGATTTGAAGAGGGAGTTCGTATACAGGAATTCTTTTAAAATGTGTTGACAAGAGAGTACATGGTCTTGTTTCTCCAGAGAAAAAAGAAAAAAGCTGTATGGCAAAGATTCCCGGAGCAAACAAGACTTTTTGGAATAATGGAAGATTGCAGACTGAAACTAAACTGGAGAAATAGTTTTGCCTTTCAAGAAATGCTGGTATAAATACCCCAATAAACATCTTTGCCAGGCATCGTACATGTCTTACAGGTCATAGGTTATGTGCCCAGCTGGCTGTAAAAATTGCTTTTGGAGACTTTACTATCCATTGGACAGCATCAATTGCTAGTCTGCAGCTGAAAACACTGGTTTGCCCAAGGAGCTATATCACCTTCTTGCAGAGTCACTGGGGACTGTCGTGGACATTCTTAGTAGTTCTCAGATCATTGACCTGCTCTGAGCAATTAAGAATTCATTGCCTTTATTTGTCAGAGGTTGGCAACTCTCAGAAACCACTTTATTAAAATACTAGAGATAACATTGTTGGTACAGACATCATGATTCATTCATAAATTTATCTTATTATTTTTTCCTTATTTCCTTTTTTTTTTAATTATCTATTGGTTATACTGGGTTATAAACAGATTAGCCATAGATGTTCGGTAACTGCGTGGAATGTTTTATGCGCAAGGCTTTTTGACTTGTGCAAGTATGTTTAAAAATTGTGGGTTCGTTTTGCACTTCCTTGATGGTAAAACAAAACAAAGATTCTTGAATGTAGTGTTTTCAAAAAAAAAAAAAATATATAAAGCAGGATGGAATAATCTGTCATTCAGTTGATTTTTCTTACTACCTCTTGTCTGTCCGGTGTAAGTATAGGTGTCTACCAGAGAGATATCAGTAGATCTGGAAAGAAAAGGAGTATCTATCAGGAATATACCAATCAAGTAGTAGCTTAAATGGCACGTTTGTTACCTAACCTGCTTCAGCAGTTGCCAGATTTAGCTCATTGTATCTGTGAGCTAAAAAACCTCCTCCTAATAAACTGTAGGTGAGATGAAACTGCACAGGTGAAGGAATAACATCCTAGTGGAAGCAGCAGGAGATCTGCAAAAGGCAGCCTGAGATCTTGATGCAAGCAGTGAATGTGTAGGTTTGGCATAATGAGAGCAACCCAGGACTAATGACACAGAACAAGTTTTTGCCGTCCTGCTCTGCCAGACAAAATTTTGACAGTGGCTGTCAGCACTGTCCAGTTTCACAACCCTGGCTGTGGAAGGAGGCTCCCCTCATAGCTGAGATTTGAGTCTTTTTTTGTTTGGGTTTGTTTTGTTTTTTTCATTAAATACAGACAAGACTTAAATCAAAGCCCTCAGTGACAGGTTAATGATAGGTGGTAGGCTCTGATGCTCCAGGAAAAGATACAGGAAATGCTATTGTAGATAGAAAGATGGTCATGAAGGTCTCTGTTCAATCTTTCAGAATTAGCAATTCATTATAGAACTGAAGTAGGTGGCTTTCTCTTCCTTTGCAAGTAAATGCCAGCTGTTGTCTTTAGTCATCTGGATTTTGGGGGCAAGCCTGTTCAGTGCCTTACTGAGTGCTAGTGGCTTTCTGGCTTCACAGCTGTGCACAGCAGTGAGTTCCACATCCTTCCTGCAAGTTGTGTGAAAAAAGTGTCCCGTGGAATTGATTCTGAATCAGAAACTTTTGGTTTGGGGAGTGGAGGTGGTTTGTTTTTCCTTCTTTGGCCCTGTGTGTTGAAGCAGAAAGACCAGCTCTACCCTCTCCAGGCCATGCTTTGTCTTTCCTTCTTTTATCAGAACAGAGGAGATTTGGCTTTTTCTCCTTCATGAAGTAAATTATCCCAGTCTTTTCTGCTTCTTTCCAAGTTACAGTTCGTCCACACTCTTGACCAGTTGCCCCAGGGGAGGTTTAGGTTGGATGCGAGGGAGAGTTTTTTCCTTGCAAGGGCTGTCAAGGCCTGACCCAGGCTGCCCAGGGCAGGGGTGGAGTCCTCATCCCTGGAGGGGTTTCAAAGCCGTGGAGATGTGGTGCTGAGGGACATGGGTTAGTGATGACCTGGCAGTACTGGGTTAACGGTTGGACTTGATGATCTGGAAGGTCTCTTTCAACCAAAGCAATTCTATGGTTCTATTCTATGATTCTATGTTTTTATGATTCCTGTCACTTTTCTCTTAACTGTTTCCAGTGCCAGTTCTTCTTCCACATATAGAGAAAAAAAATCTGCCACCAGTGTTTGAATATTGCTGTTACACATCCTAATAAACCACGACTTTTTTTTTTTGACCTGGAAAAAAAAATAAAGAGAAAGAAAATAGTTGCTTTTAACAAACTGATTTCACAACTCATTTATCAAGTTCTAGCAAACCATTCATTTTTGCTCCATCACAAGGTGTATGTTAAAAGGGAGAGGTGAATTTTGAGAGGCTGGGAACTGAAGGCAGGCTGCAGTGCCACCCGACCTTACCAGTGCTCTGCTGGGAGGCCTCCAGCTAGAATTCAAGGGTAGGAGCTGTTATTTTTCCTGAAGTGACTCCCGCCTTCAAAATAAAATTATTTCTTTTGTCAAGTCCAATAAGCCTTGAACACCACAGACTTGGTTTCACTACAGATATGAATGAATGCCTCTGTATGATACTTTCCATTGCCATGGAATATATATATGTATATATAAGTGTATATATGTATGTAATGAGGAGTGTAATTATTGTTCTACTTAAAGAAAGGTGACATTCCACTTCAATGTAACTTTCAAGTGCAGCTTTTAAGAGAAACCGTGTCTTAAAGGGAAGCTGGAAGAGTTTAGAGGTATGTGTTTTAATAAGCTTTAATGAGCTTTAATGAGCTTTGAATTAGGGCTTCAGTCTCTAAGGCAAAAATCACCCAAGATGATTTTCCCTTCACCTTCCCAGATCAGACCCTGTTAAAGTTTAACCTGGGAGTCAGTGCTTGGGCACTGGCTATTGCTGAAGGTATTTGGATGCTGCATGTCCTGTATGTCTGTCCTCAAACGCCAACATCCATTTTGTACACGTGCTTGACTGGAAGGCAAAAGACGCACATTTGTCTTGCGCCAAGACCCCAGCAGTCACTTTTGTCTCAGCAGATGTATTCTTTTGATCGGTGTCACTTGTTCCATTTTTTGCTTTGCTTTTATTCTGTGCTATTTGAGTTTATCAGGTGATTCCAGGAGGGCACACTCCACCTGCCCAGCCTCAGAGCTTCCCTTCCAGCAACATACCATCTTCTCATTTGTTTACTTGGACGTACTGGACCACTGTGAAGCAACTACACCAGCAATAACAGAGATCTTGCATTTTTCTGTCATTGCCTTTTGTAAGACGTAACACTCCATTGACATTGAAAAGTGGTAGGAGACCCAGAAGCTGCATTGTTGTTTACTAGCAATATAACCGATGTACAAGGGTTCTACAGGAGACCTGTCCTCACTCCTCAGAGCAGCTGGCTGTCTTGGGCCCAATTTAATTCACAAGGCTGGATTATAAACAGTCTTGGATCCTTTCACCAACACGCCATCAATCTTATTTCCATTAGTTTTCCTGCTTTTGTTTAGTTTCAGGCTAGAAGAAAGTTGAAAGAAATGTGCTAAGACTCTCGTATAGGGTAAGTAAATATCCCATATATTTCACAAAAATTACAAAATGAAGGGATTTACTCTCACATTGAACAGAATTAATAAGTCCTAACTAAGGTATTAAAAAGTTGCTAAGAACAGCCTGGAGTGAAGTTTTTGCAATCAAACCAGTCTCTGCTTTTAATGTAAAGATCAGCAAATACTGAGGTACATTTTGTTACCTTTTAGAAGTGACCTGTAACTAAAACATGAATCCTCCCAAATGGGAGGCTTATTGATGCAGATCTAAATTTCACTGGTGTGTCCCATGTTACATCATTCGCCTTTGGGCAGAGAGGAAACCTAAGGCTGTTCACAAGAGAACCTCATGTTGTGAATGGTTTTAAAATTCTTCAGAGCTCCTACCCATTTCCAAACGTCAGTAATGGGGAGAATCGGAATCCTTCCCGTGAACCCTGTGCGTTTTGCATGTTGAAATCCTGGCTTGAATTCAGGCCTTTACCTCAGCTTCTTGTAAATGTTAATATTCGAGTAGAACACAAACGTTAGAGGCAATTACAGCATGAACATCTCTTCTTGTTTATGTATAGTAGCTGATAGCACAGTCTGTAATAATAATCTGTGTTTATACATGTGCTGTTCAACGTAACAGTTGGGTACAAAATACCTTTTAGCTGTCACAAGAAAATAACTGGATTGATGTCACTTTTTGCTTGTATGAATATAATTATTTGCCTTGCAGGGACCAGTTCCACTTTTGTCATGTTATTTATGATTTTTAAATACATTGTGATAAATTAGGCTCGTTTCTAAGGCAAACAATACTGGAGCCAAGCAGCTGTCTCTGTACATGTGCATGTTATCGCAGCTGATATCGAGTCCAAGTCAGACTTCTTGTCTTGCTTGGACCTTTCCTTAACCTTTCTGGCTTATTCAGGGAAATGCGGACCATTCTATTTTATTACTAAAAATATGACTTTTTGAAAAGCTGAACTTATTTTTTAAATCCTTTCTTTTTACAACTATTGATTCAGAAAGACTGTAACAATCATATTTTTCTAAACTGCCAATTGCTTGTGTTTGGAAATGATATATAGATATATATTTTATTCTACAGATTTCCATGTAGTTTTGAAACTCTTTGTTTTCATATATATTCTCCTATTAGCTAGAATTATATCAAAAAGCTGTAAGCTTCTGTATACTGACTATGAAATTGTATAAAAATGCAACTACATAAAAAAGACTGACTTTATTTTTTATTTAAATTGTTAAAGCTGAGTCATCCTTAGTGTTATGCCATGCAAGACGTACAGAAAGAAATCAGGTTGTTGTTTAGAAAGGCTGGACAGTGTTACGTGACACTTCCTAAGAAGTCTCAACTGAAAGACAGGAAAATTTACTCTAGAAATGGTGCCGTTTTGGGGCCTGATTCTATAGTTTATTCACACTGTTTAGGACATTATTTCACAAGTACTCCCATGAAATGTCACGGAAATATTAAAAATAAGAGCCTATGAGGTGTGAACATCAGTGAACAGTATAAGGCCATTTCTGATGAAGAATGAGGCCTTTTAATTAGTTAGGAGGCTATATTTTGAGTATTTCTGGACAACTTCTTGTGTTTTTTCCTGCGCTGTAGACTCCTGTGTATTCTGGATTTATTCCATAGCTGAAATGCCAGATTAAATTGATTGAAGCCCCATGCACAGATGAACATAATAGAAAACTGCAGTGAAATATTGCAGAAAATAGCCTGATTTCATTCTTCAGAACAACAGTTAAAGCAACTCACAGCCTTGGCTTCTGTGCACCTCTGAGGTGGAGGCCTCTGCTTTGTACCTTTGCTGTGGTGTAACATGGAAGGATTTCTGCTCTCTGCCTGGAAAATACTGTCTATTCCTCAACTATGTCAGAAGCTTCGTATTTTCTCAAGTTAAAAATATATGATTCTGCAAGCCTCATCAGGGACAGCTGGAATCTTCTGTGACCAGGCCACATTATTCCGTAAGTTTATCCCTTGATGACAAATAAAATACAATGTCATTTTGCTGTTTGCAAGTAGGATAAAGATACTTCAACCCAAGCTTTAGCCTTGTGACTGTCCTGTGATATTCCACTGTTATCAATGAACTACGTTGAACTGGATTATAAAGTCAGAGTACGTTATTGCATGTGTCCTTTTTTTGTAATGAAAATACAATTTTATTTGACATTGCAGTTATGCAGACAATAAACACATACATATTTCTTTTTAAGGACTTTTATATTATTCTGGTAGGTGGTTTCACATTTTTGTTGTACTTTTTATTTACCGTCAGAGTATTTGGCGTGACCTAGAAAACACCCAGAACAAGTAAAGCAAGGATGAAATTTGCTGCTGCCTGCCTCTCTGCTCACATACCACTGGTAGAAGGTTGCACTTAATCCACCCACTTCACTCCAGCCCTGAAAGATTTAATATAAAATGCTAGCATTTCTATGATTGTACAGTTGTTTGCTGAACCGAAAGAAAATGTAGATTTGCTAAATCATAGTAAGATTCAGTATGATTTTGAAGTGCTGACATCTGAACCCCAAGGCCTGAAGTGAACTTGACATCTGGATGAATTTCACAGCCAGATTAAAGGGGCTAAGGCTGCCCAGGTGCCTCCTGTTGTAATCAAGGGCAAGACTGGGTTGGCCTCTGTGTTTGCCATCAAGAAGAACTTTTAGCTCAGCTGCTGGCTGCCACCCAGTAGGTGTTGAGTGGTGGGGACACATGCCATAGCAGACCTTGATAGGAGGGATGGGCCCCTCTGTTGTAAGAGGGTCATCCAGGAGGGGAGGCCAAGCCAAGCACACCCTGAAATGCTGAGAACTGAAGTAGAAATGTGAAACAGCTGCCATTTAGGTGATGATTAGAGGGTGGAGATAAAAGGCCAGTAGAGGTCCTTAGTGAGGTTCTGCTGCTGCTGGGAGCTGCTGCTGGAGGGAGCTGCTGCTGGAGGGGCTTGTGAGATGTTTTGTGGAGTCAATGAAAGAGTCAAGGATAGTGAGGATAATGGATTGGGTAATGTATCTTTCTGGTATTTATTTGATTGGTTTGTGCCTGGCTATGTTGGGATACGGGGCATGGTTGATATCTCCTTATGTTGTTGTATGTTTGGCTCAGTTTGCCTTTTCCATTGTGTCACCTGCAGTGAGTGGGTTTATTGCTTCCTTTGTTCCCCTCGTGGTTGGCCAGATTATATCATTTTGAGGGTCCGTAGAAATAGATAATAAAACCTATGTGAGTTTCTGTGTATGTTTTTTGCTGATGGCTGTGTCCTTTTTGCTGGGCCATGTAATTGGCAATACAGATTTCTTGTGATGTTGGCCTCTGACAGTCTCTGTGGGGTTCCTTTCAATCCCAAACCTGCTAAGACAAAAGGGAATTTTTTTGAAAACCTCATATTTGAAGGTTTGCCAGTCACGCATAGTGAGTGAGCAGTGTCTTAGTTTAACCACCACTGATTTCTCTGAAGAGTATCACTGCGGCATGTATGTGCAGATGTGCAACTCTATTAGCATCCAAGTAATTGCTGTTTCTTTTCTGGAGCTTTTTTAGATAGAGTCTGCCAGGATCTCTGATATCAAAGGGTTCCACAGGCATTTACTTTTGAAGGAGTGGAAAACCACTATGATTTTTCTCGTGAAGATGTGGGCTAGGTTTCCTGTTGCTTTTATGAACTTTATGAGGTTTATCCAGGTCTTTGACTTCTCTCAGCTGCTTGGACCATGTGATTTTGTGCCTTCCTAGGAGCTGTCTCCCACTAAGCCCCTAAAAGTACAAATGCAAACACTTCAGCTGATCATAGTTATGTCAAGATCAGAGTAACCATTCAAATCCAGAGGAGAATGGAGTAAAACAAGTCCAGGGTAGTAGGAAGAGCAGACAGTGATGGTGGAACAGTTACACTCCCATAAGGGCTACAAGCAGTGCATAAAAGAAATTTCTGTCTTTATTTTTTTTTTTCTTTGCAATGAATTTTTTCATCTTGTGGTTTATTTTTTGTGGTCCTAGAAAGCAGACTTCTTTGTGTTTATCAGGCTGCTTCTTCTGGACCCAACAGAGAAACTTGGGACTTGCATTTGTCCCAGACAGTGTACATGGACTAGGAGAGAATGTCATCCAGCAGAAAAAAGAGAAGGTACCTAAAAACAGACAAAACAGTTCATACTTCTATGGAAAATGAATATTTTGTTGACCAGATTCAGGCTGCAAACAACTACTGCTGATCGGTGGGAGTTAAGACAGTCAACAAGAATTATTATAAACACTTTTAGAGGACAGTGAAATACTCTGGGCAGTTACAAATCTCTCAAGTCATATATTAGTAGAGAAACACATGTTTTAGATAGCAACCCTGCTGCTAGAGGATGGAAGTATCTGTTTAGGTTGTAGCAGCAAAAGGTGGCAAGTTCAATAAATAAAAATAATAGGGTAAGGCCCTCAAGTGGAGTAAATCAGTGTAGCTTCATTGAAGCTGTTGGAACTAAGTCAATTTACAGCAGTAAGAATCTGGCTTGTAGTCAACAGGGATTTTACAGAATGCTTAAAACCTCTCCATTTGGAGAGTTCTCCTCTGCCTTACGCCTGTGCACTAAATCGTATCCACACG
The DNA here is from genome assembly GCA_013396935.1 of Baryphthengus martii. Classification (NCBI taxonomy): domain Eukaryota; kingdom Metazoa; phylum Chordata; class Aves; order Coraciiformes; family Momotidae; genus Baryphthengus; species Baryphthengus martii. The sequence continues at coordinate 18,850 of VWZK01006324.1, read as the reverse complement.
AGTCCTCGCCAGTATAATGAGGTCACTTCGGATGTGAGCGTTCATTATATGCTTAGGCAAATTAAGGGAAAAAGTACGTCATTAGCAAAGTCTTAAATAAAAAAGGATGGAGCAAGGTTACCAAGTGAGAACTATTTAAATAAAATCAATCTCAGCCCTGGAGAGTTAATGGGGAGTGGCTTTCTATGGAAAAAGGGCTGATGGTGTGTTGATGGTGCACATCAGCATAGAAGCTGAGCACTACAGCCATGAGAGATTAAAAGCAGGGACTGAGATTTTTTTTCTAGGTTAATATTTCAAGCTTTCTAAATTTCATTCTGTGACATACCATGACTGCAGCCTTGGTTTCCAACTGCAGAAAACCGCTCTGATAAACACATATTGCTGGAGCAAATGAAACTGAAGGCTCATCCGGTTTTACCATAGCACTCGTGGTATTAAGAAGGATTGTAATATAATCCTCTTCAATGAATAACCCTACCAGATGTTATCGGGATTGCTCTGTACGGGCCATGGACCTCTTGCTAGAACTCCCTCTGTGGAAGTCCAGTTCATAAATTGTCCTAATGGGCTGCCTGCCTCGTCCCGCTGCTGCAGCAGCATGAAAGGGAGGTGGTCACCAACGGCCTTGAAAGCCGACATTATTCCCATCTGGTTTACATTACAATACTGCTAAATATTTCATACGTTTTGTTCTACAAACAAATAAAAGCAGAACTAATCTTTTTGTTTAATGTTCCTTGATTGACATTTGAGTGGGGAAAAAAGTTTGGAGTTTGTTTTGATATATTTTTTTTTCTCTACTTCAGATTTTAACATGGGTCTGCATAAGCTTTAATGGAAGATAGAGCAGATAGCCGTCGACTTTTCTGGTGGGCTTTTTATGGCACCATTGATACAGGAAAAGATACAGGGGAAATCCAGATGATGAATGTGCTGTTCAATCAGCTGGGATTTCTTGCTTGCAAGGAGATAACTCGATGAAGTGCAAACAGAGACAGGGAGCAGACGTTGACTGCTTGTCAGCTATATACAGAACTATCTCTGGCTGGGGCTGCTGGAAAACATAGCAGCTATTAGTACCCCTTTGCCCTTTCACAGCGCCCTGTCAGAGGGTCCCAAAGCACTGCAGCAAGAGCCATCCATTAAACCACAGAGCAGCGAGGCTGCTTAATCACCCTCTCTTCACAGGGAGGGGAACAGCAGCCCTGGGAGGATTCAGCCAGCATTTTAACCTCCTGGTTCCCTACACTGCCAAGGTGGATGAGCGAAGGCATTCCGGTGGGCGCTTGATGTTTCTATCAGCGGGTGCTGCCTCTGCCCCAGTGGGACACAGGTGACCCATCTCCACACAGGGACCTTCATCCACAGGGCAGAGGTTGTGAGAGGGTCAGGAGCTCTCCTGAGATGCAGATTCTCCCCTCAGGCGTCCGCCTGTGAAAATGCCAAAGGGTTGGGGCAGTTTCCTTCCAATCCAAAGCAAGTGCCAGAACAGAGCAGGGCCTCTCAGCTGATTCTTCTCTGCTCAAATGGCCACATCGAGTGGTTTATCTGGACAAATATCTTCATCAGGGTGCCAATGGGTCTGTGTTAGCTCTGAGGCCTAGTCGTGAGGTGGGATGAAGGGTTTGAAATGTCACTCAGAAAGGGGTAAATATCAACAAAGGGTAAATATTCTCTCAGCCTTTTGCAGCTTCGCCTTGCAACACGGTAACAGTGTATCAGTGTGGATAGTTAAATCACCATACTACATCTGACCATATTATAATAGTTTTCATATCATTGCACAAACAGAAATGGGTTTGTCCAATTTACTCTTGAAAAGAATTCTCTAGAGTTACCACAGGATGGATTTTTCCATGATGGCTGATGCATCAATCATCCCATCTCTTCCTCCCATAGCCTTGGTTTCCAACTGCAGAAAACCACTGCTGGCCTGAATTCAAAGGCAAAAGTGAGTCTTGGGGACTGACCCTGAGTTTTGCCTGCAAATAGGCTGTATGGCTTCTGCTGAACAAGACACCCAAGCAGTAAAATTATATACTGTTTTCTATGCTATGTTTCTTATTTTTTCTAGCAGTTTCCTCCTGGGGATTTCAAGGCCTGCTGCAAGGTTTAACTAATTCTCAGTAGCCATCTGTGAATTAAGTTCTTCTTGCTAATTACAGCTGAAGTACTATTGCCAGAGCGGGAGGCTGTCATTCTCAAGCAGTTCTCTACAACAGCACACCATAGTTTCACTCAGGATTGTTAAAAAAATACAAATAAAAAAAATTGTGACTGGTAACTGCCACAGTTCCTTGCATTCAATCATTTTCATTGTGGATTTTGACGTTCCACTTTAAAAATTTCAAATCCAGGAATAGTACATGCCGAGTCATAAAAGCTTAGGAAATGGGTTGAATCCAGAGTGCAAGGCAGCATTATAGTGTCTGATCTGCTGTCTCTGATAATACCCTCACAAGACAAGGGTCTCTTTTTTTTTTTATTCCTGAACAAATGAATTGCAGCATGTATGAAATCTCCAGAGGCCATCTGTGACTGTAATTCATTTACCCACTGTATTATGGAACAGATTTTCCAGTGAGTTCAAAACTCGGGAAAGGAGGGGGAGGGGAATAGTATGATGAGAAGGATCTGTGATCCATATCTAAAAATAAAAATATTATTCCATTGTCATATTTGATGGATAAAGTGTCTGACGCACCAAGTGAAGCCATAGCAACTAGATAAATGTTTAAAACATTTAATTTTGATACATTAAGAATGAGTTGGAGCAGGGGCTTATCGACACTGAAATTAAGCAGACATTTCTAAGTTCCTAAAAGCCTCTGATTTTGTTTAGTTTGGAAGAAATTTTCCTGTAGATAACTTGGAAGTGTAAGGGGAAGTTGGACTTGGTGCACAAAGGAGCAGCTCTGGCAGGCCAGGACTAGCAATTACCTTTCTTCTTCAGCTGTTATTTTCCCAGTGCCAGCAGCCCCTAACTGATTTGCATTGGACCACGAGAGGCCCCTTGGCAAACTTACAGACCCTTGGCTTCTGCTTTTAAATTTAAATTAGCATTTTCATTTATGACCTTAGCTGCTATAAAAATATTTTTTATGTAGGGCTTTCACTATTTCTATAGTGCTGTTAACATTCAGTAATTGTAATTAGTAGCACATCCTCATGAACAGCCAATTGATTATGTGGCTGTAAGCATCAGATTTCCTCTTTGAGTAATTCCAAGGACATCACTGAAGTTACAGCAGGAATGAATTCAGCCCACAGTGGCTGGCAGGGTTAGTGTTTACACTGCACGTTATGTTGGTACCCACTGAAGGGATACCAGGTCCTGTATTTCTTCATAGGCTGATACCATTGCAGAAGAGGGAAATGGTGCAAACTTCTAAAAATTGTTTTCTATGGACACCTGACCAAGAGTTGTGGCTGAAGGAGGAAAACATTCACTTCCACACAGTAATTAGGGGAATGTGTCTAAGCAGAGAGGGCTGGAAAGGAAGTCAAGAGAAGGAGCGACAACTAAGAGGAGAAATTCAGTGTTGTCATCAGTCTGAAATCAATGAAAGGTGATGCACTGAGACTTTTGCCTGCAGCCCCTGGCATTTGAATGCACCAGTGTCAACCTTTTCCTCTTAACATACTGGGCCCTGAAATGTCTTTCTTGTGAGCCAGTGAAGAAGACAACCATTTTCTTTTCCCTCCTCATCAAAGGATTGCAAATGCATTTATCTCACCCAACTCACACAGGTGCTGTGGGACATAAACTGAGAAGAGGCTGGGGAATAGCAGGTACAGCTGAGCTTTAACAGCTTGGCTTCCAGCCTCTAGAGAAGGCTTCACAGCTCCTCAGTTGTGCAAAGCAAGCCAAGTGGGCTTGCTTGGGGGCTGATTGTACCCTAATAGTGCTAATACTGCTACATCACTGCTTTCAACCTGACCATCACAGCCCATTAAGGATGAAGGAGCTGTAGATTGTGTTTCTTTTTTTTGCTCATGCCTTCACATCTATAGCAGATAGAATACTTTGCAGAGTGCCCATAATGCTGAGTATAGCTTTTTTACTGGAATTGTGCAATGCTGGCAAAACACTCAGTGATAGAACATGGTTTACAAAACTGCACCTTTTAACAACATTATTTTTCCAGTGGAGAACTAAGACATATTGGTAGAAATATGCTTTTACTGGTACAGCTACATCTATGCAACAGGCTTTTTTTTTTTAACATTCTTTTATGTATATATACACCATAATACTCATGCTCAGCAACATCTGTAGTCTTGGGCTTAGTGAATGCAGGCACTAGGCAAGAGGTTAGTAAGTAAGAGCAGTTTAGGCTTCTCTCCATCTCGGCTCTGCTCATTGCTCTTCAAAAACTGGGGAATATTATGAGAAATGTGGCTGCTTTGGCATTATTGCTTAATTTACACAGGGTGGCAATTTGATCCCAGAAAACTAAAATCAACTTCAAAGACAAACAAAAATCATTCAAGACCCAAAACATCCAAGGCAAACCTGAGGAAATGGAAAGAAAGATGTGGCAGCAAGGTTGAAGAAAAAGAATAATAGCATTTACATATAGAAAATAAGAGTAAATGTCAAGTGAAGCGACAGCTTTCTAACAAAGGGAAGAGGAAAGTGGGGCAAGCTGCAGATGGAAATATGCTGGTGTGAAGAGGAAGGATCCATTGGGGAGCAGGAGCGGGCAGGGAGGAGGGGACTGCACATGTTGCCAAGCGCAGGGTTGGCCTAGTGGGAGGGTGCCACAGAGGTAACAGCTAAGTGCCACAATGTGGCTTTTGCAGAGGCACCAGCTAGGGCTGAGATCTCTGTTCAGCCTCCATCTGGGTCACGGGTGTCCTCCAGTCACTGGGGAAACGGGTGAAAGCCTGCTGTGCCTGGGAAATCACTGCCAAAACTGCTTTCCTTGATTTCACAGTGCAATGTCGATTTTGCGCTTTGGGAGGCTGGGGAGGCTAATGGCTACCCAACATGCAGGACATTCATGAGAGGCAGGACTCACTCAGAACCATGTGTCCTGTGTGGCAGGAGCGCCACATCCTGCTGCTCCAGCAGATGCTGTCCCACCTAACCCAGACAGCTGAGGTGCGGCGAGTCTTCCAGGAGCAGATCTGGAAAAGGGATAAACAGGGCTCCACAGTGCTTCCTATGGGCCTGATGAAATTCAGGCCCCAGCTACGTGCCCTGAAGGGGAAAGAAGTGAGCAGGGCAGCATCGCAGGCAGTCAGGCTCCAGCCTGGGCACAGCCATCAGCCTGGAGGGGCATAGCCACACCAGGGGTCTGCTGCCCACGCTTCAGCCTGTTTCCTCAGAACTGAGCAGAGAAGCAAAATGCCTTCTGCTAAAAATCATGTCTAGAGATACTTTTTTATAACAGTTCCAATCAGGAGTCACATTGCTCATGGTATGAAACTCCAAAATTATCTTCTTCAGTTGTTGCTGTCTTGCTGTGTTTGGCTCTCCAGCTGCCTTTCAGCAGCCAGCCGGGGGAAGAGTGCTCCTGGCACAGAGGGATGACCAATCCCTCATAGGGGAGTCGGAGGCTGCACAGCAGCCAGCCACGGCCTTGCTCACTGCTGGCAGGCAGGCTGGCAGGGAACCAGCCAGGCTAGTGTCCATCAGACTTTTGGCAGAACTAACCCACACCCACAGGATCCTTACAACCAGCTGTTTTCTAATGGCTCCATTTTCCCTCCAAAACCATCTCCAACAGTGTTGTACTGCAAAGCTGAGTCCAACAGAAATTTGCTTCTGACCACCAAAGACACCGCCAAAAGGCACCTGCATGCCGTGTCTTTGCCTCCTGGGCTGTCTCCAGCCTTCTAGGATGTTCCCAGCCCTTCCTTCAGCCCCTGACACGGGGTGCTGGTGGGCGCCAGTGAAGCTACCTTCCACCAGCAGAGTCCTCTCCAGAGGACACCTGGCAAAGCTTGAGAAAAGCTAGAGGGAAAGGGGGTTTGGAGAGTAAGGTTAAATTTCTGCATGAATGCAAGAAACCTCTGCTAATGTTCTGCCTGCCATGCTGGAAGGGTGGCCACTGGGCCTGGGTATCTCACTTCAGAGCGGTCCTGAAACTTGAGGGTTTTCATCCCAGAATGATCAAGCTTGGTTGCTCCTGTCTTCCTTGGGCCCAATTTTGAGAAGAGCTGTTCCTGCTCTTGTATGCAGTGCCCTTTCTAATAGTGATGATTGGTTTGTATTTATCCTTGATAGAATCCTCACCTTGTCTGAGTTATTTTTATGGTATTTTAACCACCAGTCATCCACTTTGGTTTTGCTGTGGGAAGAGCTAAATGCAGCAATTAGGAAGAACTGGCAAAGTGCCACAATATTTTGTGGTATATTGGGCAGCCCTGTCCCCTACCAATCGACATGGGAGAGCACGTTACCCTGTGAGCTAGCTGGGGTCATGCAGATGGGAAAGGTCAATACGTACATTGCTGGGTGATTCCTGCAAGACAGCAAAAAGGTGTTTAATTTCTTATGACAGAAAACAAAGTCAACAGATGAAGACTCTTGTTAAGCAGGAGGAGAAATATAAGCATTTTCTTTGGTGCCACTTTATTCCCAGCCTCTGAAAATAGAAGCCAACATCCTGGAGAGCTGTATTGGATCAAGCTGGTAATCCAAGGTAGCAAACGCTACTGTGTACACTGGTTTCATGCTATCAGTGTCTGGAGCTGGATATCACATTGCTCTGGATGTCTTTGCCTAAACTTGGGGAAAAACTTGGCTTCAATAAAAATAGATACTAATTGTATAAGGGCACAGGCACCTTCTGCTTGCATTTGTGGAAATCTATTGATATTGGAGAGAGAAGAAAACCAGAACATTTCTGCTGGTACCTAACAAGTATCTAACAAAAATCGCTCTCAGGCATGCATGCTCACTCTCCGTTCAGATGAGCGTAGGTGGAAGTGCCAACAGCTGGCAGAAAAATGATTTTTAAACCCAAAATCTATTTTTAAACCCATTCATGTCAGCAACTTACCTGTGAGGAGCCTGGGTGCCCGGGCAGCAGGGAGGAAATCTAGGCAGTTTCACAAGCAGAGAACTTCACGAGGTTTGTGGGACGGGGCCACTCACCTGGGAGCCTGGGATCCTTACAGAGAGGTGTATTCCCATAGTATTGGACTCTCACTCAGTACAAGGTGTCAAAAGAGAGTGGTTGGGACTGGACTATGATCTGCAGAATGAGAGATTATCTGATTTTTTAATTTTATTTTTTTTTTTTGAGGACTTGGCTGATAGGATCCTTCTTGGAGAGCCCATATGCAGCCTTTGGATGCAACCAATTTGAACTGTTGCTACAGGGAACTCTTTTGGGGGCACATGTGTGTGAATGCACACACAAGACTGTGCATGCTTCTCAAGGGAAAAGGGAAGGCTCCATTTCCCCTGCCCTTTTCATACCGTGGTCTAAAACATTTGTGTTTAAATTCCATCACATCATTCAAAACCTCTGCTGTTTCAATTGGCCAAAACCAGCTGCTATTTCTTCTTTTGTTTGAAATAGCGAAGCAAAACAGTGTTTACTTTAATTCTTGAGAGCGTCACAGATAATCTGTGGGATGGAGTCCTCATTTTCCATGCACTCCGAAACCACTGAGTGTCACGCACAGCTGTCGGTAGTACAAAAAATGAAATGAAGTTGCTCAGCTCAGACAAAAGAAGATAAAAGTTCTGTGTATGTTCTCCTGTAAGAAAAAAAAAAAATGAGGCAGGGATGAGGAGAAAAATCTTAATATAAAAGCAATATGAGGATTTTAGAGACTCACAGGAGGATAAAAGAATCTGAAATCTGCCAGTAAAGAGGGATCTCTTGCCTTCCTGAAGCATGGGGATCTAATTACTCTTTTTTTCCTCCCTTCATTATAAAGCAACTATTGCAGAACATAAATGACCTTCTAGACTCTAGTAGATATTCCTGCCAAAAAGCATATCCATTATCAAATAATACATTTTCTGCTTGTGTAGTTCCAGTGTGCTCTTTTGAAAAGCAGTAAGTTCTCTTCTGACTCCCTTATCACATTTCAGGATGCCTTTAGTCATGGGACTCCGTTTATTTAGTAGTTCATGTCAAATTTACTTCAGTAAGTAAAACTTAGACTTCTTTGAGAGTTGCTTTCCTGTTCCCCAGTGTGGGAGGTGTTGGGCTTGCTCCTTCTCTCACTAAAATACGTTTAAGGTTTGCTATTGATTTCATGGCGGCCATGAAAGCGCAGAACAATACTTCTTGAGACCAAGTCTTTCTGTAGCTATGCTAATTCACACCATCTGAAGGGTCTTTTTGCAAGAAACCAGCAGCAAAACCAAAATCCATGTTTGGGACAAGCACTTCAGAAAGTTAGAAGTTAGTTTTAGAATGCATCATAGTTCAAATCAGCCTGACTAGTTGTATTGCTACACAACTCTTTTATCATGAAAGTTGAGTCTCTGATAGAGAATAACTTCAGTAAGAAAACAATAATTCTTGATAAATACACCCCCCTCACCCCCCCCAAAAAAAAAATATTAGAAACAATCTAAAATGAGGCAGCTGCTCCCCTGTGACTTCAGGGGACAGTTGTGGCCAGGCCTCCATCCTGAACTGTTCCTGAAAGCAGCTTAGGACCATGTGCTAGTTGGCATCAGCTGCAACCAGCCCATGGACCGTCCCAACAAGTGAACCACATAGATGACCATCCAGTTGGAATGGTCACAGAGAAAAGTAGTACCAGAAATGCATTTTAGAGACCCACGTTGAAATAAGTACATTGACCTCTGATGACAAAACCCAGATTAGATTGCTTTGCTTTGTGATACATTAAATGTAACAATAATAAAAGATTACAGTTTTGTTAAGAGTGAAGAAAAATGCACGATTTTTGGCTTAGAGAGTGAGCCTGTCGTTTGCTTAAAACAACTCACAAATGGGAGTTGTGCCCTTAAGAATATAACTATTCAGGAAAAATTAAAATTAGTATTGTTATTGTGCCCCACATTGTAGTCAACCATAATGATACTTGGGTTTTTATTGTTACTGTAAAATATTCTGGCATTTTGGTCCCATGGGAAATGAAAGACCAACTATCCTTATATGTTGTGTCTTCTATACGCAGGTTTGCAACACAAGAAAAGAAAAAATGAAGAGGAGTTTGCAGTAAAAGAGTCCCAGAAATGCAGAAATATGTTCTGATTTTTTTTTAAAGATGTTTCTCATTAGGACCTGTCAGTTATGACCATCTTCCCTGTGTGCTGAAATACTGAGTGCCCCACATTCATACCCAAGGTCACTAATGGCTGTCCTAGAAGCTCCGTGCATCCAAAGGAAGGCACATTCTTTCTGTCATTTTGTAGTTTCCCAAGCAAAACACAAAGCAAGATGGACTTTCTGTGTTCTTGCTCTGTACTCGCGTCGGGTATTTCAGGCTTTTATTGGCCTAAGAAGTCCAGTGTCATCACCAGGGTGAGGTTCATGGTTTTTCCCAGCTCCTGTCTCGCCTTCTACCCATCCTCTTGACACATGGAAAGAGGGTAACGTCTGAGCATGCTTTCGTAAAAGTCCAAGCCGTTGTTCAGCAGACTAGACAAATGAAGCTTGATGTGAAGGAATAGTCCACTTCAGCAGCAAATACTTTGTCTTTGGCATGAATAAGGCTTCTCTTAGCTTCTCAGTGCAGATGAGGAGAGGAAGCTCTTTTGCAAGATCTGAAGTGACTCATACCTAGCTCATTGTGTTCCTGGAAATAATAATGAATACTTGAGAAAAGATCTCCTTCAAGGCTTATGTCATTGTCCCCACTTACAGAGTGATAAGGAGGGGCCACAGGCTGCCTTGCACAGGGTTACTGGGCAGCGTGAGGACCTCGGGGTGACAAGGCTGGTGTGATAGTTCCTTCACAAGAAATCCAACTTTGGGGATGAGAGACCGTTTTCTGATCCCAGCATCCCTCTCAAGCCAGGGTCACTCCAGGGAGCTGTGCATTTCATGCTCTAGGGAGAGAGATGCCATAGATGGTACCTGGATGCTGAATCCTCCTGTCCCCTCTGCTGCACCCCAGTCTGCATTTCCCCCTGCCATGGGCAAAACAAACCTAGCTGATGGCTCATTTGAAGGAATCAGAGGATAACCCCCATTGCTTCTGCAGGAACGAGGCATCTGGAAAACTGTTTAAGAGCCCTTGATTTACTGGGCCAAACAGTCTCTAACAGCTCATCACAAAGTCCTCCATGTTGATCTGAATAGAGTAGATAAAAATTAAGTATTTATAGCTTCTGTTTTCATTTCTATTGATCACTCCAAATTTTTCTTCTTGTTTGCAAAACAGGCAATTTTTTTAATTTTTTTTTTTTTTAAATGGGCTTTTTCCCTACTGGTAGTGTCCCAGTAGCTTCATCTGAGTGCGACTCCTTTGAATGTCACTGCTGACCCACGAATGGTTCAGTCAGATCACCTGTAGACTCCAGACAAGTCAAGGCTATCAGTCTCACTTGCTCTAGTTTTCCCTTTCTGAGGTAAATTGTAGTGTAGCATTAGCTAGTTCCACCCTTCTCTAACCCTGGAAAACAGCTTCATGTTGAATGAGTGGTCTTTCAGGTAAGGCAATGGCCTCATTTGATACAGACTGTCTTCATTGCTCTGCCATTGATTTCTTATGTGATCTGGGACAAATTCCTTGATCCCAAAGTACAAATTTTCCCTCTCATAAATATATTAGTATGTGTGGCACATCAAATAGAAAAAAAATCTATTGATATTTTTGAGGCTACTAATAAAATAAATGCCATAGAACAGCTTCATAACTATCTCTGAACAAATACCACATCTATCAGCATCAGGAGAAGCAGATGCTGATTTCAAGTGAATGTGCATCTAGTAGTTGACTTTTTTTTAAACTGGGTTAGGCTAAAGCTGCAGCATGTGATTGTGAAAGGAGAGAGGACTTTATGGATGCCCTTAGCACCGGAAAAAGCTTAATCAGAATTACCTTTTATTATGCACAGGATATGTTCTTCATCTGGAAAAGACAACTTGAATGATGGGTGGATTTTTATGTCTAATAAAGCATGAACTGTGATCTAAACTTTTACTACAGTTAAAGTATTTATTAGAATGGCTCTTTCCTGTGTGGATTCTCTGTTGTCTCTCCTCTACCTGGCTGCTTATTTGATATATAAAAATCACAAGAGCATCGTATCTTTGTGATTTCTCCTTCTCAGTCAAATTTGGTTGAAACTGGTCCATGAGTTCAAAAGTTATTACAGGAAGGGCAAATAGAGGCACAGAAACACATACACAGAGTGTGATCACATAAGCCTTTTAATCCAAGCTAAAAAAAGAAAACCAATGAAATACCCCAAAAACTACTTTAAAGATGAAGCTTAGGCTGGAAACAGACTTTGTTTCACCTTCAATATTAACCATCAGTGTTTTGCCATCTGGCCTCAGTGTGCCTATGGGATGCAGGGTAACCCACTGGCCCTGGCAGTGATTTCTCTGATGCGAACACTGGGCAGTTGTACCAAAACTTCATTACCTTAAGGACTAGTACATGCGCATACTTGTCCCCTTTGGGGAGGAAAAGCTGCTGGTCCTACCCTGTGTGGCTCGGCTGCCACATCATCCCTTCTACATGAGCCTCTCCAGGGAATTCTACTGCCTCATAACTTACATATTTTGACATCACAAATAACCATGGAAACAAGATTAAGACAAGACTCAGATGGGAATTTCTGTCAAAATTTTGATCAAAATCTTCACAGCAGGACCCCGGTGGGGGCTGGGGGCCTCCAGTATCCAGCACCTCATTGATATGCCAGCAAGGGCATGCCACTCTTTCCCCATAGGACCTTCCCCAGGACAACAAACCCACCAGCCTGTAAGACACCAAATCCACCTCTCTTAATGATGATGTACCCTGATGTACACCAGTTGAGCATGGCTTACCCAAGCAAAAACCATCGAGTCAATTTATCATAGAGTAGCTTTTTGCAGACATGCAACCTGCTTGACTTTGTCTACCCAAAGCCCAGGATTTCTTGGTTTTGTGGAGAACCATTTCTATTCCACCTGCTGCCTGTCACAAAAGTGTAGTTGTCCTGCATTTAAAATGGGAGACGGCTGCAGAAAAGCACCTAGGCTGCCTCCACAAAAGGCCCTAAATGTGAGAGAAACACACAAAAAAAAAAAAAAAAAAAGGCAAAAAAAAGCAGGAGACGTAGCTCAGCCAATGCAAACATGTAAGAAACTGTACAAGGGCTCAGAAGAGAAACCAGATTGCTGTTGAAATAGCTGGTTAACATTTTGTCTGGAAGCACAGCTTCAATAAAATAGGTAAGGAAACCAGCTAAGGACCCCCAATGGCAAACATATTTATTGAGAATCCAATAAAAGTCTCAGAACAAATAGCCTGAAGGACTTGTAGACATAGCCTTTGCTGTAATAAAAATGCAATACAAGGCATCAGGGAAATGGTAAGGGAAAAGGGCTGCTCCATGAGAAAACCAAACAAGAATCCCAGAGCATGAGGCCTGGAGACACAGGCTGGGATGTAATAAAATAACTGCCATTAGGGAAAAAGAAAGAAAAACAAAGCATCTAACAAAGGCACAAAGAAGCCCCAGATACCCCAGCTAGTCTAGAAAATCACCACGAGTTGCCATAAAAACACATGGGAAAATAGGAAAAGAATAATGGCTGCAAAGTGATCAACTCCTGAAGGTACCTAAAGGCAGTGGGGTAGGCGAAAGTCCACAGGAAGCTATGTCAGCTGCAGTAAACTTTGAGGGTGCCTAGGAGACAAACCTGTAAAAGGTGACAAAACAGCGGCCTCGGAGGGGCTAAATCTCTGCATTGGAGACAGATTTACATTAAACACAAACCCTCACCTTGCACAGAGCTGCAATTTTTGTTTTCTTTATCTTGGTCAGCAAAACTTTTCTGTAGGTACTAAAAAGCTTCTGGAGAATTTCTGTTATTAAGGTACAGGAAAAATTGGTTTCAGAAACATCTGTTGATTCAGAGGGTTCGATCTGTACCCACTTAATGCGCATTTTCATGTCTCATAAAAGCAGCCAGAAAAATAGGCAATTATTGTCAAAGTCATTGTCATGTTAAGTACTGTTAATGAAAATGACATAAAATAAAGTCTTGTAGGAACAAGCAAGATTTTTTATTAAGGCAAATGGGTAAATTGAGAAAGAAGGTGATTTTCATTTCCTGGCTTCAGTCACACACTGCAGGTCATGGCCATAAAAGGGCGGTTGCCTGTCGCAAGGCCAGAACTCGCCTTCTCGGGTGCGCTGCTGCCTGGACCCCTGCCCTGATACCAGAAAGTGTGCACGAGTAGGCAGGTCTAGGCTGGTGGCTCAGCAGCACGTCCTCCTACCTGGCAGCAGAGAGATGTTTCAGTATAGGTAAGTCTGCCACAGAGGTTTTTCATCGCTGCTCCTGGTTTTACCATCAGCGAGTGTGTGAGAGTTCCGCCTGGCTGTGGATGTCCTAAGGATGTCCTCACCTGATTCTCTCCAGATAAATGCACATCTTGGAGGATCTGTGGCACACACTTTTGTTATTAATAACACAGTTCTGCAGTTAGGATTTTTGAGTCTCTTTGAAAATTCGTTCAACCCATGCCCAAAAGTTTTACACTTTAAAAAAACCAAACATATATACTTCTCCTAGAACAACTGTGGAGTTAATTTGCTTGGAAATGTGCTACAAATTGGGGTTTTTGTTGACTAGGAAACCTAACACTGACAATGCCAAGTTAGACCCATGAATCCACACATCAAATTTTACTTTACGTTACTGGCAAAGAAGTTTGTGCTTTTTCAACAGTTCTCCTTCCACCTGTTTGTCGGTTTTATTCCTTCCACCAATTGTTCTAAACCACCTATACTCCTGAAATTGTCCTTCCTGAACTGGGCTTCCTGGGCTGCAATGGTCCTGGGCACATGGTTAACGGTAGAGGGTGGAATTTTTCAGATTTCTGAATGACTCTTCAGCCGAGCAGGTAGCAGGCTGTTCTTTGCAGCCTTGATCTCTCCAGCTCCCGTCTATCCCTTTGGTTAGATTTTGCCCTCCTTGTATTATCTACAGCATCACTCCCTACTAAGGAGACTTCAAGTTATAGCCCTTTCTCCTAGTTGTCAGGCCACCTGATGTGGATTTATCCATCACTACCTAAGTAGTTTCCATCTGCCGCTAGGCTACGAAGTGCTCTGAGGACATGCCAGTGTCTGCAGTTCACAGAGCCATACGTGTAGGGGTGCTCTCACCACATGCACGTCTGGAAGGAAGAAAACCCAAAAAGACCAGTTAGAGAAAAAAAGGTTAAGCTGTTATGTCTGTGGTCCAAAAGAATGGTGAGCTGAGCTCATTCCACCAAGCCTCTTGCTAATCTGGTGCTCTCATGGGTGTGAAATATTATCAGCTGTTAGAGTTATTAACCAGGGCTAACCAGGTAGTGCGTGCGCTGAGCTATGTTTAAGGTTAACTGTGTCATTAAGGGCTTACAAACTCAATTAAAGATTTTAGTGCTCAGCAGTTAATGGTTAATTTCTGCAGATGTCCTGTTTCCAATTACTATTCATATATAATGTAAGCAGCATGGCATCACACTTCAACTCAGACAGACCGATTTTGTTTTTAATATATTCTATACCAGCAGGTCTCACTTAATTGCATAATAACCAATATTTAGTATTCCTGGAGTGTCTTTGAGATCCCTTTTAAATCCCAAGTATTTTCACCTTTCTTTTTCTATAATTATCACTGCTCCCCACCTCACTTGTGCTCATCTGACCCCACAAGGGTATGGAGGTGTATTTATTCCGCATTGTGTCATGACCCTACTGCCCAACAGGGAGGAAGAAATGCTGAGAAATGGTCCTCCTAGTCCTCTTAGCCACAGAGACTCAGAGATTTTATTTTTTCTCTCTCCTTGGAAATGGCATGGGAAGCTCATAACCTCTGAAGTGTATTGAGCAGCTCAAATGCATATTTAAAAGTCTACATTTGAGCCCGTTGAGTTTGGAAAATTTTAAGCAAC
The DNA here is from genome assembly GCA_013396935.1 of Baryphthengus martii. NCBI lineage: Eukaryota > Metazoa > Chordata > Aves > Coraciiformes > Momotidae > Baryphthengus > Baryphthengus martii. Next base: position 3,790 of record VWZK01006324.1, on the reverse strand, counting down.
AAAAACCTTCTTGTAAGACCAATTATGATAAGGGAGCCTTTGACTAGATCTGCAGATGGGGTTAACTGGAAAGCTGAGTCCTGGAGTTATACCCAGGTGGAAGGAAACCTGCTTGTGTCAGTAAAGAGGAAGAGTGAATAAATCAGGTCTCAACTAATGAGACAAATAAATTCATAACTGGAAGCTGCATTCTTACCAACTTACCCATTAGGAAAAATTGATTCCTTTCTACGCACGCAACTGTGATATTCCTCCTGAGAAATATTCTCAGTTGAGCTAAGGACATGAACACATATCTAACTCTGCACATGCGAGTAAATCTATGCTTATCATTAGATTTAAGAACATAATTAAATTGAAATTAAATATGAAATGCCTTAAGAATTACTCATGAGCTGGAAGTTCAGCCATTTAAATGCAATGTTGAACTGAGGCCTCTGGTTGATAAGGACCCAGGGAGATGCATTCCATGTGAGGCTTACAAAACTCTGTGAGATGGTTTCACAAACATTTTCAGCCATCTGATGATTGCACTATTATTATAAAGGTACGACCCACCTCTTGCCTCTGCCACACTTCCTCAGTACAGCAATCACAGAATCATAGAATGGTAGGGGTTGGAAGGACCTCTGGAGATCATCGAGTCCAACCCCCTGCCAGAGCAGGATCACCCAGGGCAGGCCACACAGGAACATATCCAGGTGGGTTTTGAGTCTCCAGAGAAGGAAACTCCACAACCTCTCTGGGCAGCCTGTTTCAGGCTCCATCACCCTCACAAGAAAGAATTTTTTCCCCAAGTTGGGTGGAACTTCCTGTGTTCCAGTTTGTGCCCATTGCCCCTCATCCCTCTGATCTTACTGTACAATCACACAACTCCAGGTGCTGGCCCACGAGACACAGGAGTGAGGGGATGGGGTGATCCCATCTTTTCTGGTGGCTGCACAATCTTCAGCCAGGCAAGCTGATAAGAAAACTTCTTGTGCTTTGAGGGCCTGTTATAAAGTTCACATCATTTGGAAAATCTTTGCACTCACTTCGGATCTGTTCTATTGCATGTGAAATTGTGGCTCTTTGAGTCATTCTTTCAGGTAGAGGAGCTTTTTGAAGGATGTTTAAGGAGATGTTCTTTGATATTAACAGAGGTGCTGCATTAGTAACCCCTATGGCTATACAAGCTATAGTTAGTCTCCAGAAAAGTTGTGAGCCACTCAACAGTAGAGACCTACTTTTTTTTTTTTTTTTCTAAAGAAACATCAACAGGAGTCATTAACACCAGTGGAATAATTGTGCTCAGCCATTGTAAACTGGGAAAGATACGAAGAAGGTGTTAACAAAAAATATCATGGATGGTTTGGGCTCAGAATTTGTCTACATGTCTCTGGAGTTTTATGGTGAGATCCATCTTTCTCAGGTGTACAGAGGTTTTCAGTGTGGGTAGAGCTACCCTGGGCCAAAGTTTCCACTCTGGTAATTGTTCAGAAGCTGTGGAAAAAACTCCACCAAGATATAAGACCCATCTTAACAGCTAGTGCTTCTTGCTCCAGATAATAGGGGCACTTTTAAACCTTGTCACGTCCTACAGAAATACAGATTATTGGACACCTCTAAATGCTCCCCACTGAGTCTCCCCCCACAAGCCTGTAAAGGAATGACGCATGAATGACAGATATCAATCTCATCCTTCAAGGCATCATTGGATGATGTTCACCCAGGCCATGTGAGTATGAGCAGCGAAGAACAGATCCAAAACCATAAGATTTATCTATTAAAAGACAATGCTGCCTTTTTCCTTCATTTAAGCAAGTGAAAATGAAGGAACAGACAATGTTGCTTAAGGACCTGTTTCTGCTTAGTGCTGGTCCCCTCACTAAAGACATCTATTTTTATTAGGCATTTATTTTTCAATAACAGGGGCACCTCTAACCAAGAACAGGCCACCAGAGTAGAGAATGACCCCAGCTCCCTGCAAAGAGATGAAATCAACTGATGAGTTGAAAGGTTTTCTCGGATCTCACAGGATTTTTCTTTGCCCTTTTTTTTTTTCTCAGTGGAGACTTAAAAAAGCACTCAAGTGGATGGCAAAGTGTCTCACAAATATCTTGTGTAATTTGGCAACCACCATGTTCCACATTTAATTTCATTACAGCACATTGAATGTTTTGGGGTTTTTTTACAATGGTTTTTGCACCTTTAACAACATGTTGATTATTGCATTTTGAAATAACTCACTTCTTTAAGAATAACTGAAGTGAAAATTTCATTTAGAATTGCAACACCTGGAGAAAATCAACATCACGTGACTTGTAGGCACTTCTAAACAGGAAATACTCCATTTATTTTTTTAGCTGTGTTTGTGTAATAAAGTCTAGCATCCAAGTGTGAGCAACACATTTTCTTGTTTTATTAAACAGCATGAAAGGATTTATTACTTCTCCACTGAATGCACTTCTGGCACCAAATGGAGCTGGACAATAATTGTCAGGCACTGACTGAGTTTAACATTACGAGAAAACACCTTTGGTAGAGTTCGGAGTTTATTGCATAATGAAAAATACGCCTAGATGGTGAGGCTTCCTTTGAGAATTTTCTTGGTGAGTGTAATCTCAGGTACTACTGCTTAATAAATTGGATTCTTTTAAATGGAAATTAAAGTACTGAAATAATATCTAAGAAGGTAATTTTCCTTTTCCTACTCCAGCTATGAAAAGTTCCTTGAGAAGGAAAATAAAAATAGAAGGAATGGTGAATATTTCTTTTACCACTCAATGGGTTAGGGCTGTGAGATGCTCTCAAATAGCAGTGTACCATGCTCAGGACTTTTGTCCTGATCCCTCTCAACTGCACTGGCTACTCCTGTTCCTGTGGTCCCACCTCAGGCCAGAGCCCGGCATGAAGGACTTTCCTCTCTGTTTTCCTTCCCTGTATTGCAACAGAAATATGCCCTGGGCGGGGCAGAAGCGTTGAAGATGGTCTTGGCTGGAGAGAAGAAGTTCCTGAGTGTTTTGCAGGTGTTCTTGCACTGTTGGGAAGTCCCCAGAAACACAGACTGATGAGAAAAAGGGAGAGATGTGGTTAAAATCAAAGTCCTGCTCTTTAGAGGATGAGCAGAGGGGATTGACCTGCAGTGCTCTGTTCACAAGTTCCTTGCAGCTCATACAGGCAAACGTGCCCACGTGAAATGCCTAGAAAATATGAGTGACAGAGCTTTATGCTCTCTTGACGCTGTCACAAATGACTGCTCAAGGTTGAAATAAGAAAAAGGTCCTGTATATCTCTATGGTCCTGGGCTGACAAATTCTTCCCAAGGTGTCTCAGTGGAGCATTGCAGCACTCAGCATAGGATTAATTTTCCAACGAGACTGGCAGTGCATGTGTTAGAGGTTTGAGGTTAACTACAGGAATTGGAAAATGCTTTACACAATCACCAAATTAGGAGTTCTGACTAATGAAAAGCTCTCCCGCTAACTGCCTTCTCAATGCAGGACAGCAGGCTCTGGGCACCGTGGCAGGTCCTGCCCGGGCTGTCCTTGTGGGGAAGGCAGGAAGATGGGGAGGGGAGCATGGGTGGGCCTGGTCCCCCTAACGCAGGGAACCACTGAAAAGCTTCTTTCTGAGAATTACCACAGTCTTTGTCAATATGCACACACACAGCCCCCAACCCTCCACCCTCATCCCCACACCTACATCCACACCTCCTTGAGTGATCCATAAAAGAGTACATTGGGTTATAACTGGGAACCCTTCCCTTTTGTTGTTGGGTCGGTTTTTTCGTTTGTTTTGCAAAAAAATG
>VWZK01006323.1:289136-306610 GCA_013396935.1 Baryphthengus martii | reverse complement strand
CGCTGAGGCCAGCGGCCTCCCGCCCGCCGCCGCCCGCCATCGAGTTTCCTGACGAGAGCCCGGAGCCGCGGTTTGACGGTAAGGGGGACCCGTGGGGACAGCCCTGTTTTCTGCGGGAGTTGTGAGGGAGCAGGGACGGCTCCCCGCTTTCCTGCGGGTGACGGCCGGGCCCCGGCTCCCCGCTTTCCTGCGGGTGACGGCCGGGCCCCGGCTCCCCTAGGTTTGCAGAGTGGGAGGGAGAGTAGAACCTCCGCCTGCCTTCTTCCCTTCCTTGCCGATCGCCTGGAGGGAGCGGCAGCCGCGGGGGGTGATGCAAGAGCGGGCAGGCCCATGACAGCGCGCCCTGTACTGCGGCCGCTGTGGGAGCTGCTCCTCCCTCAGGGAGAGCCGAGTTCTCCCCCGGTAGCTTCTTCCTATATGCATTTACAAAAATTAATTAGGTTCGTAATTAGCGTCTTAAGCTTCTCGCTCGGTGGCAGCTCATGCGGTGCCTTTTTGTGAGCCAGGGTCGTGTCGAAGCTGTGCGAGTTAGTGTGTGATTTTGATGTTTTGTTAAATAGGTGTGTACTGAGACCTAAAGGCATTCGTCTGACTGTTGTTTTCCAGAATCGGATGTGCCAGCGGAGCTGCGAGTTGCAAACGGGTCGCAAAAGTTTGTGAATTTCACTTCGACCATTCAAAACCAGCTGCTGCTGGTGTCATTGCTGGAGCACCTCTGCCACATGTACACGCACAACCCTGTTCATTCGAGATGTTTGTTCCGAAGTTAGTAAGAGGAGTTCTTTCTTGTCCCTTTAACAGCTTTACTGCAACATACACCAGATTGTTGTGTGCAGAATTACAGTGTATTATCAGTGCATGTTGTAGGTCTCATTACATTGGGATGAGTAATTCTGAGAAGAGATCAACTTAATTGGGAATGAGGACCTGTCTTATTACTGAAAACAGTAACAGAATATTGTTGCAGTGACAGTATGAACAGACAGTTCTGTTCCAGCAAAATCATGTGAGTTGCTTCATGAGAAGGGGTAGCAGGGTAAATTATCTAACTGTCAAGTCTGGTTTAAAAACACAGATACAAGAGGAATTGAATACAAATATTTATCAAGAAATAGCTGTAGCACAGTCTTCACTAAATCTTTTGAAATTAGGATCTGTGAAAATAAGAGTAAATACCTTTGTAAGTCCTCTATTTTCCCATAAGTTATTTTGATATATTTTTGGAGAGCTTGCATTTTTAGGTGTGAAGTGGGTTTTTTTTTTAAATCTATCCTTTTGATACGTGACTTAAATATTTTGTTCATTTAAGTGCGTATCTAATGCATTTGAGAAACAATCTCCTTACTACACATGATCGTAGAAAACAAAGTCTAATATATTGCCCATACTTAAAATCGAAGCCATTTATAGTATCTGGTAACAACACTGCAGAAAACTCTCATTTTTTTTATTCCTATAGTCCGATGTAGATATTTGGCCCAAGGTGTTATTACTGTATCACTATGGAAACCAGAAATATCAGGGGGAAAAAAATAAAACAACAAACAAAACCCAAGAAAATTTCTTGCTAATCATGTGTAGTAATCTCTGGTTTGGTTTTGCCTGGTATATTCATGTTGGCAAGGGTGGGTTTTTCCTGCTTTTCTGGTGTGTGTGACTGTGTCCATAAGGCTTGTGTAGCAAAATTCCTGATTTCTTACAGGTTCACTTTCAATAAATTTTATCTCCTTTAAAAGATAAAGAAGCTGATCTTTGAAATCCGGGTACCAAGGAAAATTAAAAAAAACCCTCTTATGAGCAGGTTTGTTTTAAAACCTTGGAACGCCTAAAACTTTTAAGTACATTTTTATAGCACCTTCACAGCTGCATCTGTGTCCAGTATTTGTTAGGTTTTTTGTCTGCCACAGCGTTATGTCACTCTAGCTGAGAAAGAAGTGCAGCTTGCAGGGTGGGGGTAGAAGGGAGTGACTTCTTCGCTCTGAGTAGCACAAATGTGTGAGTTTGTGGATTAGAAAATCTGGACATTGCCATTTTTTATTGTAAATGTGTTCTCGTAATTATGAACATGCTTTGAATTTCTCTTTTCACTGATCAAAATGAGTCCAAGGGTAACGAGTGAGTGAATGGGTGGATGTATGTATGATTCATCTGCTGAGATAAGAGGAGATGCAGTTGTGACCATAAAGGACGTGGCAAATAACTATATTATGCAAAGGGATTCCCACAGAGCAGCTCTAGTTTGGATTTAATCAGTTTTTATTTCTCAGGGTATGGGAAATGGCATTAGAGTGACTGTTCCGTTTTTCAGATGCGCTCTTTTTCAATTAAAGTTTCTCATGTGAAAACCAGCAACTGTTTACACGGTCTTGTTGACAGGCTCTATTTAACGTGACCTTTTTCGGTTTGTTTGCGCAGTACTTCGTCAGGCTTTCACAAGAACAGGGTTGCTCTCCCCTTTTGCCTTCTGTGATGAATTTAGTACTGTAAGACTGCAGCATAATAGAGCCATTACTGAACTAATGAAAGCAGCTAATCGACAAATACTGAATGGGGTAAGCTTTGTGAAATTTCTTTGGCAGCCTCTGCAATAAGGAGTTAACACATCATTGCATCCAAAGAACCTTTTGTTTGTGGGTTCTTTTAATATTGGGTTGGGTCCTTTAAATTATAATCCCAAATGGAATTGCTGTTCTACCTGAGTAGTTTGGAATGGCATACTCTGGTACTACAGGTGCAAACCAAAGCTTTTGAAGCCATCAGTATTTTGTTCTGTATTAAATAATAATAAAAAATTCTTCCTAAACACAGGCAGGGTATATTAAGATTGCCACAACTTTTTTTTTTTTTTTTTTGTAATGGACAGACATCTGTTTTTAAACTGTTCCAGTTGATTATGTTAACATTCTCATATTTATATTTGTCGAGGGCGTAATTTGTATACTGCATAATGTGCTTCCAGCTAAATCAGACCAGTGAGCTTATCTTGCTGCTTGAACTAAGCTAGTTAATTTTGTCTTAAGTACATTTTACAGCCCTCATTTTATCCTATTTGCAAGCAGAACTCTAAAAGGGCAGTAATCTCGCCAGCGGAGAGATGTTAGCAGATTACTAGGAGGGTAATAATACTTTAATTTGGTGAAGCTCTCTGCAGAATGTGAATGAACATCAGGAACCTTATTTTCTGCTAGGAACATGGTTTTAGTTTCTATTTTGATTAAGCTGTCTGTGCTGATGGTGTGGTAGAGCTGTTACCCTCTGCGGCATGTTTTTTATGTTGCATTTTGTTTTTTTCACAGGAACTTGATAATGGAGATTCTTATGGAATTGGGTATGTATTCAAAGCATTTAGAAATGCTAAACTTAACTCCCTCTCTACAGTTCTGTGCCAGGCTTTGAATTTAATTAATATTGCATTTCACATTTTGGCTCTGAAAACAGGAAAAAAAAACAACAAACAAGCAAAAGTGGTGAAAACTTCTCCAAACTCTCAAAATGATCTGGTGAAAATTCCTTTTTCGGTACAACTCTCACAGTTAGTACCATTCAGGAAAACAAGATTTATTAGCCATAAACTTACAGAAGTCATCTTAATCCTTATGTTAACACAGAGCGTGGATTTGTAGCACATGTGCATGCTGTTGGTACAGTACGGTAATGTCAAAGTATTTTCTTCTTTTCAGAATGTAAATAGTATTTCTAGTATTTCTGTCTATATAATGCACTACTTGTAAGTTTTGATTTAATTTAATGCAGCCTAACTTTGTTGATTAGGGAAAAAGAAGTTCTCTTCGAAGCACAGACTTCACGATACTTGAATGAATTTGATGAGATTGCAAGGCTAGGAAAAGGAGGATATGGTAAAGTATACAAGGTATTTACCTTCCATTTCTAACTGATCTGCTTATACCTAATTTTTCTTTGAAATTTAGAGTTACTGTTTTGACTGTTCTGTTAACTTTTCTAATGGAAAACCTAAAATAATTTCCAACAGAACAAATGCAAAAATGCACACAGGAAGGATGTTGGCGTTTCATTTTAAAAAATGCTCACGGGTAGTTTCTATTTTCTGTTTGTCAGAAGCAGCATATATTAGATGTTCTACTTTGTGTATTTTGACCTTTTCAAGTGAACAAAAACTCCTTGTTTCTTGTGTGAAATATTGTGATATATTGACTTAAACCAGCCACAGTCTCCACGCTCCATTGTTCCAGTTGTGGCTGCTTGGAAAAAAAAGCAGCCTTAATATGAATGTAAACTGTCCAACCCAATGCTGAATTGTAATAAACACTTGCAGCGTATGTGCCATATGCAAAGAACAGTTGTGGTCTTAGGTTTATCGAGAACGTGTTTAACCAGTTATCAGGACCTGGTCTGTAAAGCCATGTATTTCACTGGGTTGAATGTCTGCAAGTCCTGAAAGAAGCCAAAACCAGGGTATCGTTACCTTAGACAGGTGAGGCCTACTCCCAGTTCTTCTGTGATACAGCCGACAGGTTATGTGAGTAGAGTGCAGTAATTTAATTTTTAGAAAATAGTTGGTTCTGAAGGATTGAATAATTCATTAATCTAAACACAATAGCATCTAATCTTGTCCTATTGCCGTTATTTTCAGGTCAGAAATAAGTTAGATGGTCAGTTCTATGCTATTAAAAAAATCAACATTAAGAAGGCTAGAAGAAGAGATTGCATGAAGGTATTCTTTTTCTTGTGCTTCATATGTTTTAACTCCCTGTTTAGCTGGATCTGTTTTAATGTAGTAATGCAGCTAATATTTCCCAAAACATCAAAAACCTTGATAACATTTTTTATGAATTCAGAGTTTCTAAAGATTCGATCCTATCAATACCTAATAGGAAATAAAAAAAGGAGGTATTTAAGTTCATTAAAATAAGCAGATTGTTAACTTGAACTTGATCATCTCTGCAACTATGAAAATTAATTTGTTTTAAAGCTTCCAAATTTTCTCCATTCCTGTAATAATTTTGTCTGCTCTTTCTCTGTCAGAAACTGTTACTTTTTGTTATCTTTTGGGTTTACTAAGTGCTCAGGTTAAAAGACAGTCATATAGCTTCTTTTTGGTCTTTTTAGGTGCTACGAGAAGTTAAAGTGCTGGCTGGGTTACAGCATCCTAATATTGTAGGCTATCACACTGCTTGGATGGAACAAGTTCAAACAGTACGCCCAAAAGGAAAGTACAGCACAGTGTGTAATTTTTGCTTGCATCCTGCTTATAATCTCCCTGCTATTAGTTGCAGGAGAGTATTACTTCTCTGATAAAATAATTCTATTTTTCCCCTCTTAAAACAACCAAAAGAAGCAAGCTACAGATGACCATCGGGTTTTCATGTCCCTCTGTGCACTTCAGTCTCTTGCCTAATAATTTATTTGTTACTTAATGATGAATTTGGAACTTTGGAAGTATTGGTTTCACTTCTGGTAATATATGAGGAGAATTTTAAAGTTGTGTGAAGTTCAGTGGAATGCAAAGAAAAGCTTTTAACGCAAGAAGTAGTGAGTTGACAAGTAGAAGAATTAAATACTGTGGAATGAGCCACTTCAGATAACGGGGGGAAAACTGATGAAAAGGTGAAAAAAAGCCACAAATTTGCTACCATGTTTTAAAATCTCAGAGTTGTAGCAGAACTAGAATAAGTCTTCCACTATGCTTCTCTTCCTATTTGGAAAAGAGTTTAGGAAAACTGAAAGAACCTGGAAATAAATATTTTAATGGCAAAAATAAATAAATAAATAAATCCCTGTTATTTTGATTTCCACATAGGGTTTTGCTAAATTTGATGAATTGCATTTCATAGTTTTGCAGTTGCAGAGCAATCTGTTTTTTTTGTGTGTCAGCTGCTGTCTGTAACTACTGAGAATTTATCTGCTTTTATGTTTGTTTTACACCTTCTCTGCCCCCTTTTTTTTCTCTTGAAGTTTCTCTGTTCTGAGCTCTTCCCACACTTTGTCCTTTTGTAACCCTTATCCACTGGTCCCTTATCTTCTTGTTCTTATCCAGAATGCCTTTTGATCTTTAGTGGGAGAATTGTTTATGCTCTATATGACTTCATTGCTTTCTACTGGGTGTCAGTGACTTGATACCCGGTCAGCTATAAGCACAAAATGCATAGAAAGTTCACAGTGTGGTAAGACAGACAAGACTTTTTAACGAATGATACTGAGAATCACAAAGGATGCAAGTTTTTTGTGCTAGGAGTACTTCATAAGTATTTAAGAGTGATAATGTAAGTACTTAACTACATCTATAGGTAGGTCCTGTGGTATTGAATAGTTCTACTCGGTTTACAAGATTGGTCTTTCATATTTGCTTCTGTGTGCTAAACCAAACTTTTTTTGACAGAAATAATACAATTTTAATAATTATTTTTTTCCAAAATATTGAGCGTTTTCAGCAGGGTAATGCAAAGGATGTGCCCTGTGGAGCTGCTGCTTTAACTGTGTGTTATCATATATATTATAAGCCCTAATTTTGAACTGCCTGAGTTCTTAAAGGCAAAATCTGGGTGACTAGTTGAGAGCCCAACCCTTTCAGTGACCTCGTACAACATGTATTCTCTTTTCATTTAAATAAAAGATGAAAAACATATTACGGTTGCTTCTTAGCAGACAAACAAGCACCTTTTTACAGCAGCAGAAATAGAGAAAAAGATACCTACAGGTAATGAAGTTTAATTCAGTAAGATGCTGTAGCTTAAATGTTAATTTATAGTAAATATATGCATGCTTTGTTTTGTGAAATACCATATTTTAATTTCATCCAATAGATAAAACAGTAATGGAATTGCAGCCATTATCTTTGGAGCAAGAGAGTAGCAAGTAAGTATTGTAAACCTTCACAATAACATTGATTTGGCTTTAACATGGGGCTTTTTTTTTAACGTAACGCTAAAAGAAGACAGAATTCAGCATATATTGCTGCATCCAAATTATAACAAAAAAAAAAAAGTCTTAATTATCCTTGTCACTGTTTCTTGTTGCATATGCTGAAAAGTATTACTGAATACTTCTACCTTCTTTGGATCTCTCAGTTTGTGAGTGCCTTGATGTGGTACTGGGCTTCAAGGTTACTTGAAAAGTTCTGTGCCAGTCAGCAACTCTGATTAGTACTGTGGAGTCTTGTTAGAGTGATGAGGCCTTTTGTTTCTCTGAAGGGTTGATTAGCCCTGTCAGTAAGGAGATGGGAGTCCTATGAAAAATACAGTGTCACTTCCTAAGTTTAAAGGGAATGGGTGCATCATACCTCTGTCCAGTGGATGCTGTGACCTAGGACTGTGTGTATCTTTGAGCTGTCTGGATCAGCTCTCAGAAATCCCTGCAGGGGGAAGGTATTAAAAAGGCTAGAGCCTGCGCTGCCAGTTATGTAATCTTAAAGGTTTATGTGGGGAAACAGATGAACTGTTACCCTGGAATGCAGCCTGCAGCGGGGAAAATGAAACCACAACAAAACTTTTGAAATGGTGTCTCACAAATAAATAGATGGTGTAAAACTATGCGTATTGTGATTTCTCTCCCTTTATTATTTTTAGTGATCGCTGTCGCATTCAGAGTGTGGAAAGTGGTAGTTCAATTATCTTTGCTGACCTTACTTCACAAGAAAAGAAGTCCTGTGACAGTATCAGTCTTAGAAATCTGGGTAGTGGATTGGTGCAGAGCATGGATATAAGGAACAGTTTTACAAACAGCAATAGTAAAGAGTGTATGAAACCAAATAAATGGGAATTATCCATGGAATTAAAAGAAGACTCTGTAAGTAGTGTCAGCAGTAGATCAATTGATGTGAAAAATCATTCAGCATGGGGACCTCATTCTAATCTGGATCAAGATGCCAGCACCGCAAGTCAGTCCTGCACTGAAGAATGCTCCAAGAATGATGTAGCTCTCTGTGGAGACTTTGAGGTAAATACAGTTCTCTTTAAATACACTTATTTATCTGCTGTCTAATTTAATGGTGTTTGTAAAGTGGGGTTTGGTAGACAGGAATTATTTATAATGGTAAATTTTAAATAATAACTGCTATTAGAGCTAAAAATACAGACAATTTTTACTTAAGCGGGTAACCTTACTACAAGGGAAGCTGACCAGAGAAGCTGGCAAAACGCAGCATACAAAAAAGTTTCTGTGTGTTTGTTGTCTTGTGTCCTTTCAAAGTACTTACATGAATAAAAAGTACTACTCCTGCATAAAAAGAAAGAAAACAAACCAAACCAAAACAAATAACCAAAAAAACCCCAACCAAACAAAAAAAAACCCAAAACAACAAAAAAAACCAAAAAGACATTAAACTTGAAAATCTTCAGCATTCAGAACGACGGCCAAGTCACATATTACTGATGAAACTGTCTAGGTCTGTCAGGTGGTGCCTCCACGGTGTAGGATTAGGTGTGAAAAAGAGAGAAGCAGATTTGGGCCGCCAATCACCACTGTGGCTGCACTTCTGAAGCTCTGTAGGTGTTCATACCACTGAAATGTTCTGCACAACACAGCAAGCTCTGGGTACTTCAAGCTTTTGCTGTCGTTTGGAGTTCCCTCTTGCAAGAAATCCAAGATTTTAAAGATGTTTACTTCAGTTGTCCAGGTTATCAAATGAACTGGTACATTATCAGAAACTGAGTATGAAGTTAGATATTCCTGTTAATCATAAAATGCCATATCTATTGGTTTTGCTATTTTATATTAACTTACACTACTTTCTTAAGCCAGAGTGAACCTCTGTTCAGTATGTCTAGAAGCTTTTAAACTCTCATTTGAATATTAAGGTGTGTAGCTGGCTGTTTTGTTAGCTGTTATTGTATAACAATTGTTAAAATTTGAGAAAGAAGAAAAAAAAGAGAAACGACCCAAACTAGACAGCATTGTTGCATCTGCTTCTTGAGTGCAGAACATTTCTAATGCTGTATTTGATGTCATTTTGGTATCTGTGGGTTTTTTTAATTTAATAAAGAAATATTGCTTTTATTAGCTTTAAAGAAATTAAGGAAATGTCTTTCATATTACAGCGGCAAAATTACGGACCATTTTTTTTCTCTTAGGTGGAGTATCATTTGATGCTTCATATACAAATGCAACTGTGTGAAATATCCTTGTGGGATTGGATTGTTGACCGTAATAAAAGATGCAGCGAGAGAACAGAGGAAGCTTCCAGTAAGACTCATTATTGTCTTAAAAATGTACTTGTTCATTATAAAGCAAATATGTCTTTTTTCCTATTTGGAAGTCCACTTGTCTGGTTTTGTATTTTACTTCAGCATCTTATAATATGGATCTTCTTCATTAGATTCTTTATTCACTTAATCCTATAGCAGCTGGTGTTGAATCTCTGTTATGATAGATGTTGGTAAAAGAGATTTAAGTTCATGACCTAAATTTGGCAGCTCTTCAAAAAAAGAATGAATGCATGCCTGAGGCGGAGTTGTTACCTGGAGAGATCTGTGTCTGGGCAATACTACTTATTTGGAATAGAGCGTTTTTTAATTCACAGAATCTGCTTTTTCTCAGTAAGGTGTTTAAAAAACTGAAATTTTGCTTTGGTAGTCATCTTGCTGCTCCAAAATAGAGCTTTTCACAAGCTAGTTTATCTACTGTGGAAAACATAAATACATCTTTTGTTCTGGACAAGTTACAACACACTTCATAGAATCATAAAATACCAAGTTGGAAGGGACCCCAAGGATCACCTGGTCCAAACTTTTTTGGGAAAAGCACACTCTAGGTAAGGTGCCCCACCACCCTGTCCGGCTAAATCTGAAGAGTGTTGGGAATTCCCTGCTTCCTTGGGGAGGTTATTCCAATGGCTGATTGTCTTTCCTTGCTATGAAAAATTTTCCTCTTGTGTCTAATCTATATCTCCCCAGTAGTAACTGGTACCCATTACCCCTCATCTCTTCCATGTGACTCCTTGTAAAAGGGGAATTTCCATCTTCTTTTATCTTTGTTCTTAAGAACAAATAAAATTTGAAGTTTTTAACTCCTATGCTGGCTAGCTTGCAATTGCTCCGAAGAATCTCACATTTACTTAGCTTGAGTGGCCAGGGAGTTCCCATGCCCGGATATCAAGCTGTCTTCAACAATGGCTGACACTTGGAAGAACAAGTCTAATGCTCTAAAAGCATCAGAGACATGTTCCTTTCTCTTGGGTGGCTGTATAAAAAATGCATGTGCTTAGCAGGTTGCAAGACGTAAACCGTATGATTAATGTTTAATCTTCGCTTTAATCACTATTAAGATCAATCTGTTCTCTTCAGTTGTGGAGTCAGGTTTACCAGCTATCAGCTGACTTCTACTAATCCCTCTTGTAATCACAGTCTTTCAGCTTTCATAAACTAAAAGATGATGTTCCTGGTCAGGGAATGACAGAATTACTAGAGCGTTTGACCTTGCAAACCACCGATTTTCACAGGCGACAGGAGAGGAAAGGTGAATGCTATCATAGGTTAGAGATTAAGAACAAGAAACCCAAGTCGGAGTAAATGGTGAGTGTTCAGAGTGGCAACAGACATGTTAGATCTGGGTCACTGGAGTAGAAAGACAGTGTAGTTTAATAAAACAGTAATATGAGAAATGGTAGAAAAGGTGAGATGGTAAGTTTATTTAGGACGGCTACAACCAGAGGAGTGCGGGGAATTTCAGAGGGTAGCACAACAGCAGAAGGATTAGGATCCAAAAAGGAAGGGTGCAAATCAATACCGAAAACATACCACTAGGTAAATTAGTATCATTTTATCTGGAACAATATTTTTCGGTTTAATTCAGGATTTACATAGAAGTTTGTTAAATTTGTAACCAAATAACTATCTGATAGGGTTTGGAGGAACTTTTTCAGGAAGAGATATTCATGTCTCCTCAACTTTCCTTTTTGGAATGTTGAGGTTAGTGGCTTTTGCTGTTTCAAAGCTCCTATCTTAAGAGAAGCGTGGGGAATTCGGTTTTTAAACTATCCTTATTCTGTTAAAAATTTCTTCCATGTCATAAACAGACAGAATTCCACAAAACATAGCACCATAAACTTAAATAACTCAGTAAAATAAGCTGGAATAATTCAGATTTTAAACTGTTTCCAGGTCCGTACCATCTTGTGGATGTCCGCTGGACAATGAAAATTTTTCAGGAATTACTGGAAGGAGTTTGCTATATTCACAGCATGGGAGTGATGCATCGAGACATTAAAGTAAGTTCATCAAATTATTACTTGAGGTTGAAGAAAATAAAGGTAACTTACATGATGGGAGAATGAAAGCAACTTCATAGTCACATTTGAGATGACCGGGGCTCTTAAGAATTTAGCCATGTTATATATTAAATAATACATGGTTTCTTCTATACTGGTACCATACTCGCTTTACTATAAGCATAGTACCCAGTTATGTTGATTTACAAGTGGATTAAGATTAAGCTCTGGAAATGTTTTCTCCTTTGTCAAGTGCTTTTCTTGTCAGGTGGGTTTGTTTTGTCTTGGTCTGTCCTTAACCAAGGCAGGACCTAAATTATGTTAAAAAAATACTTTAGGTAATAATTAAGCAAAGCCCCTTGACTACACCTCAGTTTGCTAACAGCATATCAGGTAGCTTTTGAAAATATGTTCGTTATAGTTACTTGTTTTTTAAAAAAAATAAAATCTCAATTGCAAATAATTGCTGTCTTTCGAAGTGCTTGCTGTCTCCTCTAAGGAACTGAAATTGTAGGTGATGTTAGTGAGTGAATGAAAAGCTTAAATAACACATTGAGTGGTTAGAATAGGATGCCCTTTATGTATTCTTGTGAAGGTTTGGTTTTTTTTTAATTCTAATTAAAAGCTTAAATTGCCTTTGCTTTCTTGCTCATGTTAATTTCCATTTAATAGAAACCCCCCTGTACTAAGCAATAGTGCTTTCTCTTCTCATCCAAACGTACCTAAGCTCAGAAACCTTGTGACATAGACTAAGTAAAACCAGGAATTTCATAGAATATTTTCTTTTGTCTGGCAAGTGTGCTTTTTTTTCTGGATACATAACACTAACATTTCTTCCCCTTACTGGTCCTAAAGCCAGTCCTGTATCCAAAATCCACGGAGAAAACTACTTCAAGTTTTTTCCAGTCAGTGCTTTCTACTCAATTCTGTCATAATTTTATTTTTTTTCATTGCAACTTCATAGAACCAAATAGTATGTTGCAGCTGTGCTTATCATATAGAAAAGTGTATTTTGGTTTACATTGTCTTGCCGAAAGATGGTATTAGTCCCTCTTCCTGTTGTATCAGTTGGTCTGTTTTGCTGTCTGCTCTTGCCTGTTCCTGTTAACATTACTGTTCTACAAATTTCCTATTTTCTGCTAAAAAAAAAAAAGTATTACGTTACCTTCCCACTAAATCTTTGGTTTTCCTGGTTTGCTTTTCCTTTTTTCTAGATCCTTCATATGTGTTCTTTCTGCCCAAACGGTGTTGCTAACACACACTTTGGTATCAGCTATGACTATTTTTTTTTGCTCTCGCTAATAAAAGTATTAAATATTACCTTACACTTACGAAACACTGGATTTTATTAACTTTGGAAGAGCTGAAATTTCATAATCCTTTATATAGATATATTTTAGATTTTATACTGTCTTGTTTTGTAGCCCAGAAATATCTTTCTATATGGATCAGATCATCGCGTAAAAATAGGAGACTTTGGATTAGCTTGCAGAGACCTTCTTTGGGATGATGCAGACCAGCCATTTAAGACAGAAAGGATAAATGGTAAGGAAAAAAAAGCTTAACAGGTTTCAGTGTTTTAAGTTTCTATGATAGTAAAACCGTTTAAGATTAAATTAAGCAAAATGGTAACGATGCAACACTAGCTGATTACGTCCAAATTGTCTTTTTAAAGGACTGACACATACTTCAGGAGTGGGGACTTGCCTCTATGCCTCACCAGAACAATTGCAGGGATCTCACTATGATTTCAAGGTAGAGTATTTTTTTTCTATTCACACTTGATAATAGATAATAAGAATAAAACAAGCCTTTCAGTAGGTAAATACATAGTATATAGTAAATATATAAATATTTCTCCTTACTGTTCCTTCTAATGTTTCTGTTGAAGCATGGATTTCAACTTTGCCTTCTAGTTTGCTGCTAATGCAAAAAAAAATGTTTCTAAGATCATCTTGAGTAATGTGTATAGATTGGAAATTGTGTTCCTTTAGTAGTGTCATGATACTTTTCATATCATTGTGAAACTTCATTGTCATGAAACTTTTTCATATTATGCATTTTTAATGAGAAAAAGAAATCTAGTAATTAAAAAGAGCAATTATCCCAGATTTTTTTCTTCACCCCATTACCAGTCAGACATGTACAGCATGGGTGTCATCCTGCTAGAACTCTTCCAACCGTTTGGAACAGAAATGGAAAGAACAGAAGTTCTTACACATTTGAGGAATGGACACATTCCTCATACTTTCTACAAAAAATGGCCTATTCAAGCCAAGTATGTTAAACTTCTTACCAGTCAGAGATCTGCAGAAAGACCAACTGCTGCTCAGCTTTGTGAAAGTGAACTATTTCATACCACAGAACATGTAAGTTATGCCAATAACCTCAACCTTTACACGATAAAGAAATGTAAAAATAGTGTTTCCGTGCTTGCATTACGGTGGTTGGGTTTGGTTTGAACTTAGAGGAATGTGTCAGGAAACACCCACATGTTGTGCCAGGAGAAATTCAGATTAGGTATTGGGAAGAATTTCTTTATTGAAAGAGTAGTAGTTAAGCATTGGAACAGGCTGCCCACGGAAGCTGTGGAGTCACCATCCCTGGAGGTGTTAAAAACACAGGTGGATGTGGCGCTTCAGGGACATGGTCTAGTGGTCATGGAGGTGTTGGGTAGAAGGTTGGACTTCATGATCTTGGAGGTCTTTTCCAACCTTAATAATTCTATGATTTAAAAAAACATTTTTTTCCTCTGACTACAGTATATAGGCCCCTGTATCAGTGTTTCTGGTGTCTTTGCAATGATACATGATGATTAAATATGACTAACTATGAAGACTGGACAGCTGATTTACAGATAGCTTGAGGTATTTTTACAGGTCAGAAAAGCTTTTGAAGTTTTTCATCAGCTCTGCAGAATCTTTTTTATCATTTTTCCCTTTCCTTGCCACGCATTTTTGTTTGTGGACTAAACTGTAGTATCAAATAGGCAGAATAGCTGCGGTGCTGCACAATGTGTCTGTAGTGGATTGTGAACGCCGTTCAGATAGGTTAATAAGACTTTATCCTTGCATGTCTATAAATGAAGTAAACTGCTTCTCACTTTCAGGTTATTTCTAACCTACAACAAAAGGTGAGACAGCAAGAGGAAGAAATAGAGAAACTGAGAGAGAGAGTAAGACTGCTTTCCGTGGAACGAGATGAACATACCAGAATAGGTTCTCCTGTTTGAGTTGGTATGGCAAGTTATATAAAATGTTTCTTTTTTTTTATATAAATGTATTTAAATGCATTCTGATTTTCCTGTCTTTTCTTTAAAGGTATTAACCTTTTTGTTTTAGTTGAGAAGCCTCCAGTCAACAGAAAGCATTCATGTTGCACTTAGCCTCAGAACAATTCAACTTGTGTACAGAACCATTTGGGTTATGTGGAAAACAGAAGGAAAAATTAAAAGTGCAGCTTGTATTTACATAGGACTACTTTACATACCTCATCATCATTAAACAAACACGCATGTTATGGATCAGTTACAGAAAGGGAAAGTCACACCCAGAAGAACGGCTGTAATGTTTTTATTGATTCCAGAATTCTGTCCAACTGTAGTACTTGAATACACCTCAGAAAGGACTCCAAACCGCTACACGAGGCAGGCAGGAGGTGGGATAAGATTAAAATTAACACCATTATGAAGAGTAGAGAGAACTACTTCAGTAGTTTGATAACGGAGCTGAAGGGTGCCATGTTCTCGCACGACTTCATCCATTTCTGCACGTTGGCGGGAGCAGCGTTGGCGCTGCCCGTCTGCTGGAGCGCGCACCACGCAACGACGTCTGCCACCGTCAGTTCGGTTCCCACCAACCAGGCTGCCTTGCCTAGGGCAGCGTTCATAGAGCGCAGGACTGCTCCTCTTTCCTTACTGCTACCTTCTTTTAGCTGGAAGATGGCCGTATCGACCCAGCTGTCAATCAGAGTCGAAGTAACTGCGTTGTACTTCTGGCCAAGCAGGGAAAAGAGAAATCTAGCGATGTTCCCCTCTCCTTCAATTGGGCACATTGTTTGGATGCTAAACTTCATCTGCGGTTTTGGAACTGAAATTAAGAAAAGAAAGGGGGGGAGAAAGTGAATACCACATGGTAGAGAAGTTCAATGTAATGGCAATTCTATGATTCTATTGTGTGATGCCAGCAGCACTCTTAACATCATTAACCTGATCAATAATTTTCAGTTTTCTTAGTTTAAATATGTAGACTGGGGCAGGAACCTTGGATAGAAAGATCACTTTTTCAAACTTCAGCCCAATCTCCCACTTAATTTCTATTCTAGCTAATTTATTTGTAGAAACTGAAAAACGCTTCTATAAAAAACAATCCTGTGGGTACAACGAAGCATGTAAATACCACGTGTATTTTAAGAGCAGTAACCACAACTAAGAGTCTTCCTCCTCTGTCCCCATGATTGTTCACAGCCATAAAAAGAGAGCACAGATGTTACCTGCAGTACGCAGCCGTCGTGCATCAGCACAAAGAAGGTTTTCTAGCACGTTTCCCTTTCTCACCTACTGTGAAATACTGATCTACAAGGTAACTTCCTTCTTACCGTCCTTCCAAATCAGAGTAAAGCCCAACTGATATTCGTGACGTGGTTGCTTCTTAGTCTGCTCCCCAAAGCATTTCAAGAGGTTTTCTGGCACGCTCTTCACCGATGAATGTGTGTGAACAGCTGACAATATTTTATAGCGTTCACAAAGCAGACTGTGTAGTACTAACAACGAGAGCGGAGGGAGAGCGGGATTTGCGTTGATTACAATATCCTTCAGGGCACCATAATCCTGAACGGAAAGCAAAACAGGCAGCAGATAAGACACATTCCAGATCGGGCTACTCAAGTTGTGGTTTCATCTGACACCAAAATGTGCACAGCCATTCATGTGTACAGCTGAAATTCCCATGACATTCAAATAAATCAGTTGAAGTTGGAGCACTTACAACACGTTTAAGCATTTAAACATCTTCCTTCCTTAACGTACAATTCAAGAATATGACTGAGGCAACTTTTGAGTCCAATCTGAAGCCAAGGTTAAAAGTTCCAGATCGTGACAAAAATGAAACCAACTGTTCTAATTTCAAAATTAACCATTCTAGCTTGGAATTATATCCAAATGAGAATATATAAGATTTAGTATTTATAAATGTTTGTATCTATAACCTGGATGCCCCAAATGAAATGGTAGCTGTAGGTTATTTCTAAGCATATAAATTTTATATTGAGTTCTGAATGTCCCAGGTTTTAATGCCACCCTTCCAATCCTGAGCAAAGACAGTATCTATCCATGTATACGCTCAACTAAACTTACTTTTCCCAGCATCAAATCTAAATCTGCTCCTTTTGTCATCAGAGGAGAACATGTATCAGTTTGAATGACGTTCGTTACATCAAAGTCGGCATCAGGGGTTTGTATCATCTTTGAGAGACCATCGACGGCGCTCTTCAGTTCATACAAGCGTTTCAGAATCTCTTCCTGGCGGGATTCAAGTGCTTGAAGTGATGGGTCAGCCTCTTCCTACAGGAGGGGAAAAAAACAGATCACAGAAGTGTTAGCTCACTGTCAGAACAGTCCACAGCTCACCTGACAGATTTTGAAAGAGTGAACGTCATGGAATGTCATGGTCTTATCAACCAAACTTCCTTCCTTCAGTCTAAGGGATAAAGAGATAACAAGCAAGGTACCCAACTGAGGTCTTGATACCTTCTTATATGATATTCCCCAAAACAAGACATGGAAATGCCTCTTAAGTGACTATGACTTGGCTAGTACACAATTGCATGAAATAAAAACCACTCTCAGAGGAGACTGGTAGTTAATACTTTGCTGTTGCAATGGGAGGGCATCTTATTAAGCATTCCTGTGAAGTTCTGCCCCAAGTCTACTCGTACCTGGTATCTCCAGTGGCAACCTAGGTGAGAGCACAGCAAGTACTCACTGAAAAGATGTGGTGGCAGCAAGCTAAAAATGACCAAAAGCAGCCTGCAGGAATTCAAAGCATTCCAGACACTGGAGAGATGCTTAAGTCAACTAGGTTACTGTCAGGTAGTATGCTGCATTTCTGCCTCGTTTAAGAAAGAAGTAAGTGAGACTAGAAACAAGCTGTCTTTCTGGCTATTCCTATCTCAACAGCAGGAAAAATAAATAAATAAATAGAGGACAAGAACCAACAGAGTGACGCTGCAGCAGGAAGGGACAGAGCCTCGGCTCGGCACTCCAAATAAAACCGAAACTGAGAAAGAAACACAC
>VWZK01006323.1:180755-288598 GCA_013396935.1 Baryphthengus martii | reverse complement strand
CTCGGGCCGCTTCTCCTGACGGGAGGCTCGGGGTCTCCCCGCCCCGCAGCGGGCTGTGCCCTGGCCACCGGCCCCGTTGCGGCCTCCTCGGCCGCCTCTGGCTTCTCGGTTCCCGCCTCGCCTCCCGACTTGCTCGGGGAAGTCTGTGGCACCGCCCGGGCGCTCCGCGTTTGGGTGCGACCACCCAGGGTATCGGTGCCGGCCCTTGAGTGCCGATTGCCCGCGCCTGCGAGGAGTGGGCGGGCGCGGCGAGCCGAGTTTCTCCCCCTGTTTTACGCTACCGTGTCTTTCCCCGTCCCTCCTCTCTCTCAAGCCTGTCGCCTGCCAAAGCCATCAAGCCCATCGACCGTAAGTCTGTTCATCGGATCTGTTCGGGACAGGTTGTGCTGAATCTCGGCACCGCCGTGAAAGAGTTGGTGGAGAACAGTCTGGATGCTGGAGCTACCAACATCGGTAACCTTTTCATCATCATCTCAAAGACTTCAAAAGTACCCCTTTTTCCTCAAAACCAACCTGTGCAAATACTTTCTGTTGGCACTAAGCCTGTTTGCAGTGCTTTTGCACCTCAGATAAATAAAGCGTTTTGATTCTCGGGCCCCAGCTGGGCTCCTAGAAGCTTGTGGGTTTGTACCTGTCATTTTATTTGTAGCCCTTTTTGTCACTAAATAAGGTATGTGACCTACATGGCAATGGGGATTAGGCTCTGCTAGCTGGTGGCCTCAAGCCAGCAGATGGTTAAAGTGGGGTTACAGTTTCCAGAGCTGCTGGGATAATCACAGAATCATAGAATGTTAGAGGTTGGGAGGGACCTCGAAAGATCTGGTCCAACCCCCCTTCCAGAGCAGGATCACTTAGAGTTGGTCACACAGGAACGTGTCCAGGCAGGTATATATGATACCTGCTATAATTGTGAAAACTCCTCAGGCAAAAGTACAATGAAGCTGAAATCTCTTCAAGTTCAGGCTATAGATTTGCAGTAGATTGCCCTAACTTAACAGATATGAGGAGTTTTTGTTTTTCAAACTTGACATGGAAAACAGTTACCTGGTAAAAGTTAGTTCAAGTACAAAATAAATATTGAATAATACGTATGAACATACAGAATTAAAAGACTTTACTACTCAATTTTGTAGATATAAAACTTAAAGATCACGGAGCAGAACTAATAGAGGTTTCAGATAATGGTGGTGGAGTGGAAGAGGAAAACTTTGAAGGCTTGAGTAAGTTGAACCTTTTTTCATAATTTATATGTGGACAGTTTGAAAGCATGTTTTCAGTAAGAAAGCTACCTTCTTTTTCTTACTAATTTCCTAAGTTTAATAACTTTTAATGGATACTTGGGTTTTACATAATGCGTGTGTGATCTGCAAGACATGGGCAAAACTGGACTAGACTTCTGTAGTGCTATTGTGGTTATAGTTCTTGTAACTCAGAAGTAGTCTTTGATTTGATTGCTTATTTAAGTGTAACAAAGAACATAAAGAATTATCAGAGATAGTCCCATAAATGTTCATTTAAATTCATTCATGTTGAGTCATCAGTCATTATTGAAGGAGTCAAGCTTGGTGGAAGTGACTGCTTTTGACTTCTAAAGCTGAATATTTGCTGAAAGTGAGCTGATGTTGCATGTCTGACCATCAGATTTTCCATTTGCTACGTTTATATTACACAAAAGGGGAGCAGAAACAACACTGCACGCTAATTGTGACTAGTCATTGCTACAGAAATGCTCTCAGGTCTTTTTTTCCTATAATGACAGGATCTCTTTTACCATATGTTATGTAACTCAGTAACTTTGTGCCTTCTCAGTGTGTATATGGCACATCAGAAACTCTTTTCTCCTACTGTTTCAGGACAATGAAAGTTCAGGGGTGCTGCTCCTAACTCTTGTTTGCTACCTGGTGATTAGGGCTGCACTGATTGCGTAGATAGAGGAGTCCTCAGCTATGGTCGTGGTGGAACCGGGTTATGCTGCCCACTGCGCACCAGGCACAGCGCTGCCGTTGTTTTCTTGCAGGGCAAGATCTGGGACAGGTACATGAGTAGCAGAGGCAGGTCCTATGTACAGCTCTGAGGCATCTCATAGTACATATACCAGTGCTGCTGTATGAATTTTTGGGTGTAAGGGTGGAATAACAGTTGTTTCTGAGGATTTTAAAGAGATCTTGCTTATAGGAAAAGAGGAAAGGAAACATTAAGTACTTAATTGTTTTGTCTCTGATACGTGAAATATAATTAATAATGCAAAAGTGGTTTTGCTTCTTGATAATGCATGCAAAATCTACTTGCATAGACCAGTGTCACTTTGAAGTGAAATGTGTATTTTTAAATATCTTTTTCCAGCTCTGAAACATTATACATCAAAGATACAAGATTTTTCTGATCTAGTACATGTTGAAACGTTTGGGTTTCGAGGTGAAGCTCTGAGTTCACTGTGCGCATTAAGGTATTAATATTCAACTTCTTCTTAGTAGAAATTTACTATGTGCACAAAAATAGCTGAAGCCAACTTTTCAGTTTAGCATCGTGGATTAAATGAGGCTTTGGAAACTTCCAGTTTCTTAACATTAGGTCAGTTTTGAGCAGTAAGTTGCATGATGTTCTGAGTCCCTTCCAACCAAAATTTTTCTCTGATTCTAAGCATCTGAAATTCCAGTTTATTTGTATGATGCTAAGCACCCGATCGGTCCTTTCATGTACAAAAATCAGTGTTACTTCAGTATGTGAATCTTTGTGGGATGGAACCGTGTATTTGTTTGATCCTCTGATGTAAAGCACTATAATATCCAAGTGCTGTGTTTGCTGGACTGTAACTCATGAAAACTATATTTAAACTCCTGCCAACCACTTGAAATAGCCCACCTTTTGTGCACCGAGAATCTTCTACTGATACAGACTAGTATGAGGAATGTAGTGCCCACCAAAACCAGTCTGTAATACTGTATTTTATAGAAGAATGAAAGGGATACAACTATAAATATTTGTCTTGTGGCTGGGAAGACTTTACACTACCCTTCAGGTATATTTTTAGTTGTTGGTCGTGAAGAGTTAGTTTTAATTAAATGAATGGTATCAATGTAGTTTCTATGCCTGATGAGGAATGAAGAAGGAAATACAGAGCTCGGCCGCTAACACTGTTGCCTCTTTCCTTCCTTCAGTGATGTTACCATTTTTACCTGTCATAAGTCTGCAAAGGTTGGGGCTCGTTTGGTATTTGATCATAATGGTAAAATTACTCAGAAAACTCCTTTTCCACGACAACAAGGAACAACTGTTAACATACAGCAGTTATTTTATACTTTGCCAGTGCGGCATAAGGAATTCCAAAGAAACATTAAAAAGGTAGGTTAGATCAGAAATTCCTAATTCAAAGGAGTGTAATACCCCAGAATTTATTCACTGCTCAGTGATGTTCAGTGCTCTGTAGGATACGTTGATTATGTCAGACTGTTTCACGGCAGTCTTCCTGTGTACCTTCCTCTTCTGTTCTGCAGTGATTGGTTTTAAAGGTACACTCTCAAATTTTCAGTTTTCTGAAAAGAGTCAGTATCACAATCACTTTTGTGTATTTTAAAATCGGGGATTGCTCTCTTATGACTAATTATCAGTCTTGTAAACACGCTGTTTGTTTTCAAAGACACTATTTTTCACATATATATTATTAAAATTTAGTTTGTAAAGACTAAAAAATATTAACACTTTCCCCCCTTTTTACGTTATCTGCAAATACTGAATGCTTTATTTATGCATTTTTGTTTTTTTAAAAAGAGACATTTGATATAAATGTGAACTTCCTTTTTTTCTTTAATAGGAATATGCAAAAATGGTCCAGGTATTGCAGGCGTACTGTATCGTTTCCAAAGGAGTGCGGATTAACTGCACTAACCAAGTTGGCCAAGGGAAAAAAAGTTCTGTGGTATCAACTACTGGAAGTCCTAGTTTAAAGGAGAACATTGGCGCAGTATTTGGGCAAAAACAGGTATTAATTTCGTTACTGAAAAGAGAGGTGATATAACTGTATAGAGAGGTTTGTAAATGGAGGGGATGGAGGAAACCTTTTAAAAACCCTGACAGGATGATGGAGTGTGTGTTGACTTCTAGCACACCCTACAGGTTAAAAAAGGAGAAACAGTGCAGCCTCCACGGATTCTCTTGGTTTCTAAATCTGCTCAGAGATGTTTTGATGGAAGAGAAATGATTTAGCAGATAGAGTTACTGCTTAACGTCTATCTGGAGCCGGTTTTATGAGCTGTTGTGCCAGCAAGCTTTTGAAGGCTTGTGATTTTAAAAAATGGTCTGAGTGGCAAGGTCTGTATGTGACAAGAACAAGCAATTAAAAAAATCCTAAAATTGGTGTGGTGTGAAAGTCTTAACTGGGGAACAGAAAAGGGAGGTGTTTCTAGCAACCTCTTCCTGTGAAACTGTTTCAAACATTCAACTGTTTCTAATCTAATTAGAGATTAGAAATAAATCATTTCATGGTTTAACCTTTAAGCGGGGTTGCAGTCAGGCCCTGTTGAGCTGTGGACTGCCATATAGCTATAAAAACATTTGTTATCCTCTAGAAGAAAGCAGAAAGGAAAAAAAGCTTAAAAACATCCTTCCTACAACCATATAGCAGAAGCGTGAGGAATGTTAAGTGGTTGATAGCTGTTGATTGTTGACAAGCACAAGCACTTCCTTCCCAGTGTCCTGGTAGACATTTCAAAGCCTGTTCATGCTGGGGCTGAAAGATGAGATGAAAGGTAGAACTTTGATGTGCCACAAAGCAACAAGCATAGCTGGAAATTCAGTGTTACCTGAAGAGAACGTTTTGCTTGTGGCCTGCTTATATAACAGCCAATACTTAAATGGAAAATCAGTAGAAGATGCTCTAATTACAGAAAAATAATAGTGGCATGACTGGCAAAATGTTTGTGGTAGGTATCTGTACTTGGGCAGCTTGTGGTTCAAAGAACATCTTTTCTATCAGTTTTACTGTTCATTCAAAAGTAACTTCTATTACTCTTTGCCTTTTGTTTTTGCATAAAACTTGATTAGGTTGTATGTACGTAGCTGGAGAATCCAAATTGTATCCATCATTCTGTTGTTCTGTCTATGTACATTTTCAAGTAGGGGTCTCTAAAATAACTAGGGCAAAAGGATGAGAAGAGCCTTTCATTCAAGTATTGTTTCTGATTCCCAGTAAGCAGTGCTGCTGTCTTCTAGTAGTTTTAGGTGTTTTAAATATTTGACGTGGCAAGCCAACTTGGAAAAAAACACCCTTTTATCAAGTAGATTTTAAGATTAATAAATAACAATAAAATAGAAGGGAAAAGTTGATACATGTTTAATGTTTTGCTTAAATATTTTTTTAGTTGCAGAGCCTCATTCCTTTTGTCCAGCTACCTCCTAATGAAGCTGTTTGTGAAGAATATGGACTCAAAGCTGCTGACATGCCACAAAATCTTTATAGGTAATTAGAGAAGCACAAACCACTGTTGCCAGTGGCATTTTTACCAAACCCCTAACTATTTTTAAAATTTTTTTTTAAAGAAGAGTGTGATGGTTTATAGTATTAAAAATAACTAAGAACAGCATAGTAGTTATACAGTCTGGGAAAGATCATAATTTGATTCAGAAAGTTAATTTAGAACTAAGATGTTGCTCATCAGATGAGTGGGAGGAGCAAAGCTGCTATTCCTTTTGTCCTAGTTAGTTATATATTATTGTAATCTTCTGAATGGCACCTTTGTCAGAGCTCAGACTGATGGGATGGATTAGTTTGATCTGTTGATTATACCTGTATTTCTTCAGTAGCCTTACTGAGAAATGGTATGAGATGAATAGGAATCAGTTTGTGTAAGTAAATTACATTTTCTTTAAGTATAATTTTTTTTTTCTCCCTATACATGAGATAAGCAAATAGATGCATCAGTATCTGACCAATGACTGTTCACAACCGACCTCTCTTCTGCCTTCAGAATAGAAAAATAACAAATGCCACTTCTTTTGAAATTGGAGCGAGTTACTTTTCAATTATCTGATGCCTTTTTGGAGCTGAGCATCTAGCCTTTGTCAGATGAGGAATTGGGAGAGGAAATTTGTGTACATGTTTACTGATGCTGTATAATAGTGTTTTTTTAACAAGTTATAAAATATTCTTCCATTAAATATGCTTAGTCAGAAAAATGTCTTTTGCTTTCCTCCTCCATTTTTCCTTACTGTTATGTTATTATTATTTGACAGTATTACAGGGTTTATTTCTCGTTGTGATCATGGTGTTGGAAGGAGTACGACAGACAGGCAGTTCTTCTTTATCAACCAACGTCCATGTGATCCAGCAAAGGTGAGGCTTTAATTTTTCTGACATCACCAATGCTTTTTCCATATTCTCTGAAAACCCCTGGATTAGTAGCTGACTTGTATATTTGTGGCCTGATTGCTGCAAGTTCCTGTGCCTCAAGTATTTGTCTTTGTGGTGTCTTACTTGTGTGAACAAAAGCTCAGTCATACAAGATAAGGTTTAGTACATGAATTGTTTTGAAGAGGGTTAAATAACACATACTGGTGGGAAATAGAAGCTAATAGTGTTGACATTCATTGTTTCTTTGGTTTGTTTTCAACTTCTCTGCAGGTTGTCAAGCTTGTTAATGAAGTTTATCATGGATACAATAAACACCAGTATCCGTTTGTTGTCCTTAACATTTGTGTAGATTCTGGTAAGTTGTCAATAATGTTCAGTAACTTCAGTAAGGGCTATAACTTCATTGAAGTTGTATTTATTTAGAGAATATTGTAATTTATCAGTATGACTTCCTGCATGGGAGTGATTTTTTTATTATTATTTATTTATTTTTTCATCTGCAGCTGGTGAAGGAGAGATAGTCTAGCTGTGGTTCCACTTTTTTCCCCCTCTTTTTCTACACTCAAAAGTTCTGATCTCAAGTAATGAAAAAAAGGCAATCTTGCGGTTAGCTTAAATATGAGAAAACTTGTATCATAATATTACACAGAATTTTATTCTCTTTTGTTTGCTGGAAAGTTGAGAAAGTTAAGTTTAATTTTCAGACGTACTCTGAATGTTAACTGCGGCTTTGGTTTTAATCCTGTAAAATAAAAGTGAAGGGTGAAAGGGCAGAACAATTTGATCCAAGGGTGGAATTTTTCTGTTATTTTTCATTTATAATGCCGTGATTTTTCTTTTTTCTTTAGAGTGTATTGACATCAATGTAACTCCAGACAAAAGACAAATTTTACTTCAGGAAGAAAAGCTTTTATTAGCAATTTTAAAAACTTCTTTGATGGAGATGTTTGGTAGTGATGTTAACAAACTGAACGTCAATCAGAAACTTCTGGACATTGCAGGTAGGACTAAAAAGGTGAAAGTTTTTTGTGTATAATAAATGGTAGAGAATTAAAAATGGAAAAACGCAATCTTGTAAAAAACTAAAGAATAAGTGGAAAAAACCTGTCTCTCTTTTTAACTGAGACACTTTTCTGGGCCGATTTTCAATTCATTGCTTACATTAAAAGATTGTTGTCGGCATCAAAAAATACAGGAGAATCCAAAGTTATTAAGTGATTGTTATGGAAATTACATATGTCAGTACAACATGATTTACAGTCAACATATGGGGAAAAAAATAATACAAAATTAATAGATAATTCTTGAAAAAGATTCCTCCCAAGATACTGGAAGAGATCTGTGTTTCCTTTAGATGTCCTTCAGAAAGAATGGTTAAGGTCTCAGAAATAAAATCTGAAATTTGAGTACAAGTTTATTGGATTTTGGACTTTGATTCTTTAATGATAGCTCCAGAAATTGCTGACTCTCTTATGCCTGTATAATCTTTCAAAATTGCTTTTCTATGTTAACACCTCCTCATTTCTTCCAACGGAACCCCTTCTAATTTTCTTTTTTACTGACATATAGAATCAGTTGTAGCCTGATTCTTACTGTTATTTTAAATTACTATTTGGTAAAATACACGTCAGACTGACAATTTGCAAGGTTGAAGTCCTCTAATTATTTATAAATTGCATACACTACAAGTATCTCTTGTATCAGCTTCTTAACACCTTGCCAACAGACTTATAGTGACTGTTAGTGTTAGAGCAATTTACTTTTCATTGTCACTCAGTCATTAAATTATTTTGATAATATAAATGAACAATATAAATGATGTTGGGTATGAATGCATTTCAGCCCCATACTTGATCACTGTATGAAGCTTAAGAGCTTCTTTGAGGAGTTTGCCATTTTTCTACCTCACTTTTCATTCCCTTTAGTAAAGCACAGAATTTAGTTCAATTCATGTTTCCAATGTAGAATCCTGAAATCGTCTTTCTTCTGTTTTTATTAGGTAACTTGAAGAAGACGCTTCCTGAAGATACAGAAAAGCTTCAGGCAGAAATGATGCCTGACACTCAGACTGAAAGCCCAAGTGGTGAAGGAAAAAGAATAATGACTCTTGCCAGATTAAGGGAGTCGTTCTCTCTCCATCAAACGACAGAGGATAATTTTCGAAGCCCTAAAAGGGTAAAACAGCAGCACAGCTCCCCCAGGCAAATGTCACTTGATACCACTTGGAGTACTGTAAAGACTCAAAAGGCTGTCTTGACTAAGGAGTCTGAGAGTTGTCGTAAGATGGACTCAAAGATGTCAATTCCAAGCAGATGTTTGACAAAATCAGAAAATAATGCAGATTCTGGATTCTGGAGCACTTCGGAGTCCGAGGCTGGTTGTAGTACACCAGAAGCTGGCAACTTTGTCGACAGTGAAAGTGTAATTAATCCTTCTGAAGAATCCTGCAGCGCAGAACAACTTCAAAATGAATGTCTTGAAACTGTTGGATGTAGCGAGAAATCATTGGAATGTGATGTTCAGGTCTTGGCTGCTGAACATAAGTTAAATGAAGTGAAAGACTGCACTAATCAAAAGAAGTTATCTCAAGAAGCCAATAGCTCTTCCCCAAGGGTAAAATGTTTGAAAAGCAGAAGCTTTAAAAGTGGAGCAAATGGCTCCAAGGCAGCTAAATGTGCTGAAGTAAAGAATACTAGGAACTGTACGCCAAATGTTGATGTACTGGTGGAAGTTAAAAAGAAAACTGTGGTACTTGAATTTTCTATGAAGGTTTTAGCAGAAAAGTTTAAGAAGGTAATACTGCAAAAACAGAAGAGTACAGAAACACAAAGGTACAGAAGATTTAAAG
The DNA here is from genome assembly GCA_013396935.1 of Baryphthengus martii. Classification (NCBI taxonomy): domain Eukaryota; kingdom Metazoa; phylum Chordata; class Aves; order Coraciiformes; family Momotidae; genus Baryphthengus; species Baryphthengus martii. Next base: position 279,404 of record VWZK01006323.1, on the reverse strand, counting down.
CAAAAATTAGTCCTGGAGAAAATAAAGTAGCAGAAGATGAATTAAGAAAAGAGATCAGGTATTTACACCTTCTTAACACATTGTATTCATCACTTAATAAAAATAAATATTTAAGAGCGGTCTTGGGGGGTGGGCAGGAGGCATACATCTACCTGTTAGTTTTGGATCTATCTTTTATTTAACTTAGGCCATTCAAATGTCCATGTGACAAGTTATTTTTCCTGACAGAGCAGCTGTTTTAACCAAGTGCCAATGAAATGTGGAAAAAGACACTATAAAGACCACAAACATCCTAGATTTGGTTCGGTTCAGACTTGTAATTTGCAGTCTGAGTCAGAGAAACACCAAATTTCTTGATAAGAACACTCTGAAAAGACTCCATAGCTCCTATTTCTCCCTCATTTGAATTTGAGATTTGAGACATGGCTATGAAAGTTAAGTGACATTTAGGTGGTCACTGGCCAGTAAAAAGTGTATGATTTGTTCATTTTGGATTGAAAAAGTGTTAGAGAAGGCTTCTAATTGCAAAATGAAGGCAAATATGCCAGCTGCCTTACTTCAAAATTGTGATGCTGCCTTCAGTCTTACTCACTTGGACTATCAGCATATTCTAATTTGATTATCACCGGTGGCTGTATTTCAAATGGGAGAATCCTGAACGAGTTCAGTCGTAATGATGGGTTGTGTTCCGTCAGAAATGGCCCCATCAGTCAATGACAGATTCCAGATAACTCTACTTTTTTCGCATTCATATTCTGCTGAAATGAGATTTTTTTTTTTTAAATGTAAAACGTGTTCTGCAGGGGAGAAAAAGATGTTAAGTTTTACAGTCTAACATGATATCTGATGAGGTGTAACTTAGAATCTGTTCATGTTTTCTGTTTACAGTAAAGAAATGTTTGCAAAAATGGAAATAATTGGCCAGTTCAACTTGGGGTTTATAATAGCAAAGCTGAATTCTGATCTTTTCATAATTGACCAACATGCTACCGATGAGAAGTACAACTTTGAGATGTTACAACAACACACTGTTCTTCAAGGTCAGAAGCTGATAGTGTAAGTATTTGCAGTGTTTTAACAATTAAAAATTTTAAAGCTTAATTCGATGTTTCAGAAGGGTTTCTATGGTTGGGTTTACATAGAATTTCACACTTTCAAAACACAAGAAAAGCTGGTTTTTCTTTTCTGGGTTTCAACGAGTCAAACTTCACACGAAAAATAAATTCCACAGATACAGTGGTACCTGCACAGCAAGTCAAACAGATTTCACAGTATTATTAGTATTAGAGCTCTGTATTAGTATTTCTGGATTGCTTCTTGAATCTTAAGTGGTCTGCACTACGTACCTATGAAATAACGTTTGCTTTTTCTTTTCAGACCTCAAAATCTTAATTTAACAGCTGTAAATGAAACGGTATTGATGGAAAATCTGGAAATATTCAGAAAAAATGGGTTTGATTTTGTCATAAATGAAAATGGTGAGTTTGGCCAGATTTAGTGGAAGTAAAAAAAGTTAAACTGTAGAAGTTGTTTTGGTAGTTATCAGAAACTTTGAAATAATCCGCATTATAGCATGTGGGTCAATTTGGATTTTAAGGCTTAGGATTCTGTGGTCTCTTTGCACTATTTAACAGAACATTGTAGAGTATTTAGCTTGCTTGATTTTTTTTTTTACAGAAGTTTCCAAAGACTCTGGAGTCACTGTTTGACTGCGTGGCTGGATGTGTATTTTCTGTGTTTTCCTTTTGTTATACTGGTAACACTTGCAGGTCCCAGCAGGGCTAGAAGCAGACAAATGGTAAATCTAGTGAATTTAATAGATATGATTGGTAAATAATGTTCTTTTTTCCTTATGGCTTTAGCATTGTCTTGCTGTGTACTTCTGAGCAAGTGGCATAACCTGCAAGCTCCTGATTGTTTTCTTTATACAGCAATAATAATGGAAGTGCTTTGTGCTACCACTGTGCTATTTGGGAAGTCACTGCAGACCTTCCATGTTCTTCGTTCCAGAATCTCCAGTTTTTGCCTAAAATGCTGTTAATCATCAATCTCTTACCAACAAAAATCCTTTTTTGTAGTCACATAACCTCAAAATAGCTTTGTAAACCATTTGTTCTTTGAAATTGAAGAGTTTGTCACAAGTTAGCTCTATCCGCTTTTAAGTTTACAAGCAATTTTTTTCTTATAGTTAAAAGGTTATCTGCCATAGTTACCACTATCATTAGTTCATAACATTCATTTAAAAAAATATGTATTTATTTATATATTTAAACTTTTGCATATGTGTAAGTCACATCATATTAATGTATCAGAGGAATTTCTCGTTTTTTTCCTGTCAGGAAGAGGTAATTTCCTATAACACTCTGGGGTTTTTATGAATTATTGCAAATCTTTCAGCTCCTGTAACTCAGCGAGTCAAATTGGTATCACTGCCAACAAGCAAAAACTGGACTTTTGGTCCACAAGACATAGATGAGCTGATCTTCATGTTAAGTGACTGCCCTGGTGTCATGTGCAGGCCCTCCAGGGTCAGACAGATGTTCGCTTCTCGAGCTTGCAGGAAGTCTGTAAGTACAGCACTTGATGCTTGTTTTCAAATAAATGCCATATTTTCTGTTGTATTATAGGTGGCTGTATCTATCTATACATTGCAGGGGAAGTTAGTATTTACTATTGAGTGTCAACAGCTAATATCCTTCATTTTGTTCTTTGTAGTTTTGTGTAGTGTAACTTAGGAACAATTTTTTGGTATTTTATTTTGTTTCAAACAAGCGCACTTGTGAACCTACTTCACTGTATTTTGCTTTCCATTCATCTTGTAGGACTTTCTGCTTTTAATAACTTGCACAGAATTTGCTCTAGTAGGTGCAGTACTGCTCTTACCTCTGGCAGTTGTCAGTGTGGAGAAAGAAACATAATAATCGGGGTTTTCTGCCTTTACTTGCAGGTGATGATCGGAACTGCGCTGAATGTGCAAGAGATGAGAAAACTGATCACCCATATGGGGGAGATTGAGCATCCCTGGAACTGCCCCCACGGAAGGCCCACCATGAGACACGTAGTCAGTTTAGACTTGATTTCACCAGAATAAGTCAGGTGCTCTTTATAAACCCTTTTTGGTTTTAATTCTTGGTGATATTTTGACCTTTTATCACGACTCTTATTTTGACTAAAAAGTTTTAGCCAGTCTGTAGATTTGAAGACAACACATAAAGGAATTCAGCAGGATTTCATTGTTATCAACAATCCATGTACTGGAATTAATCTGTAAATAACATTTCTTTTATTGTGACTTACTGTGTATTATTTTTGCAGGCGACACTTTTAAAAAAATAAATATAAATGTTTATATATAAAGCTCAAGAGTAGATAAACCTCACTTACTGCAAATACACTGATTCTTAAAATGAAGTGGAATGTGAATTTAAGTCTCTAGTAACGCCATAAAACAAAGATTACCTTTCTATGGTTATACATCCCGTATATGATAATTTTAAAGAAAACGGAAGTTATACAAGTGAAATTTGTATTTTTTTTTTTCTTATACTGAGTTGGGTTTCATTAGAGAATATTGTGCTTCATGATTAACTTACTGTTATCTGTGTTTAAGGCTTGAATAGAATACTTAATCTGGCATATTTACTTTTAATTAGTATTGTTCCCATTCATATTCCAAACACTGGGGATTCCTTTTCTGAGACTAAATGGAAAAATGCTGCCTCACTAGGCACTATCTCAGTAGAATCATAATAGTTATTGTCTTTTTGAATCAGAATAGAACGAATAGCAAAAGCTCCACGACTTCTGTAGGACAAAGATTTGACCAAAGACATATATGTGTGTTTGGTGCCTTCTCCTCATAACCTCCATCGGCAGGTTATGGAGCGGTGCCGGTGCCGCGGCCGTTCCGCTGCGCAGGGCGGCCCCGAGCGNGTCCCAGGCGGGCGGCCCTCGCTGTCCCAGGCGGACCCTTGGCGCCGTTGGTCCGATACTGTAGTTGCCCGAGCGGAGCGAGGCGCTGGCGCGAAGCAGGCGGTGGTGAGAACATGGCGGCTGGTTGAGGCTGAGCCTGACAGCCCTCGCTCCTGCAGCCCGGGGGACTGGAGTGTTGTATCACAAGGCAGTGGTGAGGAAATGAGCGGGAAGCGTGATTACAGCCGTTCAAGCAGTCCTGTAACCTTCTAGTAACTCTTAACTGGCAAAGTATTTTTTTTTAAGCTGTAGTGGTTATTCTGTGTTGTGGTTCAATCTGCAGCTCATAATTTTGAAAGCGATTTAAACTGATAATGCAGGTGCTGCTGTAACTTCAAAGAAAGTCACCAAACTCCTATCTTAGAGAAATGTTTTTAGCTTTTCCGCATGATTAAATCTAGACCCCTAAAAATCTTGTGGTTAAGATGGAGACCTCTGTGTGCAAAAGTTTGTTGACAACACATAGTAGAGTGGTTTCGATGGGCTGCTTGGAGGTAATTCACAGGCATCGCTTCCTGTTAGCCCTGCGATCTACCTACCACAAGCAGAAACCACTGCCTCGAGGAGCTGTTGATACAGAACTAACTTAAAATTACATGGATTTATAAAGGGAAGACTTATAATTTTTTATGTACTTAGCTGTTTTGTTTGTTTTTCATCAAATAGATTATAGGGGGAAGAAATCTTCACATCAAACAACAGGTGTTTAAAAGGAAAGGAAGGAAAATACGTGTTGAGACATTTCAGCAGTTATGGCAAAGGATAAGAAGAAAGATGGCAAGAAGGCAGAAAAATCTCTGCATCCTCCTACTTCTGCACAAGATACTGCATCTGAGAGTAGTTCTATAAAGCTGACAGATTTGCAGGCCTTAGAGGATAGAGTGGATGAAACACAGGCAAATCCAGTGATAACAGATAAAGAATCAGAGAAGGCAGAGGAACCTCCAGTCCAAGATGTTCCTCAATGCTACAAGGAACCTGTTCTTACTGAAATTATTGTAAAAAGGTATGCTTGTTATATCAGAGAAGACATCTCCTTTAGATATCTCTGGTGTACCCAATGCCATACAGACATGGATTTGACTCTTGATTTGAGTCAGTGAGTCAGGTTCTTCAGACCTAGTATCAGTGACACTTACAAGACTGATAAATGTGAAGTTTTGCATCTCAGAATGTTACAGGTGCTCTCTGCCTGCCAAAAGCCTTATTCTTTTAGCTTGTTCCCCTGCAGTGAAGTTTTCTCTAAGTATACAAACAGTTGGTGAAAAACCTGTGACTGTGTCGTTTAATGTTCAGTTGTTGCTGCCTTTTAATGTTTAGGCCTGCTCCTATCCATTAAGAATATCTGAAGCTGAAGAAAGAAGTGATTGGGAGCACTAACCAAATCCTTGCGTAATTCAAGAGGACTTGAGTATGTGATGTTTCACACACTGACCAGATTGCCTAGTTGTAAGCTAGTGAATGCTGCCAGTGTGATTTGTTTTCTTAGTTGAAGGAAATGCAGGTCTGAGGCAACACAACAATTACATGAAATATTATAAGAAATGTGGGGAAAAACCCCCCAACTTTTGTTGCAGCTCAGTTTGCTCCATAAGCTACAATAGCTGGCCTGTGTAGACCATGGTAAATGAAGGGTTGTTTATTGTGTATCTGTTGTAATTCAAGTCTAGTGGCAGTGACTTGAAATCTTCACCTTTAGTTTGTTTTCCTTATAGATACGAAGGTGAAAAAGTCCGTGGATTGTATGAGGGTGAAGGATTTGCATATTTTGAGGGGGGGAATACATACAAGGTGAGTGTATATATTAAGAAGCGGTAGTGGATCACATTCTTTCTAGAACATGCAGGCTATTTCATTTAACGTAGGTAGAGGTTGAGCTCTCAGAATGTGTGAACACTGAAAACTCTTGGTTTCTGGCATTAGAACTTCATTTGAAATGAGTAGTTGGAGGGAAATTGATAGGTCATTATTTTGAAATCTTACAGTCACTGTAGGACTTTCAGTTATGCTAAGAATAAATTTGCAGATTATGTTGTTCTCTTCATTTTGAAGGGCATGTTTTCTGAAGGGCTTATGCATGGACAAGGGACTTACACGTGGGCCGATGGAGTGAAGTACGAGGTAAAGTGCCGTTTAACTTACAACCGAACAATTACAGCCAATTAGCTATGCAAATTCAAGGAAAGTAGATAAATTGCAGTAATTGTCAACCGTACTGTACCAACTTCAGGACCATGGCAGTGATTTCAATCAGAAACCTGTCTTTTCCCAGGTAGCTGGGAAACAGTGAGTCTTAGTTTTTTAGGTGTTGTCATTTAATCTTTTAGGGAACATTTGTTAAGAATGTTCAGATGATTAGCGGCCGTTACACGTGGAACGATGGCAGCATTTATGAAGGATCAATCGAGAATGGAGTTAGGCACGGATTTGGATTTTTCAGGAGCGGTGCTCATCCTGTTTCTTACATTGGCTATTGGTATAAAGGCAAAAGGCATGGAAAGGTAAGAGAGAACACCGAATGAGAGCATGGTCTTGGGTGACTGCCTTCTACACTCTTGTGCAAAGCTTTTGCACAAATGTTTTGTGCCTTTGCATGATCTTACACTACATAGAGATTAGTTTTTCCAAAGGATTTTCTCTGAAGTCATGAATGCCGAGTAAAACAATTTGAGTGGGATCTTTTTTGAAGTAGAAGGGATGAATGGTGTTCTGGAAGAGTAATTGGCCTGTTACGTGGTTTGTCCTTTATGCTGTTCCAAGTAGATGATGACAAAGTCCAAGCTGACGACTGCCTCAATAGCCACATAACAATGACGGGACAGTTGTCTTCCTGGTAACGACAAAGAGATCCTGCCTGCTGTGACTAGACTGCAAGGTTTAAGCAAATGCTTTATTTGAACCTCCTTCACAGGTTTGACCGTGAGGCTCAAGCAAACAATTTATTTGAAATCTAATACGCCACTACTGCAGGTTTTTATGGACGCAGTGAAAGAATGCATTATTACAACTTAAAAGCAAGAAGGGACAAAGTAGTAAGCATGCTAAATATTACATGTGTGTTAGTTAATGAGCCACATTTACAAACTTACAGCATGCTAAATATTCGCTTACCCCTCCAGATCAGGGCTTCCAATGCTCAAGAAAGTCACCTTGGCTGATGTCCTGACCAAGGGGAAAGGGTCTCCATACAGGCGAGCGTTGGAGAGGCAACTCCCAATTCCTAAGCTAAACCTTAGGGCTTTATCCCCTGTTTTACATGACTGATTATACAGTCTGAATGGCTGTAACCCTCCAGGTGGTTGTGGCAAAACTATGCCTCGTTGGATTGTGCCAACTGGATATACAAACGCTGTCCTCTGAAATCACCGCTGAAGCCCTCCAAGCTCTATTTTTCCTTACTTTCTCAGGAAACAAAAAAGTGGCTTGAGTTGAGACTCAGGGCATACCATTTGTTGAGCAGTTTGAAAGCTTAGCTCAGGTTTCGGTTCTTTGTATGGCGCAGCATTGTCCTGGTCACCGTGCGATACGTGGACAACTCAGGGCTGAGCTATCTCCACAACTGCCCGTGTGTCTCCGCACAGATAAGGCTGTAGATAGGCAATCCAAGGCTGAGTCTCACAGACACACACCCACCAGAAAATCCTTACACCTCCCAAATGTGTTAAGCAGACAGAGTGTGTTTAAGTAGCACGTAGTTCCGACTTTTTAAAACAAGTAGTGCTTTGACTTGTCTCCGTTTTGTGTGTCCAAATTGAGATAGACGCTCTTCTGGGCCTGACATTTTGAAGACCAGTGCTCAGCATGTGAGGAAAATCCATTCTAACCACATGGGTGTTTTTGTCCTGTGTCACATGATGAGACTCTAATGTCACCCAGGCTGCTCTGGGTGGTCATCAGTGCAATGGCCTGACCAGTCTGCTCTGAGAGGAAGCCGTCAGGTGGAGAAAGAACAATTAACGCTGTAGTCGTGCTGTTGGAAGTTGAATTCAGAATGAGTCAGAAAACTGATCTACCTCAGAGTGACTACTGTGATTGCTGCCAAACTCGACTCTCTGAAAGTACTTCCAAGTAGTTTGAAAAATGTAGATTTTGATGTAATGTGCTTCTAAATAAAAAAAAAAAAAAAAGAAAAAGTCTTTTTAAGTTCTTAACTCATATTCATCGAAAGAGGTTGTTTTTTTAATTTTATCACTTCAGTTGCTTTCAGTACAGTGTCAAAAAGAATGCAAATAATTAGTTACATGTGTTATATAATTTGTATGTGATGTTTTATTAATGCAGAAGAATACTTAGGTATTTGACTATACTGTTTGTTTCAGGGTACTATTTATTATGATCAGGAACATAGCTCTTGGTATTCAGGTGACTGGGTAAATAACGTCAAAGAAGGATGGGGAATGAGACGGTAAGTGTGATAGCAGTTGTTTGGGGTTTCTTTCAGTTATTTTGTATGTATAATCATACAATTTCTCCTATTGTTTAAAATGCTACCATTTCATAGTAGCGTGTACTTTCTGCAGTGGAATAAATAATTGGACAGAGTACTTTATAATAATAAGAGACCTTCGCTATAACTTATATTTTTATGTTGGTGTGTTTCTAGTGATCATTCCTACAGAAGAATGTGTAAAGACAAGATCTAAAATCAGCTTTAATAAACCACATAGCAACATTTAAAAATGAATAAATGTGATTGATTTGAGCAGATGGCACTGCTTTCACAAATAAATGAATTATTTGTGGAATTATATATAACAATACTTTTATTAGCTATGGTGAAGATTCTTTGGGGGCAAAAAAAAGAACTGGTTAATATTTTTATAGAGATTTGTAGGTTAAAATTAGGAGATAGACAGTGGGTACAATCAGACCTCTGTATCCATGTCACAGTGAGCCAGCTTTCAAAGTAATGCTAATGTTAATCGTTAATAAATGCTAAATTTATTACCAGTGAGGTTTTGCATATACCTTGCTTTCATAAGATCCACTCAGAATTTAGTATGAATGAGTCACTAACTTTTATTGTTTTCTTGCAGCTACAAGTCTGGAAATATCTATGAAGGTCAGTGGGAGAAAAATGTACGTCATGGAAAGGGAAGAATGAGATGGTTGACAGCTAATCAGGAGTATGTGGGACAGTGGGTGTATGGCGTACAGGTATTACTTTTGGTTCCCAGCAACCTCTTTAGTTCAGCGTCTGTCCATTAATCTAGTAAAATTAGATAGGGAGTTTTGTGCAATGTCATTGATTTTTGCCAGTTGGGGTAGTGGAAATACGGTGTTTATTATTTATTAGAAGTTGATACTCATGTTTAAATTTTTAAAAAGCTTTTCACTTAGTCTTACAAAATCATAATTTATGTAATGGAAAATATAAAGCCTTTTGATTAAAAGTTAAATGTTTTGTCACTAAGCTTGAGATACGACTTCAGCGGTGAGTAGGTGTGGCAGTTTGCTTCTGTGTCACTTGTAAAATATTAGACCATGCTGTTCCCTCTTATAAGTTTTATGATGAAAGGAGAAGATTCCTGGCATTTTCTGTTCCTTCCATTTATTATTTTGTTGGAAAAAGAATGTGAGCTACTTCCTCTTTGTTTGCACACTTGTCTGTCTTCTGGAACATTGTGGCTCTCTGTCTGGCATAGTGTTCCTTACCTGACTGTTCAGCATGACAGTCCAAAGGATTTGGGCAGGAAGGATGTCTTTAGGAGTCCTCTTGGTAGACCTTGCTCAAGTATGTGTTGATCTGGTGTACCCTCTGACTGCTTCTCCCGTGCACGCTTGCGGAATATAGTTCTGTGGATAGTTTGAAGTACTCCACGTATCAAAGGGATGCGTTTATGTGAGAGATTTGCCAACAGTGACTCTTACAGATGCCTGGGTGCTGGGTGCTTCTTTTAAAAAGTCTGGACCTGTAGCAGTAGTAGCTCTTCTGGAGACCTTTTTCTGTATTTATTTTAAACACACTTTTTTTTTTTCCCAGCATGGATATGGCACCCATATATGGTTTTTGAAGAGAATACCTGCGTCTCAGTATCCTTTAAGGAACGAATACGCAGGTGATTTTGTAAATGGGGAGCGACATGGACGTGGGAAGTTCATATACGCCAATGGAGCAGTGTATGATGGTGAATGGGTTGGTAATAAGAAGCACGGCAAGGTGGGTATTGACAAGTAGTGAGACAAAGCTACAGATGACACCAGTGGAGACTGTTCTGCTCTCTGTAGTGGATCTCTAGACTTCTGTACAGGAAAACTACATTCAATTTGCATTATGGGTGAAATCCCCAGATAAAGCGTGCCGTCCACTGAAGCAGTAAGACTCTTTCCAAGCACCTTGCTGGGCTACAGATTTGATTCTGTGGTTAGATGTGTGTTGTGTGTGTAAACAAATAGGTTGTACTGTGGAGGTGCATCTTGATGTTGTGCAGTGATTAGTCAGTATTTCACTCTTATGCTGTGAGCTAATGGATTTCAAGCTATTGTTGTACAAAGATGTTCTCAAATTAACAGACTTTAAAAAAAATCCGTGAGTGGAGTGCCGCATAGGCAAACTAAGGTTTGCAAACAAGTCTTTCTATATGGGGAAGAAGAAATGTTTTTTTTCCTCAAAATACTTCTCAAAATCACAGTTATATAGGTAATTCTTCATCCCAGTAGCGTACTTTAAGTAAGAGATGACAAAGTACTTAATGAAAGAGTACATTGTATTTTAACCAAGACTCTTAAAAGGAAATTTGATTGAAAGCCTTGGTGTTATTTCTTTCTGGCCTTTCATTTATGTTCATATCAAAATGAATCAAATGAATCTGTCTGTAGGGCAAGGTTGTCTTCAAGAACGGTCATGTTTATGAAGGAGAGTTCGTAGACGATCATGTCGTAGAATATTCATCTTTCCAAGCAGATGCAACGAAAGCAGAAGAGCTGAGTGCCATTTGCAGAGGCAGTCATTTTGGTGTTGGTGAGCAGCTTAAGAAAACAAATTCTACTCGGGTCACATTTTGTTGTTCCTTTTTACTAAACTGTGAAGCTGTTCACACTTAAGAGCCAGACATGTGTCTTCAATGAACTTTGCTAAAGATGAGTTATCTTCATTAATGACTTTTGCTCCCATGCTTCTTGTTTCCTCTGCATGACACTGAATTGAGTTGACTCATACACACTACAACTTGTAATGCTAATGCTTTTGGAACACTGTGGTCTGAAAGTTTCGTAACTTATGTAACATCAGCATTTCCTTTTGGCTAGGGGCTGGATTTGACAAAGTTACTCTTCAGTTGTTATCCTGTTGATTATGAAACTTCTCTCTATAAAGGGGTCTTATTATTCTCGGTTTGAAGTCAGCAAGATAAGAAGGAATGATGTATGTTTTACTTCACCTGTCTGTATATTTTTAACTTGATTTTAGTTCTGATTTATTTTATTTGCGTGCCAGAAAATACCACAGCCATTAATGGCTCAGAAAATACTTCTGTTCTGAGATCAAACATTGAGTTGGCTACATCTTCACTGCTTGGTTTGTTGCCAAGGGAAGAGAGACAAGAAGAATTGAATCAAGTAAGAGTCTACTCTTCGATATTTTCAGTTTCCCCCCACTTTGTGTTTAATATTATTTTCTTTCTGTTTTTTTGTGTTAAAGTAACTCTGTCCATTAAAGAATTATTCAGAAATCTAAAGGTCGTGAACACAGAAAAGCAAAAGAATGAATAGGAAATATGACCTCTTCCTGAGCTTCCACTAGAAGACAATTAAAAATATGTTAACATACCTGGAAGGGCTTTTAGCTACTGTGAGGTTTGTCTGCTGTCAGAGGCTCATTTATTTTTATCAGTCACTATAAAATAGGTATTATAATTACATTTGTGTAATGCTCTTGTGAACACTTAGCCAGGGATATGCTCTTTGAAATTCGAAGATCAAAAGCGTTATATGCCCCTTTTCCAGGATCAATACAAGCTGATTCCTACTTGCTGTGAGATGATGGTGAAAACATACCCTGCTTTATTTAGGTACAGTTTGCTGTGTTGAGGCATGTTACAGAACTGAGAAGAATTTACACCTTCTACAGCATGTTAGGCTGCGATCATTCTCTTGACAACACCTTCCTCATGACTAAGCTCCATTTTTGGAGATTTCTGAAGGACTGCCAGTTTCATCACTCCAACTTTACTCTTGCTGAAATGGATCGGATATTGAGCGGTTTGTATTTCTGTTGATTGGGATCTAGCAATTTTTCATAGTAAGCTGTGGAGAGTTGGAGTGGCAAGTTCTACTGATAGCTCAAGTCTGGTAGTTGGGTGGCCCTGAGCAAGTATCCCTGTGGCTGCGAGTTCTGAGTGGATGTGTTAATGCTTCTCCAGGCACTTCAGCTGTTAGGTGTTCAAATACCACTTAAATATTGTTCTGAAGAGTCATCTGTTCAAAAACTGTATTCACCATGGTCTTGCCATTACTGTTACATGTAGTAGTAAGAGATCTGAGAAAGAAGTAAAAGAAACAAATATTTTTTTTTTAATTTTATTTTTTTTTCCTATAGTGCTCTTAACTTTGATTTGCATGTAGTGTGTTGTTTGGTTTTTTTTTAATTTCATAGATCCAGTTGATCAACTGGCTCCATTTAGAGCTGCAGTGGGATGCGCTGCGATGTCACTAGTGTGCGGACGGTTTAACTCCAGCTTTGCTTCCCTTTTCATTCCTGTGGGCTGAGTGGCTGCATTTCTGTAAAGAGGGAGTTTTAATAAGATTCAGCCATAAGTGGATGGTTCTCCCTTGGCCTGCTTGCTTGGAAGTGATGCTGTGTCTGGTCTGATTCTTCCATGAGTGTTGAACACTGATAGGTAGAGATGGAGAGGATAAGAAAGGCTGACAAGTCAGTATACTTATAAGAGTTTTCATGTACATGACAGCAATAGATTTATTTTTTTCAAATTTTTTAGGTGATAAAACACCACTTGAGGAAATACATTGTCCATATGAGGCTTTACTGTTCAGAACATTTTTATCTTACCTTATTCAGCTAGCATTTCATATCTATCGTGAAGAGCACAAGTAAGTTTCATCTTTTAGTGAAATATATTTCAGTGTAATCAGTTGGAGTGTTCCCAGGCAAGTATTTTTGTTTCAACTGCAGAGAGAAAGGTCCTTATCTGCATAAGTGTTTCTTACAAATGATGTCCAGGAATGTTACTCCTGCTGCCTGTCGTATCCAAGGTGAGTAATGGTATTTCTTCTGTGCTGTGCAGAATTCATCAATTAGAACTACATACAGTGCAGTTTTATTGTAATGTTTGTTTTTTCTGAATTAATTTTTAAAGGTATCTTATTTTCTGAAGAACGACGTACAGTTTTTGCCATGAGCCACATTGACAAATGCTGGGAAATATACAGAGCTTTTTGTAGACCGAGTACCAGACCTCCGTTTGAACCCACAATGAAAATGAGGCACTTCCTTTGGATGTTGAATGTAATGGTCTAATTATTTTTTTTTAGTGATTAGATGTGCTTTAAGTTTGTATGAGCATTTTGAAATACTCCCTATGGCTTCTGCACAGTTCTAAGGGTAGGAGCAACGTTATTTGTACAAACTGTCCAACAAACGTTAAAGAGACAGTTACTCCACAGAAATTATTTATGTAATTCTGCAGGATTGAATTCTGGTTTGGTAATTGATCATTTCAAATTATTACATCTCAGACAAATGTATTTTAAGGGTATATAAATATTTTTGCTGGCTTCCCCCTCCCTGTGACATGTACATGTGAAAATGTCTAACTGGCAGAACTCAAAGACCGGCAGCTTTTGAAATTAGACAGTAAGCTGTTTTACTTATGAATTAATTTAATATACGGGAGAGTGAACATGAGATTCTTCACTAAAACTCAGTAATTCAGGGACGGATCAAGATTACACTGAAGCCAGGCAGCAATTCCCACTGGTATGCCTGGGTTTTGGGTTACTGTTTAAATCCAAGCCTTTTTTCATGGGGAAAAAAAAATATATTGGATGACAAAACTGTAATTTTGTGGATATTTATGAACTTCCATTGTTTTTGCTGTTTAGGAAGCCTTCCCATGCACTTCAGTAGGGCCAGAGTTTCACTCTGTCATTAATTACTTATGGGGAAGTATCATTTGAAACCACTACAATTTTTGACACAGGCTTTAAAGTGAGTTAGATGAAGTCCATGTGGGAATGCCTTAAGTGCTGTTAACATGTAATATTTACTCTTACCCAGGATCTTAAACTCCTCAGCAAACAATTAACTGCCTCAAGGCTTGTGGAAATCCTTGTCAAAGATGGTCCCTCTCTACATGATAGCAGTAGTGCCAACCTGGAGCCAGAGGCATGTATGGAAAAAAGTATTACATAGTTTGCTTCTACAGGAACAGTTAAAATTACTTTTAAATAATACTGTAAATACTGTCATATCTGCTGGAACAGGAGGAAAATTAATTATTTTCTTAAAAAGATTACAAACTTGAGCCTCTATTTTTGTTGGTTTTGTTCTTTCTGTATCTTCTAGATGAGCTTATGTACTTCTGTGTTTTTCTTACTATCTTACCCTTCTTCACACAGTGTGATCATACCTGACCATTCAGATTAACTCCTTAAGAGCTGCTGTAACGCAGAGGGTGACACACTATTTTTAGGAGACTGCTGCTAGTAGCAGTTGTGTCTGGGGGGCAGTTGCCTGACAATATGTGTATACAGTGATTACGCAGCGGTGAATCTCAGCACTTCCAGCTGCTGAGGCATGCACTGGAAATGTTAAGATGGGTCAATAATTAAGACATGAACCCATCAATCCTGAAAATCTTATGGTCCAAGAGATGTGATTAGTGACGTGTGAAGTGCTGCCACCTCAACGAGGTCAAGTAGTGACTGTAGAAGACTCTTGTGGTACCTGCAAGGCCTGCCACAGGGGGCCTTCACCCTGAAAGAATTAGCTCTTACTCAGTGATGGTCTATTGTAAATGATGTAACTGAATTTGTTTTGAACAGTATCTGATAAACTGAACATACAGTGTAAGTCTTACTAAGGGTTTCATTATACACCCATTCTTGGAGTTTCTGGACGTATGATATGGAATGAAGGGTTTGACATAATAGCAATAGTTGTGTGTTATTTGTTAGAGAAATTTCTCATAGCTCTAAATACAACAAAAGTCCGTGCAGTGTTTTATTTCAATATGACTTGTATAAGGTGTAACTCGGTATCTCACCTCCTGGGTTTATTGAGTTTTGGCTGTTTTCAATTTTTTTCTCAGAAGAAAGGATATTTGACTAGATAAATGAGGCCAGTGAGGCTTCACAAACAATCGCTCTTGAGTTCCTTGCTTGCTCAGATAATTAAGGGATTTTGCAAAAATGGATGAATTAATCACTGTGTTTGTTTCACTCTAGTTGGTCTTTCTTGAATTTGTTGAAGCTCTTCTTGATTGTGCGTTGGTGTACGTTACCAGTGATATGGTTAAGGAGCACATAGCTCATGATAATCGGAAAAGAAGTAGCCTTAGAGCTGAGGGTGTCTCCAGGGGAACCACGAATGTGTCTCTGTACCCAGAATATTCTCAGTCCCAGGTAAAGTTGATGTAGACCTGTTAAATATTATTACATGTCCACTTAGAGGGCGAAGTCGGGCCTTGCAAGTGTTCTATGTTTACTGAACAGAGAAACCAATTTCCTCTTTTTGTACAAATGGTCATTTGATTGCGTCCTTCAGGTTTTTTTCCTGTTTGTTGCTGCCTTAGATTGGAACATCAGCATAGATGGTTTTAATGCATTTGCACATTTTCCTAGATAACGAAGTACATATAAAATACTTGTAAGTCTTCCCGTGTTCAAAGGGGAATTGATAAATTGATTGACTGCTGGGAGATCTGGTTGTCCTGCTCTAAGTCAAATGTCTACAAATGCCCTGTAAAAACGGCACTGCAATTGTTGTATGTAGCAAGACTTGCTAGTTCCCAGCAGATAAGCTGGAAATAGCAGCTGGGAATAAGCTTCTTTTTGCTAAACTTTTGAATAAGGATTTTGTAGGTAGTAAGATGCTGGCAGTGACGCTGGTGCAATTTAGATACACAGGGTAGTTGAAGGCATGAATTAGAATTGTTATTATTCAGAATTATGCACAAGATGAAAGTGTTATTATTAATTCAAAGAGCACTCAAAACCACTTAATTTCCTATTCTGTGTAAGCCATTAGTGCCACTGAACACCACCACTTCCCATTCCCCGGTCAATTGTTCCCATCCTATGGAACTCACTCCCTTGCATCACTGCAAGGATTAATGTAGTTGCACAGTGAAATGGCCCAGTTAAAATAGTCAGATTTTTCAAGACCAAAAAAAAAATCTTAATTTAAAACATACCAAATGTAAAATTCTTCTTGTGTTCATTTTTTTTCTTATTAGTCCATGTGCAGCAGAAGTATAATTGGTACGGACGTAAACGATGACGTTTCTGAGGCAGCTGACCTTTACTCTTGCTCATGGTTGTCTTTGGTTTGTCTGAGTTGTCCTCAGATACGCTCTTGAGTGTTGTTTAGTCCTTTTCACTCAGTATAATTCCTGGACTATATTCCTGTAGTCAGGAATATAAATTAATTGTTGTTTCCTCAGGAGCATATGAATAATAGTACGTAGAGGAACATGTAAGAACAGAGGGTCATGTCTAAGAACAGGCGCTTTCATTCTCTGTACTTCAGTCTTTCCCTAGCTCTGAAATAAGGTCATCCTACTTCCCCTGGCTGGTATCAAAGGTGAAGTTTTATGACTGATTTTGCTAATACCTGAAAGTGTGAAACACTATTGCAACTGAAATGTTTTGCAATAGGCATAATTGCAGAATGCATTTGGTTGGCAGAATGCTTTGGAGATAGGAGTCTGCAGGGTGCAAATGGACATGTGATTTCATTTTTTTAATTTAAACGCAAGTCCAGGCATTTAGTAACTGAATTTTAAATTTCTTGCCAGCTGCTGACACCTCGTGAAGACAGAGGGCATCTTCCTCAAGACTTTCTGCTAGGTGAGCACTGTATTTCATCATAAGGATCTATAAGCAGTGGTGCTAGAGAAGAGCCACTCTTTCTACAACTTTAAAGGGGATGAAAACAGCAGCTGCTCACTGGAACAGCCGGATGTATTGCAGTTACACAGGGGAGCTGCACGCACTTTGGCGGGTTACAGTTACCTTTCCACACCTCCTAGGCACAGATACCTGGGCAAGTTTGAATCTCTGAGCTTTTTGTGCTTTTTGTAATTAGAAGCTATCACATTTTACTCAAAAATATCTTAAAGGCTTTAAAATACTAAATTCTTTGTGTTCCATCCCACTTATTTGGACTTGGAAGCAGGGGATTGAACTCCGCGCTGTGCCTTCATTATAAACAAACTTCATGCATACAGTATTTCAGCCACAGGTAAGGTGGCTCTGAGGTCAGGTGACAGTTTATATTTGCTTGTGCTGAAGATCAAGCCTGATATTTAATGCACAGAATTGTAGACAGTAATTTTAATTTTCTTTCTTTGCAGTACCACATACTGTCCGCTCGTTTTACACAACTCCTAGAGATAGCAGAGATGGTCCGTCATTGCTCAGCTGGGATGCAGAAACAGAACAAGATTTCTGTCCGTCAAAGGAATTCACAGGTAAAGTAGTCCTGCTGTTTTAAGACAAATACACAAAAAAATCCCTCATAGTTCCTGAATTGCAAAATTTTAATTGTATATGCAGATTTCACTTTGTCACAAGAGGGCAGTAAACGAACATTAACACTGGGGGAAGATTTTAAAAGAAAATTTGTAGAAGACATTTTAAAAATAAAATGAAACTTGCTAATTGAGACATTTAAGTACAGACTTAAATAGTTTCCTGAGATTTAAAATGCCACATTTTATTTGTAGGCCAGCTATGGGCTGTATTTACACTATGGGAAGATCACTCTGCAAGCCTGCCCAATTTTTTTAATGTCTTGGATAAATAAAAGCTATTACTGCAGTATCTTTTTTTTTATTCAATATAAAAATTATTATTAATGGTGTGCCGCTGTTAGCTGGGATAAGATGTCTTATGTTATGACACGCCAGCATGCATGCAGAAGATAAATCAGGGAGAGCATTTTCATATATTGAGGCTAGTAATGTTTTTATGCCATCTCTCTTCTGGCCAGTTAGCAGATCTCATCTGGGTTGTTTTTTGCGCTTGTTAAATGTTTTGCACTGATAAAAAAATCCAAATCCAAAAAAAAAAGTAGACGAGTACCTCTGTGTAGTCATCAGCTCTCTCACTGAAACCAGATGACTGAGAAGTTACAGATCTGAAAAAAAGGCAGTGTTTCTTAAGAGAACCAGCAGATGTGCCCTAGCGTTTTTTATTTGACAATCACACCACTTGGAGGCTTGCATGCAAACCTCTTCTTTCAGGTAGTTCTATTGGTTCTTCCATTCCCCCATGCACAAGAATCACGGATGCTGAACTGGGATCAGATTACTGCAGAAGACATTTATCTTTGGATTGAAGGGGAAAGTTCATATTCTTCTGATGCCATTCCCAGGGACATGTCACTCTGACAACCCTCAAAAGGCCCATCCATTCTCACATGCATCAGTTAGTTAAACATTTCTCCCAATTGTAATTGTCTGTAGCATGCAGAAACCAGACCTTCCCACTGCAGAGTATCGGCTGTGATAGTGTAGTCCAAATCACATTTGAAATAAATGCCCTGCTAAATAAACACGTTTCATTCACGTGTTTCAGATAAACCAAAAGAAGCCCAAACTGAACAAGATGAAGAATTTAGTCTGTGGATGTGTCAGGTGCAAATCTTTTTTACAACTAAGTTATTTCCTGCCTACCAGCATGAAAAAGTGCTGAGGGAAAAAATAAAAGAAAATCGAATACAGGATGCTGAATTTGCTGAGCTGAGAAGGATCAAGGACGAGGAGCTGGCAAAGTGAGTGGTGTATCTTATCTTGAAATACTGTTCTCTCATCTGCTGCTAACAGTTAATGAAGATGAGACATGTGCTTTAATAAATTATTACAGCACACTGTAACTGGGGAAACAAACTCACTTGGGTATAAGCAACACACAATGTAATTCGTGGCTTCTGTCACTGTTGGAAGTAACAAATACAGGCTGATTTTGGATTACAAAACTCTGAACTCCCTGACATTTCTTGGCATTTAAGCCTTGCTTAGTGTAAAGGCAGTTAAGACTTGGTTGGGTTGTTGTTTTTTTTTAACGTACTAGAAGTCAGAATTGAACTGGTACCTAGACAGATTTTCTGCTTCTCTGACAGTTTATAATGTTCATACTGTGACTGTGGCTCTAGGTGCTTAGCCAATATAAATCTGTCTCCCTCCCTCTTGCAGTACATTACCTTTAAACTTTGTTCACAGACTTATTGCTGAAAGAGAAGAGGAGGCAAAAAGGCAAGAAGCAGCTGCAGCAGAAAAAACATGTGACTCCAACAGTGCAGGTTTTCAGGAGTTCGAGGAGCCTGTCACACTGTTAGTTCCTCCTCCTCCAAAGCAAAGGGCACCTACTACAACATCCCCAGTTCCTACCAAAGTGCCTGCTGGCAAAAAGAGAAAAAAGAAATAAATCTTCAAGTAAGTGCTCTTTGAATAGGGAAACCACCACCAAAAGAACCACACTTGCAGTAAGGTCTAACATAAAAGTATGATTAAACTGTCTGGTTTCAGGGAGGAAGGGTCTGCTCTTACACCGAGGGCCGGGGAAAAGAGAATACAGCAACTTCCATTAGTTCTGTTTATAGGGTTAAACTTGTCCAGAAGTCAGTATTTGACTTGGACCTAAAAATTCCCTCAGTGTTGATACAAGAACTGATACCTTGTCATGATCATCTGTCCCAATAAAATGGTTTGTGCTTAAAACATGCTTCATTTAACTGAAGTACTGCATATAAAGAAGTATTAAGAATTTGACAAAATATGTAAATCTGGCTGAAGTAGGAGCTGCAAAGAACAAGTCAACCTAGAAAGTTCTTTGTTCAGGGGTCTTCTGTAACCAGTCTCATTTCACATTGCAGAAAATTATCAGGAAGTCACCTTATGATGCAAATGAACACAGGAAACCAAAAAGATGCCCTTAAAAGTGTAACAATTATTAGTTTTATTTTGCAGTAAAATATTCACATAGCAGTATCAGAATGGAATGGTACAGATGAATTTAGACTGGGTTTTAATTAGTTTGCACATAAACATTTAAAATCTAAAAATTTTGTGATCAGAGTTTACAGATTTTAGTAGAAATTTTGATTCTTACAAAGCAAGTATTGCTTTACTATTGTCATTATTCCAGTCAATAATATGACTAATAACTTCTCATGTTGAACAAGTGTCTGACATTGACATCTCCAATAAGTCAGCCCTTTGCAGATCAATCCAAGAAGAAAATATTATTAAACTGTGTTGCACAAAGTTTCTTCACTTCTTCTGTTAAAAAAAAAAAAAAAAAGATACTTTAGTGTTACAGGAACCTCCACGAGAAAAACGCTGGGGATCCTCAAGGAGAATATGATTAAATTCAGACAGAAAAAAAAGTAGGAGTTTCTAATGTACAAATAATGTTATTCTGCCATCAGCCTCGACTTGGTTTTCTCTTACTGATGTTTAACACTATCTGAAAGATGAGTTTTATTCTAAGGGGCTAAAGTTTCAGTGATGGTTTGAGTTTGCTGCTGGGCCATTCATCTTGTCAGACTTCTACACAGCCAAAGCTTCTGCTTTGGCTTCAACACAAGTAGATTGTAACCCCTTTGCAGGGGAAAGAGGGATTAGGGTTGGCTGTTACAACACATCTAGGCAGCAGTTTTGCTTTGTGCTATTTGACAGACACTACTCCCTAAGTTAATCAGGCACAGAAACACTCATTTGCTGTTTCTGTATGGTAGGGTTGATCCTGAGAGACAATCAGAAATCACTAAGTCATGCAACTCATTCCTGTCTTTAAAATTCAGGTTTCTAGGCTTTGCTCTTGGAAAAGCATTCATTCTTTCCCATCAGTCAAGTGAGCGTGTTTCCACCTCTTAAAATAGAGAGCCCCAAAATTGCTGCAAGTAAGACTTAAACTGCTTTTTCTCTTAAAGATCCAATAAGCTTTTAAGAGTGCAAATTAACAAAATCTATTTTAAGTCATAATAAATCAGTCTCAAAACAGGATGAGAAACAAGACAATGATGGAATATGGATATTTGTTATGTAAAAGTAACCTAACCATGGATCATTGCCAAATAAAACCGAACTCAGATGTAAGTATGTTCATCTCACTTGTGATACACTTCATTAATTACTCCACAACTAATCTCACAGAGCTCTGCTCCATTATTTGAAGGAGGAATAACAACTGATTAATAATTAAAGGTGTCTGCTGAATATTTACACTGTTCTTTCACAGCTGGTAGAAGGCAGACTAAAACCTTATGCAGACTTACCTGATATAGATGAAGCCCTCTCTAGATGTCTTGTGAGATGGATACGTACATTTTAGATGGGACACAGAGTTTATTAGTAACTGTATTTAAAGGTAATACTAAATAATCCTTACCATTAACTTCAATCAGATTTGCATTTTTTTGATTCAAAATAACATACAGTTCTCTCTGGTCAGACTTTTTCCCAACTACCCAGTAATCGCTCATTGCCTTCACAATAATCTCCTCATCTTCATCAACTCTGAAAGAAATTTTAAAAAGTAAAAAAGATGGCAGCAAGTTTATCTCCCAGCAATTTTATTTGTAATCATTTTGTAATCATTAGGACAGCTTAACTCGTTGTGCAGTATCAAAGAGACTGCCAGTACTAACTTAGACCTCCTTCAGCAGTCTCTAGCAGTCTCTACACCCATCCTCCACACTGTGAAGGACACACTTCATGGTGATACTAAGCTTTCACCCATCCAGTTGCTACCTAGAACGAAACCATGCTCAATATCCAGATATATTACATAAAAATAACCAGATATACTACATAAAGCTGCCACTAACTCAGTACTTCCACAATGTGACGAAAGATTCTTTTTTATAGAAAAATGAAAACCTTGTCCTTAAGCAGAGTGGGAAAATTGCTGGTTGCCAATTAAGTGTTATAGACATCACAGTCATTCAGCATTTTCCTGTTCTTTATTCATTTTTATAGCGACAGAGGGTCTCTGCCCCATTGAAGCATGATACCCAGTGAGAAGCAGCCAGTTATCTTCTCTAGCAGCAGTATTGTAGTAACTACAAGGTTGGCTTTTCATTTGTTGTCTATTCCATAAAAGCAGACAGCTCTTTCAGAGGAGGATAGAATACAGGTAGAAGCAGGTTTCCCTGTCCTTCATACTACTTACACAGAGAGGAGACAGACCTAAGTGCAAAAGCACTAGGCTTCACATCCCTTTTAAGTTTGTTATGGCTACTCTGAAGCTTCAAATAGATATTTTCTTGGATAGAGGACCTGGCCCTTCTTTAATTTTTTCTTTTTTTTTAAAGGACAATAGAGGTGTTGTTTAAGACAGACTACTTCTAAACCAACACAAAATAACAAATATGATCCACGTTACAGCATTTACCTCACATAGTGATGAATGGCCAACCATGAACAAAGAGACATTAATGCTTTACTCATTTGAAAAAAAAAAAAAGTACTTGACAGTGACTCCTCTCTGCTTGATAGGAGGTACCTGGACTATTTAATAGTTAAGCATTACCTGGAGAAGTCACTGTTGATGTCACCGAGAATCTTCATGAGGTCAGGGTGAACAGATGCAAGTGATACACTGGGTGTCTTCCTCATGTGAATGGTACTTTTCTCTGCCAGGTTCATGTGATTGAAATAGATAAACTTAAACTGAGGCTCCTTCTCAGCCCTAGGAAGATTGTTAAAAAACCCAACAAAACAAAAACATGACTTGTGAACACTGACATGTTATATAAGCACACACTGCCCAGGACAGGTAACTAGCCAGTGCAGAGCTTACTCAGACATCCTGAAATTACATTCACATTGAAGAGACCCAAGTATGTTAAGACTTGTAGCATGGTCACATTTGATTTTAACACACTTTTTTTTTTTTATAAAGAAGAAAGAATTCCTCAATCTAGGCAATTGGACTTTCCCCACATCATTTGTGTGGGCCAAGCAAGAGACTGTTTTCAAAGTCCTGCCTTGGCAGTCCTCCTCTGTTTCCTCTTATGAAGTTCATATAAAATCTGTCACTTAGAGCTGTAGTTTTGGTCAAAGTCACAACAAATGTGGACTGGCAAGAACTGGCTATAGTGATGGGTGCTTAAGACTATCTATTATTTAGAATCAGGGAGATACTGTGATGACACCAGTCACCTTAGCAAACAACCAGATACCCTTGCTCTCTGTCACCCAGATGAATTAGTCAAGAAACTGTATCATGTTTTCGGGACGCCATGGCATTAAACTTTAAAAGAGTGAAAGCTGCCAAAGCCAGTCCCAGATGACATTAAAAAACCCCAAGTTTAATGATTTAGTAGATGGGCACAATTTCAAGCGCATCCTGTTCTTTCCCCTGTGATTCTGCTGATTTGGTTCAGTCACACGACTGTCTTTGTTCCAATTCCTGCTTTGTTGTCATACATGATGCTGTTCTTGCTTCCTCAACTAACGAATCTATCTAAAAATAAATACAATTTTGTGGAGAGTCAGCTACAGTTTTAAGTGAGGTACATTTTCCAAAGCATTAAATTTACATCATTTTATCATTTGCCTTTTTTTTCCCCCTCCTCGTTACCTTAGTTCTGCAAAAGAGAAAAAAATGAAACCGTTTTTTCTTCACCTACCATACATGGCAACACTTCAAGAAGCAGTAATTCTGAAAAAAAGTGCTCACCTGTAAAGCTTGCCTTGTAACCAAGTAATCCACTCACTAAAATCCCCATTTCAAACTGTTAAACAAAAGTTGTGCTAGTATCTAGACCTTCATTTTCCTTTTGAATT
Source organism: Baryphthengus martii (assembly GCA_013396935.1). Lineage (NCBI taxonomy): Eukaryota > Metazoa > Chordata > Aves > Coraciiformes > Momotidae > Baryphthengus > Baryphthengus martii. The sequence goes on along the minus strand of VWZK01006323.1, from coordinate 255,459 downwards.
CCTAACAGTTGAGATTTAGGTGTAGTCTAAGGCAACACTCAGTGTCAGTGTCCACTTAAGGTGAAAACCAGTTCTTTTAACATCATACAAAAGAGTACCCTGGCAAAGCAGAAGTCAAAGAAAATCAGCACAAATAAGGACATGGGCATAAAACAGTGGTATTTCTTGATTTTTAGATTATTTTTTTTTATTTTTTAAAAAACCTTAAATGTTCTTCTAGCTCAAGGGCTCTTTGTGAACATGATGAGATTCTGTTTGCCTCAAACAAAAGTCAGAAAGTATAAACTAAAGTTAAAATTTTGGAGGAACTGCTACTTTCCAACTTCAAGACAAAGGACAGTGACAGAAAACAACCACTTCAGTTGGCTTTTTTGCCATCTTGTATTTGTTTCTGGAAGCTCAGTAATTTATAGAACTCATCTCCACGAGTCACCTAGTTTCAGTTCACGTATGAAAGAATCAAAACCTAAAAGTTCCACCTCTTGTATTTGAATAATCTACTGCCAGCTAGGGGATAAGGGGATAGAATCTCAATTGGTAATAGATTTATCTTAATATTCACATGATTTTTTCTGCAACAGTTATGCAGAACAGAGGAAAAAGGTTTCAACCACACAATAAACATTTCTTCCTGAGTTAATAACACCTGTTTTTACTTTAGGGAGACCTAAATATGCAACAACAGGCACTTTATAAATGCTTAAGATGCGGCAAGGTAGATAAACATCGTTTCAAGTATGCAGTCAACTCAATGCTTTCAACATTTGGCCTCACGTTACCATTATTGAAGCAGTTCATTACACCTCATTTTTAACCAACTAATGAGGGACTGAAACAGGAACAGAAACATGGTACAAACCCTGATATTCTCTTGTTGATGTTGTATTGTTCACATATGTCTGATGCTAACACGGTGAGTTGAGGCCCAACGATGCTGTCCAGTTTTCGGCAAAACTCCAGCGTAGGCGGAATTGAAGCTGGGTGGTGGGTAAAGAAAAGGGAGAGATGAGATTCTCTTCCCACAGTTGAAGGTACACTTTCTGTAGCTGTTTTATTTAAATATCAGTGAGAGTCCTGGGACAAATTTCTCTCTTAATTGTCACCTTAGAGGTGATTTTAGAAGTGCATGGCTAACTGAAGCAGTATTTAGTCATTTTATTGTGTAAACTGAGTTACACCTACCTCTGGAGCAAAAAAAAAAACAACTGATAAAAGCATTCATGAAGAAGTGACTCAAATAGCAACATATTTTTTTAAGAGTAAAGCAAATTGTGTGTAATAGTGGTTTGTGCTAACTATGTCTTGCCAATGAAGTGATGCTAATAGGTACTTACCATCAATCATAAAGCAGACGGCTGCACTCATGGCCTGGAACAAAAAAGTTAAAGCAAAAAAACCATTTATAACAGGTTACCTCAACTACCTCAAATAAATGACAATACTGCAGTGAGGTCACAAAAAAACCCCAACCTACTGTCAAAGTAACACTTCAGTAGGAAAATCTCTTTGCAATTCTGCACAACACAGGATTGTTACCATTTTAAAACTCAGCCCAGTTAACGGTTTTTAAGTTGGAGGGGAAAGGTAAAATTTGCTACTTTTATTAAAGGATATCTGTCTGCAAGAAACCTACATTTCATTTAAAAAACAAAAAATAGTTTGTTTTATTGATTAATGCTACATAAAGCTAGGTATGAAACTATTTAAAGGAATTGAACTCCCCTTAAACAGTTTGTTTTGGGGAGGGCACAGGAGAGGGGAAAAAGAAGATTCAGGATTTAAAGCTTGTTGCTGGAAACACCAAAAAGTTTTCTGGCTCTTTGCTTTAGCCTGGTCATGTCAATGCATCTTTCTGTACAATTCTAAGTACTTCACATCGTCACCTTCGTTGTACATAGTTTCCTAGTTCTGTGGAATAATCCCAGAGAAAAATGTAATACCTTATAAACAATTAAATGAAGCTCTTCGTAAGTGTCATCAGTGTTAACAAATATTTTGGGGAAACGGCATTTTGCTTCTGGATCATTAAGATTTAAAGGTCCAGTAAGAAACCTAGAAAATAATTCAACAGGTCAGATGCAATGAATTCTTGTAATTCAGTTTTTCCTATTTAACAGATTCTTGCAATTAACAATTGCTTGTGTGTATGAATATATTTGAATACACTGAGTTTTCAGCTATCCAGAGAAGCAGAGAGCTCTTTATGTATTAGCTCAGGACTCTTACATTTTTGAAGTCGTATTTGCATATATGCTCCAAAGAGTTACAGAAACAGGAAATCCAGAATAACGCTTAGGGTAATAAACTGTACAAATCAAAGGAACAACAACAAAACTCTTCCCATATTCAGGTTGTGAGTATTTTTAAAAAAAACTGGGAAATAACTCGTCCCTATTTTCCAACAGTACCTTCAAACCTAGTGTTATGCAGAACAGTGGTATATGAGAAGCACCTAAACTTGGGATGGAAGAGGGTGGAACAGAGAGCGAGTGCCAGTGCCTTGATCATCCCAAAATACTAAATCAAGCAAGAGGAATTATTGTGACTTTTTAAGAGGTCCAAACCTACAAATATTCAAATTATTAAGTACAGAATTCCCCACTGACATCCTGAGTACAGAGGAAAAATAAACAGACACCTTTGTCTAAAGTGCCTGACTGAAAAGAAACGACCAGAGCAGTTCCAAAATTCTCCATGCAGTGCATTAAGAACAGTGGGCGAAAATAGTACATATACAGTGATGCTAACGAAGCCTTTTCTCTTTTTTTCCCAGAAGCCAAGTTTTACATTGCACCGACTACTGTACAGCTCTGTGGAATGGAATGTGTGTGGAATATGTACTCAAAATACATGTACTCCTCCCAAATATTTTGGCCTGGAGGGAAACAGTAGATGGTGACAGTAAACAAGAGCTACCTTCCATAGTGTTGTAGATTTCCTGGCATTTCAGCACGTATTGGAGAATCTCTTCCTGCTAACTGAAGTGAAAAAGAACACAAGAAGAAAGAGCTTAGAGGTATTTTCTGTTATGTTTCATTGACTGTCTTTAATTTAAAGCAAACCATTTGCAGAAATTACCACTCATGAAGATAAATACTCTTTGTGTAACATAAAGAAAGTAGAGCTGAAGTGTAGGAGATGCTGCCAGAACAGGGCATTCTCATTTTGCATTTATTCATTTTAAAACCTAACTTATGGAGCTTTTTGATGAGGGGAGGGATAACTCCAGACCCATGTGGTGTTATAGCCCTCCGTGCTGCATTTAGCCATTCAGCTGAAGTGATTCATTTGCAGTACTGAGCAGTCATCAGGCATCAACAGTCAGGTAACTCCCTATCACCTTCCCATATTCAAATTACCAGCACAATTCATATTGTAAGTGTTAGGTGGAAATACTACTGAGTTTAGTAAAAGGCTCGAAAAGCAATATGTCTCTGAATTCCTAAATTGGAGGGGGAGTAGGGGACAGGTAGAGAGATACTCCTTTTAGGTATTTTACCCTTTAGTGCTAACAGATAAAGAGAAAGAAAAAGAAAGATAAAAAACCCCAAGCACAAAACCCAACTACCACCTCCACCTCCCGACCCCTAAAAACCCACCCCATACCTCTGGCTCCATGTGCCTTGGAAACAGAGATGTCGTGAGATACTTGTACAAAATTCTCATATCATCTTGTTCCAGTCCGCTCCTAGCATACCAGGGAGAGAAAGAAATACAAGTGATGTTTGTGCTGCAGTTCAGATCACAGGTTTTTGTCTAACTGAAACTCAGGCAAAGCACGTACCAAACCAGGGTAGCAATATTTCAGTGTCTGAGTAAGTTCAATCCCAGTACAGTAGTTTTTAATAAAATGATAGTTTATTTGCTAAATATAAAACACATCTAAATTAGCAGTAAACCAGAAGCAGAAACAATATTTAAACGAAGATCAAGTTTGCTACTCGAGTTCATTTTTAAATAGAATCTTTCACAAGCATTGCAACTTTCTGATTCAGAACCATACCAAGAACAATACTTTAATTAACCTTCTTAATTACTAAGAAGTCCTACAGAGGAACTTGTGTACGTGCACAGAGGCTCTTGTGATGGAAATGACAAGGACACTTCTCTAGCAGCTCCTCAGGCTGACTTATAAGTAACCATTTGGTACAGGTTAGAGATTTTAAAGCTAAAGATCAATGCCTTTCTCACATATCATCATCCCACCATTCAGTTTTCTGATTTTCACGCAACTCTTTCGCCGATTCAGAAGCTTTGCTATTATGGCTCTTATTTACAGGATGAGAAATTGAAGACACACAAAAGAATTCTTGAAGTACCTACCAGATAAGCTGGTCATTGTAGAGAAATGCAGTATACTTGACTATGTTCAGGCTTTCTTCCATTCTATTAATAAAGGACTGAATTTTCAAGTAAGTCATTTTATCCAGTGGAAAAAAGCTGATTCCACAAAACACATCCAGCAGATCGCAAGACTGTAAATGCAGCGTCTGCAAATACTAAAAGAATGACAGTTGTTTTTTAGAGTTCAGAAAACTTCCAACATGCAGATTTAAATGACAAATTTAAGTGTAATCCCTGGTAATCCAGACTAATGATCCAAAAAAACCCAACAAAAAACAACCACCCCAAAACAACCCCAACAAAAAAAAGACCAACCCTTCCAGTTCTCCTTGTAGAACATACTCCTTCATGTGGGGACAGACTTTTTAGTAGGCCTGGTGACAGGAGAAAGGGTAATCGTTTTAAATGAAAAGAAGGCAGATTTAGATTGCATACAGGGAAGAAATGTTTTACACTGAGGATGAGGAGACAGTAGCACAGGCTGCCCAAAGGTGGTTGATGCCCCATCCCTGGAAACATTTTAGGTCAAGTTGGATGGGGCTCTGAGCAACCTCTCCAGTTGAAGCTGTCTCTGCTCACTGCAGGGGGGGTGGACTAGTGACCTTTAAAGGTCCCTTCCAACCCACACCACTCTGTGGTTCGATGTGTGTTTGAATGTGATTCCAGGTGCCAGCTTGCTATTATTTAATCATAGTGACAACATCTTTCAAGGCTAGTTCAAGATCTTTTGAGAATACAAGAAAGAAAGCACAGCCTATCTTACTAATATTTAATTTCAGAAGCAACTCTGTAGAAATATTAGCAGATAAATCCATTAGCTTTCAACGTGCAAAGGAAAAGATAATTTCTATCATTCTCTTCCTTGATAGACTGTAATGTTTACCAAGAGATTTCAAATGCACTACCAAATACTCTGCTCTGTGAAAGATGAGTTATCCAATGGCTCCCTCTACAGTCATTCCACATTATCAAAAACCACCAAGAAATAAAACACTTCGAGACAAGTAGTATGACAGATCTCTGTCACAGTTTATCATCTGTCATTTCCTTTCAGAGTTTTCAGTGCAGTTCAAGCCTGCCAGCAATTTGTTCAGCAGGGTTGAAACAGAACAGCTTGCATGACAAAGCTTTTAAAGCATTTCTAATTCCTCAGCAAAAGTGAAGCAACTTGGCCTTGGATTTCTTTGTTCCACAAATCTATAGTGATTACTATTTTATCTTCAGTGGGAACTTCAAAGAAAAACAGCGTTTTAAAGATAATATATTACTTCCATTTTTGCCATGCTCTATTTTTTAATTTAATCTAAACAAAGCATATAGCAGCAAATGAAACAAGTACTCTTTGTGTCAACAGCGTTCATTTTAGAGTCCATGACGGTCTGAAAAAAAACAAGCAAAAAGCCCTCAAAACCCACAAGCAAAGGCTGTCCTAAAATCAAACTGAACTGTGCTTCTGTTCACAGTCACAACATCATGTTATTTTAAAAACCTGTTAAGAGAACTAAATTTTAAACATCATTATACAGTGTCTTACACCACCAGTATCAGAGATATCAATATTCACATCTCTACCACAAGAGAATTAACTGCTGACTGCAGTTCCGTTTCCTTCCGTGCAAACGAGAAAAACGGAGGCAGACACTCCGTTGCAATCTTTTAAAGCTAGCTTGATGAAACTTTTCATGTGGGAACTCAAAATTCTGCCAGACATGACGACTCAGTCAATTACTTTATGTGCAAAATAACTGAAAAATACTTGATTGACTTCTTGTTCAGAAATAGGTTTTGCTTTCCATCCTTTCACTAAAACGTTAGCTTTTAAAGACTGAAATTAAATTCTGAAGACTGGTTGTAACGAAGGCGTATTTCCCAAAACCTTATGAGGTACGATTACTAATTCTGTATCGGGGTGAAAAGGTAAAAATTACAACTATCCAGTACTTTACAGAACTGTGGGACTTTAAGTCTGTGCATGCAGATTGTGGAATCTCCATCCATGTGGATATTTTCGAGACTCAACCAGCCAAAGCCCTGTGTAGCCTAGTTTGAGTTCAGTATTACCCTACTTTGAGTAGGCCAAACTGGATGATCTCTCTAGATTCCTTCCAACCTGAATGATTCTGCAACAGGTACTCAAATAGGTCTGCAAAGATTGTTATCACACCAACCGACTCAAACCTAAAACACAATTTCCAAAGAATGAGCACGATTACATCAGAAAAAACATCCAACTCCTAAGCTGTTCCATCGCTGTAACCCTGCTTGTGGTTCAACTCCACGTAAAGAACCTACCAGCTTAGCAGGAAGCATTGGAAAAAAAAAAAATGAGCAACCGGACTTTTTGTGTTGCATCTGCACCTTTTCCACTACCTGTGTTTTATAGTCACACTGCAGTCACTTAGAGAAGATTTTTGCATTTTATTTCCAAGACAGAATCACACCGTGTGTGCCTGAAAAATAAGGTCTTACCCGATGGAAGAATTTCTCTAGTCTCTCTTTTAGAACTTTCACACCTCCATCTTCCATGGCTTTCAGAAACGTACCATTGAAAAGCTAATATTTAAAAGAATTAAAAAAAAAAAAAATCAGTTGGGTAATCATTTACAATAATTTCTTACAACTCGGCCATGAATATAGCTAGATTACAATACAGCTCCTGTATTTGGACTCCACTTAGATCCAAACATACCCCTTCTGTATTGAAAAAAACCTCTCTCAGATTTGCAGAGTCCAGGTATATATGGCAGCTGAGGCACAATTAGAAGAGGAGACTAAATTCTTTAACGGTAGAGAAATTATTTGCCTTCATCTGGCAAGTATTTTATGCTCTTGTTTTGTAAAAGCCAGACTGATGGCCTTTTCCAGTCTTGCTTCTCCAACAGATAATATCTAACAACATGAAAATGAAGTGCTTAGTAGTTTAACTGCCCATGAAAAAATAAATTTGGACTTCACAGAAATTAGAAGGCTCCTATTTTCACAATAAGCTAACGAACCAGCACAGGTAGCTGCAAAAGTTTGCTTTTTCTCTTCCATCAACACCATTACAGCTTCAGGAAGAGAGCAGACAATAGGAACGAGACAAGAATGTCAAAGCAACGATGAGCTTGCACATCCAAATGGTACCATGAGGATCTCTTCCTCTGCCCAAAAGAGGAGCCTCTAGCATGAACTCTACCTTGTACATGCTGTAGCACTGCTGTAGGACCGAACTATAAACCTTGTCCTGCAGAAAAGGAAGAAGGACATCAGTATAAGCAGAGGCAGAAATTCAAATATTTTGGCCGAGCTACACATAACATGTGTTTTCAGAGAGCCAGCAAACACACAAAGTAGAGAAGTTCACCTCTGAAAAGGTAAATAGCATCTTCTGTCAGCATCTAGAAATTTCTTTGTACTTGTGAAGTGCTATTTCAAAAACAAGGGAGTTCCTTTCTCCCTTTATGTTTAATACCAGAAATGCCTTTTTAACTCATTCACAAGATACCAGTTACAAATATTACCCTTCCCTAAGGCCAGTGGTCAGTGAAAATGAACTTATTTCTGACTAGTTTTCTTATCATCCAGGTCAAAAGCTCAAGGAGGTGGGAATCAAACTAGGAGGATTTCTGGAGGTNGGCGGCCGGGAGAGGAATGGCAGGCGGCGGGCAGGGGCGCGGGGCTCCACGGGCGGGACGGCAGGCCCTCGGGCACTGCCTGGAGATCTGAGGCCTCGCAGGAGGTTGGGGAGCTCCGGGGGTCCGGTCTTCCCTCAGGAGGAGGTTTTGCCCGGCCAGGGGTCCGTGAGTGCCGCTGGAGCTTCCCTCGCTAGAGCCCAGCCCCGCTGCGGGCGGGAGCTCGCTGCCCGTGGGACCGGCGGGGGGCGCGCGGCCCCGCCCCCGCCNTGCCTTTTTAACTCATTCACAAGATACCAGTTACAAATATTACCCTTCCCTAAGGCCAGTGGTCAGTGAAAATGAACTTATTTCTGACTAGTTTTCTTATCATCCAGGTCAAAAGCTCAAGGAGGTGGGAATCAAACTAGGAGGATTTCTGGAGGTACTCTTAAAATACAGTGTAACCCATTTTTAAAAAAAACAACAACCTACAAATCAAACCAACCAACTCCAAAAAAGTTCCATCTTACCAGTAATTCTTCTTCCTGATACTCATAGACTGGCTTTCCATCTTTGTGTTTTTCTATTATGGGATTCCGTACAACCTAGAAAGTGGAACAGGCTGGTATTAGACAATGCAGAATGCATTGAGAACACTGCGATATGATGCTTTAGAAATATGCATATGAGATGCATAAGTACCATGACCATCCAGAAGTTTTCCTCAGGTTCATGGAAAAATTGTCTGTTCTTCTGTGTATGTAGGGATTTTGCAGGTTTTGTTGGACTAAAGGTCCTGGAAAGAAAACATATAAATACCTGTCTATTTATACACCCAGACTCACAAAAAAAAATAAATAAAATTTAAAAAAAAAACAGCCGTATGATTGAAAATGCAATGCCTGTGCCAATACAGTGAGCTGTGCCATCAGGCTTCATACCTTGTGAACTGGACTATAGCTTCACACAGTCCCACATTTCTAATTTTTTCATTCTTTTCTACTTCATTTGGGTGATAGAAAAGAATCTTCTTTTCTTCCTAAAATTTGAGAAAAGAATCAAAGGAAATGCATTTTAACAGAGTCAAAGAATACCGAGTTCATGGCTTGCTTGTTTTTTTTTAACTTTAATGACTTCATTTCCTAGGCAGAATTTTATCTTGTTCCTAAATGAGCTTCTGTAGTAATGGATAAAAGGCACTTTGGTGCACTTAAGCAGTCAGTCATCCCAAGATATCTCAAAATGCTTTATAAATTGAAGGCTACTGAAATCATAGTCCCTCGTCACTTGACGGCTTGCTCAAAGCAAGGCTAGTTTCAAAGCCAGATAAAAGCCTGGCTAGCTTCAGAGCTAGCTCAGATTGCCCAAGGTCTCATCTGGGAAAGTTTGGACTATCTCCGAAGATGGAGATTCCACACCTTTCTGGGCCTTCCTCTGCTCTTTGACCACTTTACTGTGAAGATTGTTTTCTTCTAGCTTATCAGAATTTCCCTTGGTGAAACTTCTTCTGTTACCCCTCACGCTTTCATTTCAAGAACCGGACTCCATCCTTGATAGCCACCCTTTAGATAGGTGAAGACAACCATGAGACTCCCTTCCCCATAGTCTCTTCTTCAGGCTGTACAAATCCAGCGATCTAAGGCTCTCCTCATGCATTGTGTTCCTCCTGACCAACCCAGGGACCATCCACCGGGCTTGCTTCAGTCTGTCAGCATTCCTCTTACTCTGGGAAGCCCCAGTGGAACGTAGTGCCCACCAGCAGTCTCACAAGCGGTGAGCAGAGGAGAAGCAGTCACTTCACTTGACCTGCTAAAGCACTCTCGCTCACACAGCCTGGCACGCTGTTGGTTTTCCCTGCCACAAGGGCACACTGCTGATTCACCTACGACCTGTTGTTCACTCACACTCCCTGGTCCTGTTTGGCAAAGCTGCTTTCTGACCAGCCAGCCCCTGGCCCGTCATGGTGCAGGAGTTTATTTCGTCCCACACGCGGGACATTTGCCTTCACTGAGCTCCACAGGGTTGCTGCCAGTGCGTTTCCCAGTGTTCCGGCAGCTTCCCCCAGTTTGGAGTCACCCATGGACTTGTTGAGGGTGCACTCCATCTCATCACCCTGGTCATTAATAGTAAGTACATAGGTACATTGCCCTCTTCAAAAACTTACTAAAACTAAAGATTATCACATGAACCACATAATATGCTGTTAGCAAAAACCAGAGACTATAGCTTCTCGAGTTCGCTTATTAAAGATCTCAATAGCAAGAAAATACCAGCAATAACTTGAGCGTAACCAAGTCAAACACCAAGCTTTCTACCATGTTCTATCTACCTGGAGAAAATTATTTTTAGGAAATTGGACTGTATGTTTAAAACCTAGTTGCTAACAGACCAGCTCCCCATCTACAGCATTTTCCGTGCCACTGCTGAAAACACCCTCGGTTCCTGTTCCTTTTGCGCCTGAAGCAGAGACAGGTTCAGGTGCCGGTGGCACTCCTCCCTGGCCCCTCTGAGGGCAGCTGATGAGAGCAGCCCCAGGTGCTGACCAGGCGGCCGTGGGCAAGGAAAGCCGTGGCTCCCTCCTCCCCGGCCGCCTTTGTCCGGGGATGCTCGGCGGAGGGAAGCGTCAATCCCGCGGGTACAGGCTGCGGGACAGGCTTCGGGGAGCTGAGCCGAGGAAGCCGCCCCGGCGCCCGCTGCGGCAACCGAGGGCGGGACAGAGCCGGGCCGGGAGGGTGCCCTCCCCTCCCCACGGGCACGGAACGCGACGTCCCCCTCCGGTACCTCTCCCTCTTTGGGCCCCAGCTTGGGGTTGTAGATGAAGAAGCTGAGCAGGGTCGGAGCGAGCTGCTTCTCCTGGCCGGNGGGCGCTGCAGCGCCAAATCACCGTAACACCCCTTTTCGGAAAAGCAAACACAGCGCAGTTCAGTGCCTGTCTGATTCGTTCAGAGCTGCTCGGCAGCTGAAAAAAAAAGTACAGACGCTTTACTTTTAGAGAGAAACCCCGAGATTTTAAAGATGAGATCTACAAGTGTGAATATGTTGAAGGAAATGTCTTCCAGCGTCACTTAGTGCAGGTAAATCCGTTCTCCGTAAATAGATACATTACGTTTATTCTGGATTTTTTTTTCAGATTTTTATCTGGCACGTTTAAGATAGTAGCATTTAACGAAATGAATGCCCAAGAAGCTTTTCTGTTTCTTTTCTATTTCGATTTTAATCGAAATTTAGTCTGAACTAAATTACAAGTAAAACCAGCTAAGTGGTAAGAGATGCATCACTTTGTTTCTTTATAGTAGTATGGAGTTTAGGGATCTGAATAAAGTTACATAATTGCTTAAATAAACACCTAGGTAAGGTGTAAGAGAGAAAATTGAATGTCTCTTTCCACTAGGTCATTTGGAAAAATGTACCAGTAAACATTTAAGACTGTACCAGATTAAATCTGGGAGAAAACAGTAGTTCTTGAGTTTTTGATTGTACCCTTTTAAAATTATTTCATTTTGTGTCATTACTCTTAGTTTATGTTTAGTTTCAGCGCTGGTAGTGTCATCCTGGGTAGTCCTCCACCCTCAGCAGTTGATGGCTTATTTGAGAACCCCAGGTCAGTGCTATAGGAGCACTCTGTGGAACAAAGATGTTGTGAGACTGCAGTAACTTAATATTTAATGTCTGTACTCAAAAATGAGTGTATAAGCAAGAGAGAGATGACTACTCTTCCCCCCTGGGCTGGTAAGAGGCAGCTGTGCCTCACATCCCTCCTGCCATGCTGTGGCTGCGAACCCTCCTGGTACCTGGCCTGAGGTAGCTGCCTCCTGTGAGGGAGGGGAGGCACAAAATGGAGGAGGCTGCTTCTTGTGAGGAAGGGGAGGGAAAAACTGGAAGGAGCTGCCTCCTGTGAGGCGTAAAATGTGAGGCACAAGAAGGGGGCTGTTTCTTGTTGGGGAAAGGAGGCACAAAATGGTGGAGACCACCTCCTGCACAGGAGGGGAGGCACAGAATAAAGGCAGCTGCTTTTTGTCACAGGTGGAAGCCACAAAATGGAGGAGGATGCATCATGTGAGACAAAAAATGGAAGGGGCTGCCCTTTCGTGGGAGGGAATGCGCCACATGGAGGGGGCTGCCTCTTGTGAGGCACAAAATGGAGGCGCTGGCTGTGGGGTTTGGTGATCCTGGTGGGCAGCCATGCTGAGGCCTTCTCAGGGCTGTTCAACATGGAATTTAAATATGTGAATTCATGTGAATGTCATTTGTGTGCAGACTCCCTCTCCATGGAAGAGGGCATTTAACCCAAATCTCTCAAGCTGAGCAGTTCTCCCAGTGTGGACTGGGCAGGTAGGAGTGACATAACAGGCTGAGCCATAGGATCAGACAGAACATTTCCAGTCAGCGCCAGCCAGGTCTCCCACAGCTGTAGGAAATGTTTCCTAAGCTCCAGAGAGAATATGATTTATAATTTAATGCAAGTGTTTTCAGAGAGGCTGTGCTAGGAGGCAACTCCTGCCTCTTGCCAGCACAAGAAAGCAGGATGGGGTCAGGGTCTGCTGTACTGATCTCCCCAGAGTTTTCCTAAGAATCGGGCCAGATGTGTCAGGACAAGGCAGCTAAATACATTAATTCTTGCTTTGTATCCTGCAACTGTGAGTTAAAATTTAGCTATGTGCACAGATCAGCCCTTTAGAGTTACGATCTGTCGTTTTGAAGGCTGCAGCGTAGATAAGACAACTTCTGGGAACATCCAGTCAGGATCGAATATAACAAAAGAAAAAAGCAAACTCCCTCTCCTTGCTTCTGCTGTGCAATGGCGGGGTGGGGTGGGGGTAGTGATCAGGTCTGCAGGCCAGAGGAGAAGTTAATTTCTTTATACTACTCACTTAAACCATGGGGATTTTCAAAATTGACGGTATTTATAGTGAAGTTACTTAATTTCTTGCCGAAACAATTATAAAACTGCAGCGACTGTGGATTTTGGCTTGTGTTGTGTTAGGCCTTTAGATGTGTTTGTTCAGGCCTTAGCACAATGAAGATCCTGGTCTGTGACTAAGGTGCCTGTATACTGCTGGAAGACAAAGAGTGTTGCAGGGGTTATCTTGTGGAGGCATGTATGGTTGGACAGTGGATACTTACTGTAGTTGGTGATTGATAGGGAAGGTGTTTCCGTGCTAGACTTTCCCTGGGAAGAGTATTAATGTGTGTGTAGTGATTGCTAAAATATAGTTCTGCTCAGTGCAACCTCATCTGTGACTTGGCATTGCTTTTGTTTGAAGTATTTGTGAGAATCTAAAAAGAGTAAGTGATAACAGATTCAATTAAATTATTACATTTCTAATGTACAAATTAGCAGGGCAGGAAGAAACTTCGATTGTGGTTCCAGTTTCATCCCATCTTCTTAATTGTATGTGCAGTAACACCACACCTTGACATTTGCAAAGTGGCATCAGATCACCCCGAGTTTGAAATGTGATTCCTAGCCCATGATTATGTAAAACTAAACTGCTGCATAAGTACATTGGGAATTTGACAGGACAACCCCTGCATCGAGAGACAAATAATTAACAACTTGATGAGTGCTTTCCAATTTGTTATGAAAAATGACGTAGGAGTAAGAAATAGCATTGTGTAGTCATACGTAGTCAAACTGTGTTTTGGTTTGTTGAGCCTATTTCTAGGTGCTATTTTGAGCATTTCCGTCAGCTGCATAGTAGCAGACTTAACAAAAAGGTATACTATAAATCACTCTGGGTGTTAGAGCTGACAGCTGTAAATAAATACAGCTGACAGCTCAAATAGCTCTTCCATTGACAGTATGTGGTCTAAATGTGTTAACAAATGTGTAGACTCAGCAGTTTGGGATTAGTTTAGCAAATAAATTACAAAATAGCGCTGTGATCCAGCAAAAAAGCACAATGCCTGTGTATCCCTGCTCTGCAGGCTTTGTTAACACTGCAACAGGCCTTGGGAGCTGTGTGTGGAAATACAACACAGCAACTAGATGTAGGGGTCCTACCAAGAGTATCGCTCATCTCCCCCAGATTTCTCCTTAGTGTGATGTCAAGAAACGTGAGCGACTATCTGAGTGTCGTGGTGAGTAGAGATGGTTTAATAATAGATGTATTTGTTTGCAGGATCAGAGATTTCATAAAGGAAAGTAGTAACTTTACACTAGCTTTGGTTATGGTTAAGGTACAAGTTGCTGAATAGCAATAAAAACCTACTTTCATGCAACACTTGAGATATTTAAATGTTTTGATTTGTTTAACGTGTTTAACAGGAATGTCTGGAGTGTTGTTACTGGCCTGGTCTTTAGTATGTGAAAGAAAAGCTGTAGTATACGTGAAAGAAAAGCTCGGAAGACAGGATGAGGAAGGGGCTAGACAGTTAAAAGGATTTAAACTCTGAAGATAAATTGTAGTAATATGTTAATTATTTTCCTGCTGATCACAGGAAGAAATGAGAGAGAATTACATGAAGAATTATGTCAGTTTGGCGTAGTTAAGACATGGTACTTCTTATGCTCAGAAGTTGAATAAAGCCACTGTTGATTCTTTTATATTTTAATTTTAACTATTGACAGGGTAACATGGCACAAGATGTTATGGGATAAATAATGTGACCATGGGATGGAACTCTGGAGACCTGGATTTTAATGGAATCACGAGTATTCTGGTATTTTCTAATAATGGATTTTTGGAATTATACCTAGTGAATAATTTTAGTATGCGGTGTACAAGTGGTAGTTCTGATAACTAGTTGCAATCTAAGCATGACTGCCAGCAGGAGCTGATTTCTGAGTGCTGCCTCTCATGTCAAATCTTTGTAGTGAATGCAGTTGATTAATGCAGTCCTTATTTCCATCCCACTCATTAAATGTATAGTTACAGAAAGTGGCTGCTTATTGCTTTCAGTCAGCACCCATACCTGCATTTTAAAATGGTGGTTAAATAGGATAAATATCTTTAGTTTTTCCCTCCTTGTCAGTCAATAAAGCCCTGCCCAGGAGCTTTCTCAAGTACAAGGACTTCAAACCACTGGAATTCTGCACAGCACGTCTCTAGAAGGAGGCCTGCCGATGGTATTTTGTTTTAGGCCGTGGAGCCGACAGGTATCTTTGTCAGTGAGTAAATCTAGTTTGATTTATCATTATCATATGTTTTACAAGAGCATTCAGAAGTATAATTTAGCATTTCAAGGATTCCAGGGAAGTGATAAGTTGTTTTAACTTCAAAAGTTTCTTCCTTCTCAGAAATCCTACTAGCCCAAAGTTTTCCTTTACTTAAAATGTTCTCTCACAGAGAACAGTAGTTTGCTGGAGTAGCTGCTGTACTATTAAGGCTTTTCAAGGTACTTTTTGTCCTGATGGAAATACATGGAAAGATTCCTTTAACTGCAATACTTTGGATTTTTGGAGAGATCTCAGACTATGTTAAGTTTTTTTCATTTTTGGTGCTGCAGTGCGCAGTTTATATACATTAGTAAGCTATAAACAAACAATTAAGATATGTTTTGAATCAGGAATGATAAATAAGATTTTCTCTAAAGCCTTTGTATACAGACTAGTTAAAGGATATGTGTCAGGCCAAGAAGTGCTTCCCTAATCTTTTTGTTCCTTGCCTCTTGATTTGGCCTAAGTTGTAGTTCAGATCTTTTACCGGAACCTCAGATGCAGACAGCTGGGATATATTATTCTGTCTGGGAAATGAACAAAGTTCTAATTTCACTCACAAATTTAATGTGGGCCAGGGCACTGCAGAGATCTGTCCACCTCTGACCAGTGACCTGCTCCAGATATGTGTAGCATCTTCGTGTAGCATAACAGAATTTGGACCTGGCCTCTGGGTGTCTTTGTCTCGGTCTGTGGTGCAAAGTCTGAGACATTAAGAGGAGCTGGAGTTCAGAGTGCAACAGCAACTGGAAAATTCTTTATTTTACGGGCACTGGTTTGCCTGATGTAATATGATTAGTCAAGGTCAGGACACTTAATTGTCAGTGAAATGGAGAGCAATTTGTTTGTTACTTACTTGTGAACTACTCCGAGACCCTTCTGTCATCAGACTGGTTTCATTGCCAAGAACACACTTTATTTCTTGTGAATATCATGTGACATCTGTCTTATGCTGCAAGAGTCTCCATGGGTCAGATCCTCGTGGATCAGATCCTCATGGGTCAGATGCTCAGCTTGTGCAAATCTGAGTAGCTGTGTTTAAGTCACTGTCACTATAGTGATTTATGCCAAGTGAGCATGCTTCATAATATTAAGAAATATTATTAAAAGGCAATGTTAATTTTTTATCGGTTTCTATTATGTTGGCACAATAAAAGGAAAAATGTGACGACCATATTAAATCCTCCCATGTACTGAGTATACCAGCTTACAAACAACTTATACACCCAAGTTAAGCTGCTTGAAAAGATTTTGAAATGGGATAAAAATTATATTTTCAATTGTCAACTGTTAAGAATTGTGAATTCATATATAGTTCTGTTTTTAAAAGGCAGTAGATGTTTCTTGTCTGGCTCTCCAGTACTTGGCCCCCAAAAGAGTAGATGGCTGCAGAAGAGACCGAGATGAGTAGTGGGGGATGAATCATTACAGAATTTGTGTTGGTGCAGCTGTCTGGGGTGTCTCAGAGGATGGCGCTCTATGAACTTCTCTTCACACTGAGTAAAGGAGAATTTTGATTTAACTGTTTTCGCTTTGATGCCTTTGAGGCCAACAGGAATCTGTCAGTTACTGTTTTGTTAGATTTGTGCCTTGCAGGTTGGAAGAGAGAAAAGGTCTAGCATATTGAGGCATTAGCCATATGGACTCGGTGACTTTGTGGCTCAGAAAATACACAGCCCTCCTCATAAGTGCATTCAGAGTCTCTAGTCTCATCCCCAGCAATAGCTGATTATCCCATAAACAATTCAGCTCTGGTTTTGGTGATTTTTTTTTTACACAATTAGCAGTATTTTTAGGAACCTTAGAAAAGAAAAAAACCCCCACACTTAATTCTGAATGTAGTCATTTGCAGCAAAGGATGAAATGCATTGAACCTGCAGTGACTAAATCATTCATCTTGCTGAGATTTGTGTTGTGTTCTAATGACTCCTACAAGGTACGTGTGTGTGAAGGGCAGCATGTAGCACTTGTTGATGCTGGGGAAGCAAGGCGATACATGAATACTCCATCAGAGCATCTGAACATCTCTCTTTTCTAATGGCTGAATTGTTTGTTCATGAAAAAGGCATTTCTTCAGTATCCCCAGGTGGATGCTTTTGTGAAGGACATTTTTAATACAGCAGACATAGCCCGGAAATATTGGGTAGAGTGTGTTGGAGCTTTCTTGATGTGCTTTTCTACCAATTCTTCCTCCACACTTTTAGTCCTCCCTATTGAGAAAGCTAGAAAATACCACCAAGAAGATATTTTTTTGCTTCCCTCTGCTTTTTAAAGCCTCCCTATTACCTGAACCTCTAGTTCTCAGAGGCTTTCCTTTTAATTTTTCCTGCAGTAAAGTGTGTGGTTTTTCCTTCCCTGTTCCACTAACTGGCTAGTGGAAAAGCAGTTTGAAATGGCACCAATCTTATGCAGAAACCACTTAAGCAAAAACATATGACTGCTTTTCACTTGAAAGTCAGTGAGAGACCTTGTCCTCACCTACCTCACAATTACATGTGAGCTTGTCTTTGACGAAGATCTAAGTGTTTTGAGAACTTGAAGCTTAATCCAGAAGGCCTATTGTAAACAGAACTCCCACTGATTTCATAAGATGTTCTGTAAATGAAGGTCTGATAAGACGATGATCTTGGAGGGATTAACACTTCTAGTTTAAGAACTCACGTGTTTCAGTTGAACAGTCAGAAAAACAGACACAAGCTACAGTATAGGATTCATTTTTATTGGGTATTTTTAAGGGAAGTGTCTGCTAAAGTAGAGTTTAGAACATGGTAAATGGTCCACACAATGAAAAAAAAAATCATCAATCAGTGTTTCAGAATGTTGCTAAGGCAATAAACATGTAACAGACACGGTCAAGATAAATAAAGGACTCCTGATTTTCAAAGTTTTGGAGTATCTTGTGCAGATTCATCCCAATTTTCTCTTATTTGGTCCTTTGGAACCTTTAAGACTGCACCATTTCCTGGAATTCTGCAAAAGATAAGAGAATATTTACAGTAGAAATATTAAAATGGAAGGATTAGAAGTAAAAGATTAGTGGCTTATCAAGAGATTTAGAATAGGAATGAACAGAAAACAATTCCCTGATAGATGACCAGAGGAGAAGTATGTATGGAAGAGAGACATTGCCTAAATTTCCTCTTGTAAGCAACAGATGGAAAGACAGTGTTGTGCTGACATTTATAAGGAATAATAAAGTGTTCAGGGTAGTTTTAGACTTCTCTCTGCATATATTGATCTAGGGCAAAAATAATAGAATGACTAATATGGAATTGGAGTAAGGAGTAGTTAAGAACTGAAGTAAAAGAATTCAGAGTCCATATGTCTTATTAGCTGTTTGTAATGCATCAGCAGCTGAGAAGTGTTGATTTAGAGCACAGTTGAAAGCCATACACATGGTGCAGTTCCCTGTGCTACGCTACTGAAATCCTGCATTTTACGGTAAGATGCTGTTACTTGGAAAATCTTTTCAATGACATGAGTGAGTTAGAGTATCTGATCAGTCCTGTCCCTAAACAATTGTATTAGTTTATAGATTACTTCATAAATCACGTGTGTTTATTCTGGCACATTTCCTAAGGAACTAGATTTATTTCCATCCAAAGAAAGAAACAGAAGAGTTCTGCCCTGCTAATGCAGGGAGCTGGGGAATCTGCACACCAGCACATTCCCTGCCTGCTCATCCCTAAGCCCCTTTCACGCTTGTCTAGGCAGCTTGCTTCCCTCATGGGGCCAGTAGCCACTGGCTGCCAGCCTTTTGTGTGAGCGGGAGCTCCCTGTGCAAAAGGAGGCCCAGAAATAGGGAACTGGGAGATCAGGAGGTTTCTGCACTGAGCAGCCATTAAATCACAGCAGCTTTTCCATGGGGTGAGTGCAATATGCAGCTTTCCCAAAACAGCTGCTCCTTCCTATCTGGTCCTTAACCTGTCACTGAAGAGAAATAGCATCCATCCCCGTGCGCCGAGCCGCTTGGGCGATCTCCTGCCGGGACACTGACACTTGATCATTCTGTTCGCCTTATCGCACAAAACAAATATTGAGCTGTGTGCTGCTGGCTCTTGGGTATTGGGAATGATTTCATGAGTAGTGGAATTTCTGTTGGGAGTTAACTGCTGTAAATGAGCCAGTGTCTGTGCTGGGGATTCTCCTGTGGAGAGCTGGTTCTTTTGTCCTTGATGTTACATTTGTGCGTATTACAAGTGCTGCTGGTGCTGCCTTACATCAGAGTGAGTGAGAGGAAAAATAAGGGGTAGATCCTTCCAGAACAACTGGAAATTTTCGAGTGGCCATTAGAAAGTTCCGTAGGGCAGCCTTGGGGGGGGTTTTTAACTTGCTCATGCAAAAGGAGTTGCAGAGATGAACCTGTAAGATCAGAGACTGTTTCTGCCCCGAAGCAAGTTGCTACTGCAAAGGTTTCAGTGGTCTCACCTCTAATACATTAATGTGCCATCGACAGAAAAAAATCACACATCATTACAACATGTTCTGAGGAGCATTATTCTGTATGTAAGTAAGTTAATACCTTCAGCCCCAATTTTACCATCCCCATCATGATCTGCAGCTGCCAAGAAGGTCTTGGTTTCTGAGGTGGTTAACACTCTGGCTCCACACTCAAACCTCTGAAGGAAATACCTAGGAAGCAAACAGCCTTGATTATGATTTTCACACAGCGTTATTCTTTTTTGCTGTCTGTATAATCAAACTGATAGCCATCTATAAATAAACTATCTACCACAATAGCCAAGTCCTCTAAACACTGCTTTGACAAGCTAAATCTTAGTTATATACATTTCTGCTTTTCAAGTCCAGCCCTGATACAATTGGTTCTACTCACTGCCAAAAGCCAGCCCCAGGGAGGTATTTTTTTCTGTACTGAGTATTAAAGGCAGGTATTTACTGATTTGTTTTTCTCTGTAGAGATTATCTACTTAAATACACCTGTCACAATCTGCTGAAGGTTTTATCAACATTTAGCATAACTTGTGCTCACATTTACAGAACAGCTCTGGAAAGAAAAAAGTGCTGCTTTTTGGATAGCCTCTAAGTAGTTAACAGAATCCTTACTTGAGCTCATCTTCCTCAATAAAGCCACTTTGATCGTTGTCGAGGATCCGGAAGATCTCCTTGAGCTGGCTGCTACTCTTTTTAGACATCCCACTGATCTGAAAGAATTTTTTGGGACTAAAGGAATCTGGAGCTGAAAATAAATTAATAAATAAATTAACCCCAGACCACCACGTTCACTATTCCTAAATGGTCTGAGGATGGCACTTGGTTACATTTTAATTGTTCTAATCATGAACGATAGATAAAGCCTGTCAAAGAAGGAATGTTGCCATATTGCACCATACCCTTCTAAACATTAATTAAATAAATAAATAAAATCGTATGGGGATAAGTTACAGACTGATGATATAAACCAATCATGAACAAATACACTGTGACAATGAAGAGTTTACAGAAATCTGTTGACAACAAAAGAGATTTTTAGAATTTGAATTGGTTTCTCACCTTGGCAGTCCCGTAGAGCAGCAGCAATATCAGAAGGGCTTAGAATGTCTGTAAGGCTCATTTTAAACCTGTGCAAAATAGTATATTGCAGACACATTTGCGAAATTCAAATTTATCTACAACAAATTGGGTTTTCTGTGTTTCAAAGACTTTTAAGGGTAGGTGAATCTAATTGATCGAACCGACATCGCTGCTATTCCTAAACAAATTAGAAGATTTAGTACATTACTTCCTTAAAAACCACAGTGCTGAAATAATACTTTTTAATAAGACAGTTTACATATAATAATGCTGTGACTTGATAATTTTTTTTATCATTTACCTGCATCCTATCTAATTCTAGCACATTTTTAAACTCTATGTAACCATTAATCTAATAATGAGTCTTACTGAAATGCATGGCATCTGGCAATACAAATAACAATATATGCAGCGGAAAACAGAAAGTCAAGTTTGCTTCTGTTTTCTCCCCCAACAGCTCTGAAGAATAAAAAAAAAACCTGATACTTATCTATATAAGGTCCATCCATATGTAATTCCAGCAATTAAAATAAAAATCTTAGAGCAACGGTTATTGTACTTACTACTGGTGCAGCTCTGCACAGAAATTTTATTTAATTAATCTCAAGTCAGCTGCTCACCTTTATAATTTTCTCAGCTAGGTAAAGGAAAAGTAGCTGAGGAGATACCAGGCAAAATAGTAATGTTGGCTCTGGCTTCCCACTCTGGCTTATAAAGGATTCAAAAGGTGACAATAACCACTACTTAGGTTACTCTTTCATGGATCAAATGTTTGATTTGAGACCTAGCTCAAATTTCTTCCTTAACTAATTAAACTTTTCTTTCTATTTATATCCTAAGATAATATGGACAAGAAGAACAGGGGGTTTTTTAATAAATCCCCTTGTGCTTAATTAAGTATAACTCTGCCATCCAAACAAAACCTTTCAATGTCCAAGTACGCTAAAGATTTTCAGTTAACCTCATCCTTAAAGCCGCTCACTGGAAGATGACTCCAGCAGTCAAACCCTTACGAAAAGAAACCGGTTTGGTTTCCCTAAGTCTGTTGATCCTTTGGAATGTATAAAGGAAGTTGGAGTTGAAAGATCAGAGGTGACAACGTGTCATTCTGACCAAGATAACTTGTCACTAGGCTGGAGGGAAGCATGCAATCATTTGGGGGGATCTTTCTACAGCGAGCTTCATTTCAGATTTCCTGGCCATTTTCTGAATGACGGTGCTGCCCCTACTTAGGGGTAGAAGAGAAACCAGTGACAGCAGCCTTCAGTGACAGCAAAGCTCTGAAACCGAGTAAAGCTGCATAAGCTATTCTTCTTGTCTGTATTTCCCGGAAGATTACGTGCAATCCAATGGCCTACTTAATAATCGATTTTGAGTATTTTAAATTATGTGAAATCAATAACGGATTTACCTGAAGTTGTAAGAATAAGACTGTTAGTGCGGTGATAGATTTATATTTTACAACACATACTCTCACAAGCTGTTTCCTGAATGAAGTGAAAATTGTAGGTATAAATAACTGGGAGTTTATTACATGTTTCAAGAGCATTAATTCTGGAAAAGAAAAAGAGTTAACATCACGTGCGAGGTTCTTCTTCTAAGACAAAAATTCATTTCTATCTTTAAAGGGGTTTATCTGGACAAAATTCTAGGATGAAGACCAATAAAAAACGTGTATTTTGGTTAGAGTTTATTGTATAAAGTAATGTTCTCTAATACATGAGCATTGATTTATATTTTAAATAATGGAAATAGCATGGTGTGCTGAACCAAGGAATATTTTTTTATAGTAGCAAAAGTTACAACTTACGCTGTGGAGTAGAGTAGTGATGTATCTAAGCCTTGGTGCAAGTTAGTGGACTACAGTGGGTTTACTCCTGGTTGGTTTAATAGCAGTGAGAAAAGTACCAAGCGTAGCATTTGTTCCATGGCCCCTGTTTGTCTGAATTTGGATAGAGAAATACAAGGTGTAATTAGCATGAAAAAGCAGCCTTCATTTAATGATACTTTCACCCTTTTTCTCTATTTACCTTTAATTCCAAATATCAGCTGTCTAGTAATGAAGAAAACTTTCTTCTGTCTCTTTGAAACTGTTGATAGTGATCAGGAAGGAGACTTTCCTGTTTGGCCTAAGAACTGTGGGCTATTGGAAATTCCCATTGTCTGATTAAAACAAACTGAACAAGGCTGATTTGTACAAGCTGAAGATCTGATCTCAGATTTGTTGGTGTTCTTTCTGTCTTCTTCACTCAGTACTATATAGCCATACTGATTTCTGTCTGAGATTTGCATGATATTATGATCTATCAGACAGTGACAGTCAGAGTGAAGCTCATGCTGTGCTTTTTACAGAACCATTTTGAATTAACTTCCATCCTTGTTGGGTGCTTTTTTGCACTCTGTTGTGAATTTTCTCCTTTATGATCATCTCAAATTGTTTTAACAGAAGGGTTGGGTTTTTTCATGATTCCTTCCGACATTTTTCTGCTGAGATGTTTCTAGAGAAAGGGTTATTTGGGACTTCTGTTATAGTTCCATAGATGTTACTTTATAGTAGCCTTCCTTTAGTTCTGATCGCTCCTATACACTGCTCCTTGAACCTCGTGCTTTGGGTAGACTCTTGACTCTCCATACAACACTAATTATTAAAAGCTAATGAGAACGAGGAAATTGAAACAAAGCAGAAGAAAATGATGAGATCAAGATGCACCGGGGGACACTTAGATTTGATAGTAGGAAAAATTTCTCAGTGAAAGGGCTGTCGAGCACTGGAACAGGCTGCCCAGGGAAGTGCTTGAATCACCAGCCCTGGACATGTTTAAATGTCATGTAGATATGGTGCTCAGGGACATGGTTTAGCTGTGGATTTGTTGGAGTCAGGTTAATGGTCAGACCTAATGATCCTAAAGGTCTTTTTCAACCTAAACAGTTCTGTGATTCAAGGGTGAGCATATAATAGTCATGCTCCAAATGTATCTGCAATTAATTCTGGCCTTGTCTTAAAATATAAGGACCGAACACTCAAAGAACAACATGTGGTTACTTCATACACTCTGCCATGGCACACAGGCTGCCAAACTGTTTATGCATGTATTAAACAGTGGTAAAGGAGCCAGAATTGGTATTATATTAAAATATGATCTTCAGTCAAAGTGAGCTAAGTACAACAATAAGGTCACTCTTATTTCTTATGAAGGGATCTTTTAATGTTTGAAATTCAACACTGACAACAAAAGTGATGCTAAGCCTGGCTGAAAGATAGTTGACAAAAGCCTAAAAGAGCTGAATTTCAGAATCAAGTTGATGTCAGTGTATATTGATACAGGTAGGAATCTAGGGTTACTGGGGTTTATTTATTTATTAATGACATTTAATCTGAAGTACAGGTTTCCCTCCACTACAATTAGAATGAAATAATCAGGGATGAGTATATTATATAAAAGCACGTTTTAACTAGATAATCTATTTCACAGCTAAATTATCTGCCTGTTTTCCTTATTTCTGGGGTGGGTGTTAGCTTAGGTGACTGTAATCACTTTAGGAGTTCAAAATTGAGATCTATGAAGTGAATTTTCTAAAAGATATTATGCAAGCAATGTAATGCTATAAAGAAAATGCCTAATAATTCAACCAGAACAGCACCTGCTAGGTAATGGGCAGTTAACAACAGTGCAAAATCTGGTACAGAATCTGACTATTTCAGTTTCTAGGAACATTTATTTAGCACTTGTTCCTAAGAAATACAGTTTTTTAAAATCTTTATTTGTTTGTTTATTTGTTTTGGGGTTTTTTTTTGCTCGACTACGAACTTCTGAAAGTGCTGCTGAGTTGTTCACCTGAAGATTTATGTACTTGTATAACATTACTTCTCTTGTTTTCCACTGAGGTGGTGTTATACGCAATATATACAGGAATATTAAATATATAAGGATATTAAAGTGGGTTTTTTTGGTTGTTGTTGTCTCAGACTTCCAGAATTAAACTTGAAGGTGTAGTTCTGAGAAACAGAGAACATTGATACTGATATATATATAAAACAACTGTTTTCAAATCGGGCACCGTTCACTTCTCTAATAAGCAGAGGAAAGTTGTGTTTTGGTAAATCATTGACAGGTTGTGGTCTAGTCCTGTACTCTTTGTGTACTATTTGT
This sequence comes from Baryphthengus martii, assembly GCA_013396935.1. NCBI lineage: Eukaryota > Metazoa > Chordata > Aves > Coraciiformes > Momotidae > Baryphthengus > Baryphthengus martii. Next base: position 230,677 of record VWZK01006323.1, on the reverse strand, counting down.
TGGTATAAAGCACAGAGTTAATTAGCAGTGGCAATCAACCAAAGAGATGACTTTAAGCAGATGCAAAAGAACCATCAGCAGTTGTCTCAGGTGAGATCAGAGGAGAGGTGTTAACCTGAGACCAACTACAATAGTGTAAAGAGATGCTGTACCAGCTGTTCTAAAACCCACACAACTCCCATCTTTCAGCCCCGGTTGTGTTAGGGCCAGAGCAATTGTATCATGATCCTGGATAACAGATTCTGCCTTTGTCATGAGTTTGGAAGTAACTAAAATAGATACTCCGTCAACTCTGTGGTCGATCATTAACATTGATGTCTCGATGGCGATGGCAGACAGTCTGATTGTGACTCGAGCTATATCATTGAAAAGCACCTTTACAGCAAAATGAGCTCTATCCTGCCACATCAAGTTGTCTCTTAAGGCACATGCTTCAATCATGTAGAAATAAATACAGAATCTGATTGGAATGGTTGCTTGAGCCATAGTCTATTATCGTGTTTCACTAAGAGGTTTAAGGAAATGGTTTGGTATTGGATTTTTTTGGTACTGTGCATTATTACAATGAAGGATGAAGTCCAGGCCATGGCATCCTCAGTGACAAAACCTTCTTTCCCTGCAGCAGGTAGAGGGTGTTACCAGCGCACTGAGCAGAGATCTGGCTGTAGAATCCAACATACAAGATACATCCTGCGGCACTGTGAGTCTGGGGCTAAACTAAGATGGGTACTTTTCTCATGCTAGGAGAAATGTATGTGCTTTCCTCAGTTTAAATTATGTCCTTATCATTCTGTGTAATGAGATTGATTTCTATTTGAAAATGACAGCAGAATAGACTAACATAACTGATTAGCAGCATAACTAATTCATAGAGATTGGTCTGATCAGTCCTGGAAGATCCCTGCTGGCATTTGGTATGCTTTGTGTTTGCCTTTAAATGCACTTGCAAGTGCTTCTGTGCCTCAGTGACACCATTTTCTGTCTCTGACCCTGAATATAATTGTCTAAGATGCTTCTGTTTGCTGTCAGTGTTATAGGCAGTGTCAGATGGAGTGTTCTTTAACAGTCAAAATTGTTCAGGTTTTCTGTGTATTTTAAGAATAACTGTTCCCTAAGGTTGGAGGCTGTGAAACAATCTGGATGGTGCCTTTTGTGACATGTAAAAGAGATGTACAGTGGTACTATACAGTTACCGAAGGCTTTTTGCACATGGCTGTGTTTCACCGTGACCCACAGTGTAAGAAGCCGTGGTAAAATAAAGCAAATAACACGTCAGTGGTTCCAACTATTTCTGTATTCACTGTCTGTCCTCATTGATGTCAGTGGCATTTCTGCCACTAATTTCAGCAGTAGGGGGACATATAACCCTTAGTGAAATATGGGGTAAAGATACTCTATAATTATCATAAGTAATCATCAAAAGTCACTTGTTTAAACAGAAATGGCCTTCTAAGTATAGGAGAAGCAGGTGTCTAGGTTCAGACAAGTACTTAAAACACATATATGAAGCATGTGACACTATTCTGTTAACAAAAGGCCACCTCATATTTTTAGGGACTCTGGTGGAAAAGGTTGGATGGACACATTTGTAGAACACAGGCCGTGGTCTCAGACCTCCAAATTTATGATTTCAGGAGAGCGTTCCTCACTTTAAGGGAGCTGTGTAGGGATGGAGGTTTATGGATCAGGCAGCAGCTTTTCTAGCTGTGGCTTTACAGGCACAATTTGAAGAGCTTTCATAAAGCACATAAAAGAAGTTACAGAAATGTCACAGTACCTGACAGCCTGTGTGAGTTGGAGACAAGGAGGAAAAGAAACCCAGTGTGTTCTTGTAGGCAGAAACCAGCATTTTCTGTGCCAGTCTGCTCAGCGGTGATACTGAAAGGAGGCAAAGTCTAAAAATGGCTTTACTCACAAGCTCTTCTTAACTTTCGGGAGTGATCACCGAAGCTGATATCAGACTTACCTGGTCATTAATTTTTTACTGTTCTTAATGGAATGGTAAGTGGTGAAATTGTCTTAGATTTGTAGACCTAGCAGGCTAATCAGTGTGGAAGTAAGTGTGGTTAAATAAAGGAGCTGCCTGCTAACTCAAAAGTTACCTGAGCTGTCGGTGCCTTTCTCTCTCATTTAGCCATTAATATTGATACGGTGCTTATAGATCTTCAGGTGATCCAGATGACTTGGTGAAAATATAAAGAGTAGTATCAGCTGTGATACAGAGCATTTTCTGGCAGTAATGAGGGCTTTTAGCCCTGCAATGAGACTGTAGTTAAAAATTCCTGAGAATTTCCTTTGTTTATTGCTCTCCTGAGATGACGTTGGAGTTGTTTGATGGATAATTCTTTTCTCACTGTTAAGGAAAATCCTACAATATTAGGGCCTGATTAAGTCATTAGAGCTAATGGAAATATGTTTTTGGCTAATGTATAAGCCATGAACACATTCTTGACTATTAAAGTCCTGTAGATTGTTTTAATTTTGTGTAATGTGATGATTTCCCCAACATTGTACTCATGTTTTCTGCCTTCTCTATAATGTCTTAGCATAAATGCTACCACTATGAACCACTATAGTATTAGCAGGTAATTTTAAAATGAAGATTTTTTTTTTTTTTGACTGCAAATGCCGAAACATCTTAAATAGCTCCAGCAAATACAGTAGAAGAAAGTCATTGTACAGGTTTTTGCAAGATTAATGCCCAAGAACAGACTTTTCAAGAGTTGCAATTTTTTCAGAAAGAGTACATAGGAGTAAGCATCATGTTGGAAGTGTAATGTTCTGGATGGTTAAAGCCATCTGCTCCCAAGATCTGAGGCACAGGGTTCCCTCCTTTGGAAAACCAAATGTTAGCATTCTGTGTTCAGAGATTATTTCATCTAGCAAAAATGAGTCATCAACAGAAGTGAGCCGGTGGGATGCTAGAAGTGTTTTCTGACTTGAATTAATTCCAGCAACTAGAGTACTGGTTTAACTTCTTGTAAGTGGACCAATAGTGCCATCAGGTGGGCAGGAAGGTGAGTGATTCCTTGGAAAGTTTTCAGTGTTGCTATTCCAGTCATTTAGAGTCATCTTGGATCAAGTTGCTCTTGTATTAAAATTGACAGCTTAATTATTAGTGCTTGGTTCTGCCATTTATTTCGTGTATGAAACATAATCAGTTGCATAAATAATGGCATTAAACCGTATGGAATATTAAATAAATCTCTTGATCAAATACCGCTGCTACCAGTTACCATAAACAGGTTTTACACCTGGACATTTTATTAATTCTATTTTTTTTTTACAACAGGTGCTTCCTATTTATGCAAATACTGCAAATTAAATGCCCCACAGAGATACTTTTAATTTCTACTTCTCTTAATATTTTTAGTAGCATCTTAAATGATCAAAATTCAGATGAGCAGAGTGGATTCCAATTCAGTCTCCCAATGGTATAAAGACCCTTTGCTTAAAGCGTTGGGGAACATGGTTTAAGCAGTGCTGCTCTACTATTTTCTAGCAATATTATTTCCTAGCAATATGAAATCCCTTGCTGGCAATTGCTCATGACCTTCCAGGGTACAAAATACGTAAATAAGTAGTAGACTTGCAATAGGAAAGGTTGTTTATGGCACAGATATCTTGGTCTTTATCTTGACTGCTTGCTAAGATTTGACCAAAGCTTGAAACTCTGAAAAAGAAATAATAATAATAAAATTGGTCCACGTTTTGTAATTGCACGATCAAAAAAGTACTTTCTTAGTTTTTAAAGTTAAAATGTGAAACTAGTGTGACATTTCCTTAAAGGTAGCATGTTGTATACTCATAATAATCGATGCTTAAGACAAAGGAAGTGTTGCATTTAAGCGTCACATTGTAGCCTAGTTCAATGGTAAAAAGCAGTGAAATTTTATAAATATATCAATTTAGGTTTCAGTCCTGAAAGTCTTTGTAAATGAAGAAAGGGACTGACCACTTATAGCCGAGGGCAGAATATACACTGGCTCCTGTGTGAGATCCTTTCTACAATACAGAGCAGATCTGAGACCTCAGAATAAGATCCGTAACATCCAATGTATAGAGCTGCCTGGAGCTAGCTGCTAGGAAGTCTCAAAGGCAGATGTTACTCTGATTACTAAAGGCAGCCTTACCTTCCACTCCAATTTTACCATCTCCATCACTATCACCTGCTGCCAGGAATGCCTTGGTCTCAGCATCGGTCAAAGTTCTGGCGCCGGCTGAGAAATTCTGCAGGAAATGTCTGTTAAAGGTGAGAGGACAAGCGAGTGAGACGTACCCAGTACCAAAAGCGTTTTGGGTTTGGTAGTGGTAAGAGAGGTGAAATTCCAAGCCGGATTCGATTCCTGAGACCATTTCAAAAGCTCTTTGTAAATAATCTTGAATTCAATGGCAAAACTTCCTCTAACTCCAATGAGAGTAAGGGTAAGAAAGTAGGAGGATGTTCCATCAAAACATGTAAAAATCCTTGGTGATGTTTTGCTTTCACTGAATTAAAAAGGCAAAATTAAACCGGACTCCATAGTGTCAGGCTTTATTTTCTTTCCTGTGTTACCTTCCTCCTTTTCTCCTAAGATGTAGACTCTTAAGAATGGCAAGAATTTTTCTAACCTTACTTTTTAATTTCAAAGTCAGATGAATATGATCTGGAAGATAGAATTCATGTGATAGAAAGAAAGATGAGAGAAAAACAGCCCTTTGAATTCAGTCTAGTAAAAAATCTTGCAATAATAAAAAGCAAACTCTAGCAGAACTGCTATTTTTATCTTCACAGTCTGTCAGTTATCCCTACATGAAACAAGTCTTTTCAGTGCTATCAGAGGATTCTCTTGATCCAGCCTTTCCTACATTATTTGTCTTGCAGCTCCTTCAGCACAAGCACACACCCGTGCGTGCACGCACACACCCGGGATTGTCTCTCATCCAAAGAGACAGAAGGAAAAGCAGTATTTCTGATTTTATCCTGCATTTATGGACAGTAAAACACAAGTCTGTCAGTAACTATATAAATTTTTTTTAAAATTTACTTACTTGAGTTCATCTTCCTCAATAAAGCCACTCCTGTCCTGGTCAAGAATTGCAAAGATTTTGGTGAGTTGGTCTTTGGATTTGGAGTTTAGACCCACTTTGACAAAAAAGGTTTTGTAATCGAATGAATCAGCAGCTGAAATAAGGAGGTAGAGATGAATAAAAGTAGTTAAAGAACTGGAACAAAACCAACCCAACCTTTATTGGTCAAAAAGCAGCAAGCTGTTGTGCAGTACAGTGAGGATCATTACAAATCCCAATCAACAATCTTTGATTTTCCTGCATTTGTTTCAGATTAATGAGATTTTCCCACCGATGATCTCTGAAATTTGGGAAGATAAATATTGACTGTGGTCTTCATCATGTAGAACATACTTTTGTAAATAGATGCTTCACTGAAGCATAAATTCACAGAATTAGATGACAAATATTGTGCTTGTATTGAAATCAGCAGGAGCTGTTTATTATTATTATTGTTGTTGTTGTTATCTGAAAAAACCAGGGTTTTTTTCGTACTTAAAATTGCCACAATGCACAGGTGGTGATGGGTGATGTACCTTGGGTGGTAAAGATTAAAACTTGCATCTGTTCCATTTCCTTGCCTCCTTTTTTCTCTTTTGATAAAATAATTAAAGCTGTATTAGCAAACAAACATAAAAAGAACATCTTCCCATGTGCCCTGGACAGGATATCAACATTGTACTGTCTAGCTCATCCTTTCAGCCTTTTCTCTTTCCATTGAAACTGGAATGTTGGGGTAGGGAGGACAAAGGAATTTGACAGATAAACTGAAAAGCCAAATTTAAAATGGAAGTGTTACCTTGACAGCTCTGTAGGCCAGCAGCAATTTCAGCTTCTGTCAGGATGCCAGAAAGAGCCATGTCAAAGCTACTGTAAAATGAAAAATAATATAGAGTAGAGTTCATATTGATGTTGTTCTATCAGCCTTTGCTGCTGCCTCATGATGGCAGCCAGGTTTGGTGAGCAGGGCAGTTGCAACCCAGATCCCAGGGCAAACCAGGAGAGCTGCCCTGCAGGAGCCACCGGTTCCAGCTTTTATTTCAGACACACATGGTGCATCTGGCTTGCTGTTCTCTCCAGTTAAAGTCTTCAGGTGCGCAAGCTGAGGGCAAACCCAAACGTATATAGAATTGCACAACATTTGAGGATCTTTGGTTCTTTCCAGGCACTTTTTCTGTGGATTATTGTGAAGTCTTCAAAAGTTCCAGAGGAAAGATTGAACTCACCTTACCACTTACTTTTCCCCAAGCCAAGAACAGAAAAAACTGTAAAAGATCTGCAGAGTCCTCTTAATTCTTTTTCACATGACAGAGATAATGACTTATATAGACTGTAGTTAAGTCCTCTCAACCTTTTACAGAAGTCCTAGAGCCACGTGATGGCTCAGATACCCCAGGGGATAAGTTACTGTGGATGACAAGACCTGCTAGCTAATCAGATTGATATTTATATCTCAAGGGAATACGCGTGGTGTTTTAGACAATATACAAGGTTTAATGCCATACAAAGTCAATCCTCTCAGCTTGGACCTATTTTTAGTCTCGTGAATGATTTTTCGTCTGTGAATGTAAAAATTCAAATTTTCTTTTATTGCTTAATGATAGGAACAAATGGACATCTTCATGGTAGACTTTGACTTTTAAAGGCCTGATCCTGGTAGGAATTACCCATGAAACATTACTCCTGCAATTGCCCTAACATTCTCCAAATAATACTAATACTGATATGCTCTAATAGTTACATCTGACATACAGGTACAATCTCAGAGAGAAAACTTCTAATTTTAAATCAGCCCAAAGTATTTTTAATGAGCTGATGTATAAGCTTTTGTTACCCAATTACTGAAATACGTACTTGAAATACGTACTTTTGTTACCCAATTACTGAAATACGCACGGTGCACATTTTAAATCATCATAATAACTGTGCCCATTTGTAGAATGAAGGTTATCGGTTGTTCAGCCCCACACGGGCCCGAGCATCGATTAATGGTAAGGAGCGCAACTGAGCAGTGAAATCTCTGATATTTGGTTCTTTCTGTACTGGAAAAATAAACTTCTGTGAGGATTCCAACAGTAGTTTAGCTCAGGCTGCAGCTTTTCTCTTGTTGGTTATTAATAGAACTCCCTGCTCAGCTATTCCATGAATTCTCTTGGGTACTTAGTGGCCTTGAGAATGACTGAAATTGGCCAATGATGTAAAAAGCCATTGGGAGAACATTTCACAGCCACACCTACATAAACATGCACAGAGTACCAGTGCAGATTTAAATAATATTTGAGTAATGCCATTACATTTAACCTGAAGCCTAACACTTGATCAATAGAACACAAAGCTGCTGTCTTTTCTTTCAGAAATTATATACATGAAAAGTCAGACAAAACCTCATCTTGCACATCTTAGTTTCTCTTGATCATTTCTTCAGGAGAAGAATACTTAGCAGAAGCACTAACTATAATATTCTAAACTCATGCTCTGTGGTAAACTGAACGCTGTGAAAACAAAGTTTTATGGACTGTATAAGATCAACTGAGCAAGTTCCTTTTAAAGGCATTTTGTCCTGAAGTGGTGGATACACAAACTGTGAATGATCCGGTCTTTCCATTTGGGAATCTAGTTTTGCTTTTGTTCAAGATTCCTAGGAAATAATAGAATGTCTAGCCTGGGATCAGAGAAGATCTGATAGTTGTGTTGGGATTACCAAATGTTCAAGAAAGAATCCTTGTGAGAAGACCACAAAGAGCCTGCAAAGCATTTATCAATAAAAGTTTTTGAGTATTTTTGTGGCAAACCAGAGTTTGCCTGTAGATGGCACCAAAGATGGTCAACAGCCCTGAAATTTCTCCCGGGATGAGAGAAAACCAAGGAACTGAGAGTGAGAAGAGGTTAACAGGTGCCGGGCATTCGTGAGCGGGGAAGAGAAAAACCAATATTTAAAAGAAGAAATGTCCAGTGTATGAAATAACTTGAAAGACTGGAATATAAACAGACTAAACTAAAAACTCAGAAATAATTCCAGAGGACTTTCCTTTAATAATTATTAGGAAGAAGAGGTTATTTTGTCTGTGTAACAAAACCCAGGTTTACTGTGTTTATTTTTATGCTGGCTAAATATTAGTCTGTTAGGGAGATCGTTAGAGTTTGTTCGGAAGCCTGGGAGTCAGAGCAGAAAGTTTGTATCTAGCAAATACCGGCTGATCAATATCTAGTTGTGATAAAACCGATGTGGTTCCCTTTGGGTCTAGTATTTGCATATTCTACTTTGGCATAAGTTGCTCTTTCAGTTTAGGGTCACTAATGTCTCTGTGAGTGCAGGGGAAGGCATTGTGTAGGAGTACCTTCTTTTCATGTTGTAACTGATGTGGTGATCTGATTTTCTGTTCTGAAGCTTGATATACAAAACCTGTGATTTTCCTGTTTTCGTGAGTGTAGGACGTGCTGATAAGCAAATCAAAAGTTACAGAGCAGCTGTATTCCAACTGCTGGATGGTGTGTTCTGTAGGCCTTCGGTACAGAAAGTGTACCAGAAAGTCCATACCAGTTTAATGATACCCTTCTGTGCTTGCAAACAAAAGTAGTATGAAAATTAGTTTCATAAAATGGGAACACTTTAAATTAGTTCGTATTCCACAGCATCTACTTACTAAAATCCTTTAAAATATATGAACAATTAAGCATCAAAATGTTAGATACATGTTTGTTCAGGGATCTAATCAAGATATATCTATTTCAGTAACCCATTCCAGGAAATTAATCCAGCCTTGGCCCTCTCTGCCCACACTGTTTGTGTGAAGAGCTCCAGGCGCCTCTGATGATGCTGCATCAAAGATTTTCCACATGGGCTGGCTGCTAACTCAAAGAAGAAACTGTACCGGTCTATGTGTGCAATGAATGTTCTGACATCCCCTTGCCCTTTCTATGCTCTCTTACTTGTTAGAAGATGACTGTGAGATTTCAAACAGTTGGAGAGCTGAAACTGAATCTCAAGTTTACCGATGGCTCGAGGTTGGGATTTCCAGATGAACACGAAGTTAGGAGGCAGGCAGCTTTCACTCCATACCCAGAGGTTTTCTCTTATGGGTGATTCTACTCCTTTAGCAGGACGACCCAAAATTTCAGTTTAAGAGAGATGATAGATTCAGTGGCTAGAGCACTGGGGTAGGTTTGGGGTGCTGGGTTTAGCACCGTGGCCCTCCATATCCTTTTTCTAAGTGCTTGTGTTGGACAGTCTGTTTCTTTGTGTTTACTTCCCACTTAAAGACTTCACAGTATGTCTTTATTTCACAAGAAGTATTGGGAGGATTAGAGATTAAACTGCTCGTAGAGGTTAGTGAGGGGTCTGAGGTGTGTCTGAGAGCTCACAGCCTTTGGGCTCAGTGGAACTCAGATCCGCCACTCACATTTTGTTTTACTCTTTAATTGTTTCATGTAAAACATATGAACAGTATTTCCCTTATCCTGGGAATTGCAAAGCAGTGTTATCTGAGTATTAGACTGAGTTGGACCGTCGTACTCTAAACCTGCAAACAGGTTAACAGTGTGTTAGAGCCCTTCTGACTTGATGTGACATAAACAATTTCTAACGGAACTTTGGGTTTTAACTATGTACTTAGCAGTGTTTTATTTGTGTACTTCATTCATAAAAGCTCGACGTGGAGGATTTAATCCTTACTTCTTAGATTGCCCAGAGAGTTTATAGAACCGCCATCCTTGAAGATACTCAAACTCAGTTTAGAGCAGTGAGCCCTAAAATTGACCTTCTGAGGAAGCAACTGGACCAGAGGCCTCCAGAGATCCTTTCCAGCATTAACTACTCTGTGATTCTATACCTTAATGGCAGTAACATTGCAATACCAGTATTTGTCTCTTCACTACTTCGGATGGTGGCCACATAGACACCCTGCAGTCACATTTGTCTAGTGCAATGACATTGCCAAGTTCAGAGAACGCTCTGAGCTATTCCCTAGGAAAATTAAAGGCTGGCACTGGCTAAACTTAGATTCATTTCAATGAACCTTCCAAGAAAACTTTACATTTTTGGAATTTGTTTCCTTTAGGTGGAAAATACTGTATTCTAGTTTGTTAGCTCTAAAACTGTGGATCCTAGGGCCAGCAGAAGACTTAAGAGGGACTAGGCGGTGATTTTGCTGAACAGTCTATGGCTGCTTTTGAAATCTGTAATTCCTCCTAGTGAAATAGCTGGATGGTTTTAATAAGATTTAAAACGTATCTTCTTGCCATGAGTTGCTGTCTAAGAAGAACAGATTTTCTCTTAAACAAAATTCTCTAAATTGTACATGAAGTTGCACCATACACAAGAATTGCCCGATTCTTGGAAGTCCTTCATTGCCTCCCGTGGCACCAGAAGGCGGTGATGTGCAGTTGTTTAGCATCTCAGGAATACAGGCCACTCTGTGGTCTTGCGTTTCTTGCGTTCCGCACGAGCCTTTCAGATGTGCAAGGAATGCAGTGTCAGGTCTGTCACTTAGGCTATTGTGTGTGCCAGCTGCTTGTGAGCCAGTGACATGATATTTTGGTGATTAGCAGTGTGAAGAGCTAATGTATATATTACATCTGTAGATTGCTGCAGTTGATTGCTCAGGGTTTTTTTTTCTTCAGCAAAGTGAATAAGGTGAAAGGAACCAACAGAGCCTCATCATTATGCAAAATATTTTGGTGCTGCAATTAACAGCAGCTGTAATTTAAGCCCAGATTTAACATCAAAGGCAGTGGGGATAGAATTAGGATTTATCTTCATTATAATTCTGCCAAGGCTCAGTGAGTCTGATTGCTAGAATTCCTTTCCTGCATTAGGCATCTTAAATCTGCCGAAGAGCTCTCGTAGACGCCCGCTATGAGTGAGCTCTGCCTGCCTCACAGAATCATCTCGCGACTCAGGGAAATGCCACCATCCAATGTTACATAAAAGTTCCAGCAGGCTTTGTTTCTGCTCTTCTTCGAAGCAGCTGCCAAATTATAATTATCATCCAGGTTCAGCAAGGAGTAGTAAAATGACAGTCACCGTGTGAGCTGGAACCATGTCACAGTAGATGGGAAAGGAGGCAACTAAGTGTTGGTGGAGAGATTTCCAACCCGCTCAGCCAGAAACGCGCAACATCTACCCAGTCTGTTGAGCTCTGCGTTTAACCGTGAACGTGGTTTACTTTGTCCATTAATGAAGACAATGCTCTAACTAGCTCTAAATCCTGTAAGATGCTTATCAAAGGAAAGAATCATTCTTAGTAATTTTCAGACTTAAGAAAACTTGCAAATATTTATGGATTGCATGGATGATTCTTTATATAATAAATGAAAGAATTGAATAATGGCCATTCTTTAGCAATGTAACAGGGTTTTAAGGTAATCAAACAGCAAGACTGGCAGCTGTTTCATCTGTAGGAAGCACAGAAATTCACAAATAGGGCAAAGTATTACGGTTTTGTACATATCAAGAGATAATAAGCAACATGTTCATGAGTCGCAGAAAATCCGCCAGGCCTCTGGCCCACGTTGTCAGGGGACTGTGACTTGTGATAGTGTCAGAGCTGGGATTAGACCCTTCTCCTCTATCTCACAGCTGCCTTGGATTTCATGAAAGATAAATCTTCTTAAGGGAGAGTTACATTTTAGGCCATAAACACTTTCTGATGATACATGCTGTAGCCTAGTACTTAATTTTATAAAATTACCCACAAAGTTATTCCATACTTTGAGCTACGTGTCAACTCCTCTTAATTTTTTTTTCTCATATTCTCAGAGTTGGGACTGAATATAAATTATTTCTAGCTATCTTGTTAGCATTGCTTTGTCTCAAGGATCACAGAATTGAGCAGAAGCAAAACTCAATTAAATCAGTATAATTAAGCCTTAAAAGATGTCATTGTTTAAGATCATCAAAACTGCGTCTGGCGAGTCAGCACGGTCAAGTATGAGGATGAAAAACTGAAACAAAATATGAAAAGCAGTTTTTTGCCCCCCAAGTCGTTTTTGTGTTGTTTTGTTGATTTAAATTTTTTTTTCTCCCCTCTTCCAGCCACAATTTCAACATTATGAGTGGCTGAAGATCACAAAGCGCCTTCTTTACAATGGAAATGTAACAAAACCGCGTGACCAAAACGTCTGTACATTGCAAGATTTCTCAGCAATCCGGTGTATGGACTTGATGTGTGGGGAATTGTTAATGCCTGAAACAATATAAAAATGTACAAACACATGCTGAGTGCGAAGTGCTTGTTGGACGAGGTAATTGGAAGAGTCAGTCCAAGGCTGCCTTTGGTCTAATGCTGTTTATGCCTTCACCAGAGTTTGGAATTCTGTCAAGGAAGAAAATGAGAAAAGCAGGGAATAAATCTAGATGAAAGAGGTTTTTAACATCTTTAGAAAAGATAGATAAAAATGACTTAAACTCCTAACTATGGAGGGCTCCCAAAGCTATTATGACACTGCACAAGCTACTGCTAAACTGAGACTCTGGGGGCGTAACAGATTTTTCGCTCCTTAAAAAGAGTAAGTGCCGAGAGGAGGAGTGTGTCTGTACATTCGTATTTGTGGGAAATCCTGAGTTAAAGGTAAACTGTCTTTAACCCATTGCAAACTCTGATGATAGCTAAGGAAGCAGAGAGAGAATTATTGCCTGTAGCTTTCAATATGAGAGATTTTTTTGGTTTTGTGATTCCAAACAAAACGTATCAGTAGTGATGTTACTTCAGAATGGGAGATTGAACGGTTAAGGGCTAAGATCTGCATAATATAATGCCCTATTTGGGGCTCATAAACAGAAGCTGCAAAAGCTGCTGCTAAAGCAAATTCCTCCAACAGTGTGTGTATCTCTCCTCCCAAACTCTGGCTAAGATTAGCACGTGTGTCTGTTACAGTTATTGCCACCTGTCCTAGTTCAGCTGAGACAGCCCTGGTTTTGGTGACTTCATCTCTAATATATGATGCACAATGTCCTATTTTCCTTTGCTGCAATTTCCAAAAGAAATATCCTGGCCAGTCCGCATCATCCCTGCGAGGTTTTCTTTAGGAATTTGATTAAATTTTTTGTAGAAGGACTGCCCAGTGAAATTTGCACTTATCAGATAATTCTCCAGCACAAAATTTTGTGCTGCACTGCAGCAGTTCTGGCCTTAAAAAACAATACCAGTCATAGTTTACATTACTGAATTAAGCACTCAGCAATACTGGCCAATGCTCGATGGTGGCAGATGAAGAAATAAGTTTATGTAGGTGGAACCGTGTTTAAAGATGGAAGTGTCATATGGCCAGAAATGCAGAGCATCCGCTGCTGAAATGGCAATTCAGAGAAGGAGTAAGGTGTTCAGGATGGTCTCAAACGCGGGCACACTGAGTCTATGGATCAGATACATGAGAAATCCAAACCCAAGCCTGCTATTATGGATTGGAAGAACAGGCTCTACACTGGGCGTGACTATGCTGTAGCTGCAACAGAGACCAAATGGGAATAAAGCTGTGGAAATAAAGGAGTATTTGCTAGTATAAAAATTGTGGCAGAAAGTACCAGGCCGGAGCACTTGGATGTGTTCTTCATGCCGCAGTTCAAGTGCAGCCCTAGATGGGCGCATTTTAAAGCACAGATTTTCTGAGGTTTCCGAAAGTCTTACCTTCCACTCCAATTTTGCCGTCACCATCAGTGTCACCTGCAGCCAGAAAGGCCTTGGTCTCCGCGGAGGTGAGGACTCTGGCACTTGAAGAGAAGTTCTTCAGAAACAGCCTGGAATAGAACAGAGGAGACAGCTGTGCTTGAGTTTGATTCTCTGAAATGTCTTTGGCGTATTGGTATTTCTGGTTTTCTTAAACCCATACCCATAAGGTGAAGCTCGCTCTTGCTATCTGAGAAAATCCACACAGAATCAAGGAAAGACAAGGAATTATGTTTTATTTTTCAAATAACGGCACGTTTCTTCTAGGACACCAAGCAACTTGAAAGGTTTACATTGTCTAATGAGATAGAGCAGCTGACCAGTACTTACTGAAGCTCTTCCTCTTCGATGAAACCACTCTTGTCCTGATCAAGGATTCCAAAAACCTGCTTTATCTGATCAGGAGTTTTGCTGGATAAGCCAACCATGGTGAAGAAAGACTTGTAGTTGAAGGAATCATCAGCTGGAAGGAACAGAAGTTGTTTAAGTATTTTCCCTTGAAGTTGCTACTACTGAATGTATTCCTTGGGAATATGTGTGTCTTTTCTTAAGCATCAGCCTGCTCCTCTTTCTCTTCTTCCCCAGTGTAGCAAAAAAGAAGCTGCAGTGGATAATTTCCCTTTTTAATCACTCTGTGCCCGTGGTCATATATCCTTTTAGCCAGTTTGAAGTTTTCTGCTACGATGCACATTCCGCTAAATCAGGATTTAGGCAAATGTGTCACATGCAATTAATAATAGATGTTTAGAGGATGCTACTGTGGCTTACAGACAAACAACTGTAATTCTTATTTCATTTTCACTTAGTCCTTACTTTGGTGAAGAATTTGGTAGAAAAATATGTAATTCACAGTCAAATGAGCTCTTTGAATGTTTGGAAAATTGGCTTGATCTTGCCAACTCTTAAGAGAACTAGGACTGGTCATTGCTTCACAAATGACACTTTGATTCTCTAAGCTGAAGCTTCCCCTCCTCCCCCCCCAATTTTAAGGAAAAGACTGACTATTTAAATAAAAGTCCTTAACACATTTAAGAATTGTCAGACTTTAGCGTTAAGCTGGCCCTGACTGAAACTGTGGCTCTTTAATTGTTGCTCTGCCTTTTGGGGAATGCTACCCACCAAATAACCACTTGTGAGTCTTTCTGAATTCAAGGGGCTATACTGTAATGTAGCTAGAAAGAGATCTCACGGGGAAGGAATCTAAGGGGAAAATGATAGGCATGTCATCTTAAGACATAAAAATGATATGCATCTTCTGGCTGCAGAGAGACCATTCCTTACCCTGGCAGCTGGAGAGAGCAGATTCAATATCTTTAGCAGAAAGGATGTCAGTGATGGCCATTGTTGAACTGTAAAATAAATTAAATGTGAGCTACTTAGTCATGAAAATGACTTCTCTACCTCTTTCCTGGCTCTATTTGAAGTCGCTGCTGTGACAGTCTGTGATAGGGGAGACATTATTCATCTGATGGTAAGCGGCGCGTACTGGAACAGATGTCTGCAGCAGGTGCTTCCACTTCGAGCTGGGTAATGAGGGAGGAATTCTGCCTGCGGAGTGTGGGGCTGCAGGAAGGTCTGATGCCTGTACCGCAACCGGGAGAGTGAATCAAAGGGGTCTAGCACCACAAGACTTCATGACTTTGGGCTGTGTGGGTTTTCCTGGAGGCGGAGTATTACTCAAAACTGGCATGTGTTTGCAGCATACATAAAAGATAAGCTTCAGTATGTGCCCTGGAACTATATCTGGAATAAATGTAATTGGAATTTTAAAAAATCTTGTATTATTATAGATAAACAGAGTGATCTTGTCAAAAAATGGTAACAATAGTGTAGAATAAATAGTAATAATTTTACACATTTTCTTAATTTGGAGAGTAAGTTCCTTCTCTGTTTAGTTGCAACAATAATCATAGACTCGTAAACGTAGCTACACTATACATTTGGCTTGCTGGACTATTGCATCATTAAAAGACTACATTTCATGACAGCTCTCTACAAAAAGTTTTCTTATGTATGTTGTGTTTGGGTCTTTTTAAAATCCATGTAGATGATAATAACCCAGATTTTTATCCAGATTTTGACATTTCAGTATATTGATGTGCTTAGAACAGAGGTATTGACACATAATATTTGTTCCTAGCAGAGCGGAGGAGGCGTTTTCTTCTAAGACAGCCGCATTTGACAAAAGATACTCTTTGTCCCATTCAGCCACTGACAGCTGCAATAGTTTGCCAACATAATGTGTATTGCTTAAAAAAATGCTACAAGGTCTGGATTTCTAGTCAATTTTTTTAGTCTGAACGTAGCATCAATATATTTACAGCTTGGTAAACTGCGCATACCAGTACAGACTGGGTACAATTTAAAACTTCAGACATTACTGTAAAATAGCTTCATGTTAAATAAAGAGGAGCTAAGGCATAGAAAAGTTATTCTTGAAAGCCACAAGAGAACAGAAATATCTTTTCATGGATCCCTAACTGATCTTCCACAACATCGTTCTGCCTATCTAAGCACGGACAGCAACATTCACGAGGAGGAAAGCGGTGCTGATAACCATTTATAGTCTGTGTGCTGCTTTGAGATCCACATGCAGGTTTAAACTTTTCCTAAAATATAAAATAGCTGGCCCTGTACCTGTTGGTTTGTAGAAGAGGAAGTAGTCATTCATTTCAGTCCCTTTCTGAGTACCTCAGAAGGTGTAAGGAGACAATGGGAGAAATTCACGCTGCTTGCAATGAGTATTTCTCCAGCTAAGGCAGATGAGTTACTCCTGTTTTGCTAGCAATCATTTTGTCCCAGTGGCTTCTTGTGCAAAGTACTTCCCCCTCTCAGCACTAGGCAAGATAATTTGGAGTTCTGCCATTCACCTAATTCTCACTGCTGACAGGATTGAAAATAGGGAAGACGGAAAACCTAAAAATTGCAGCATTTTTTAGAAGGGCATCATTCCTGTCTTTTTAGATCCCGTGATCTGAAGGCTGATTCTATTCTATGTTAGCTTGTAAACATACGACATACTGGAAGCTAATAAAAGAATAGATATTTTAATTGTTTAGACACTTTCCATTTAGTGAGCATTTTGCTTTTGTGTTTCTTTTTCTGAAAGCAGAGGATCTAATGAGCTTACCTTTGTGGTCTTCTTGACTGGATAAGGAAGCAATCTGGTTGGGAGGAACGTACTTGCTGTGTGTCTCCAGCAGAGCTGAGCTTGCATATATATACTTTAAGTTGTATACCATATACAGATTTTAGATTTCAGCGTCACGAAGGGGGAATGGTGTCAAATGAACTTGCCTAACTAATCATCTTGCACTATTTTTATCTCAAGAGAATACATATGATATTTGCAAATGAAACAAGATAAGTGTCCAGATAGGTGAAAAGGACAGAGTCAAATTTCTTGTGATTTAAGCAGAAAATACCCACTTCTCCATATGATGTAGGGTAGGAAACCCCCCCATGATCTGATATGCAGGATCTGAGGAGCCAGATGAAATGAAGCGCTACTAACTTCTGGATAGGTGCCTTTAATGGATGTTTGAATATGGTAACTTGTTATCTTAGCTGTAGATACTACATGTGATAGTTTAATCATTACAGCACTAAACAGAAAAAAAAATAAAATAAAATATCCTGTTCAAGTATTGTTTGTGTAGCAAACCATTTAGGGAAAATAATAGTTGTTTTGTGTCCTAGAATGTCTGGTTTGGAAAAAAAACAACAAACCACACAGTGAATGTGTTGCTACAGGAGGTAAAATAATATGTCAATCCATTGGAGCAGTTGTTTAGGGGAGGGTATTTTGTCTAGTGTGTTTCCAGAGCAAATCTTACAGTTCTGCAAGGTTCTGACATCCTGTTTAGTGGCGTTATGTGTGAGGCAAAGGGGTTGAGATCTACCCAGCTGTCTCTGAGGCAAAAGCCCCTGAGCCCTATGTGAAAGATCTCTGCCTTCAGAACGGAGTAAAAAATTTCGATAGCAGCCCTGCTTTGTGAAACATTATGTGAAGAGTGTCTCTGCAATTTTATAGTCTCCCTTCTGATATCTTTTAGGAACGTCATTATTTAAAATTTTTTTTTGCCTAGTGCTATTCCCAGGTGTTCCTTTGTGCTAGCGGTTTTTTTTTTGTATTCTTCTTTGTAATAGCATAGAAACAACTTGATCATCTCTATTTTCTTTCACGAGTGTCGCAGCCTAACTGGGTGAGGAGCTTGTCAGCTTGGATCTCACTTAGGGCTTGAGGCAGCAGAACAGTGAAAGACAAGTCATCTGGATTTCAGCACAAGATAGCGTTATGGCCAGGCGTACGGGATGGCGAGGGATGACAGTGCAATTGGCATCACAGCTTGAGGTGGTGGCACAGTGCAGACACTGTCTTAATGTCAGAGAGAGTATCAAGGCATCTTTTTTCCAAAGCATTTCTCTCTAAGATGAAAGGCAAAACTAGCCAAGCACTGAAGCCAACCACTAGTAAATCGTAGCACGAGGCAGAAGAAGTGGCAAGTGGGTACCTACGAGATCTTAGTGCATCCAACACTGACAGCAACAAAAGATTATTGCAAAAGACGCTGTGTGTGGAGGGGGTGTTACTTCACTTACTGCATATAAACATAAGAAAAACTGGTGCTACAAGGTTTTTTTTCTTTTTACATAGTCTGCGTGACTGTCCTCCATGAAAAAGTTTCAGGCATGTAATTCTTGTGAGGGGAAGAACTGTTGGTTAAGAACGGCTTTGGGAGATTTCAACTTTTCCAGTTTTCTGAATGGGTTGTTGGCCAGCTGACGCTGAAAAATTTCAAGAAGAATTTGATGGATAGATATTTAATACTGGCTTGTGTCGCCACTGGTGACATCTGGTAGAAGGGATACAAATGTCACTTCCCCCCCCCCGCCCAACCTCTTCGAAGAAATTACTTTTTTTTTCTTCATGGGAAAAACATTCCCCTCCCTTGTGCACACAGAACCCTATTCTCCCCCTCCAGTTCGGAAAATTGCCTACATAGTGCCAACAACTGATGTGAAGTAAGTGAAGTGTCCAAGAGAAAAACCGATGGCGTGCTATGACCTAATGAAGCTATGTGAAGAGGAAGGCCAAATTCTGCTGAAACTCTTGGGCTGCAGGAGTCTACATGGGAATTTGGTCTCCGGTGTCTATTTCAGAGAATGCATTTGATTTGAGATGCAATGGCTTCTCATTTTGCCCAGAGCTAATTCCACATATGTTAACCCCTCGCCCCCACTCTTCCTTTTAAAAATAGCATTGATTGCTGTTATTTCCCTTAATGCCTGTGGACTGTTGCCATTAGTTTGAACTTTTGTATGTGAATCACGTAAGGATGTGTGCGCTTTAAAAGTGTGCGCTTTTTTTTTTTTCTCTACAATGCTTCAGCAGGATGATTCCTTTTGTTCTCTGAAATTTTAAGGACAAAGCATAAACATCAAATGATTTATGGCTCCGGTCTGTTGAGCTACATTCAGACTCCAGCAAATTTTGGAGTCGCTTTTGCAGTGAGATTGGAGGCAGGAGAGATCCAGAACACGTGCACTGGCTGGCGGGATGAAATGCACGAGGATCATGTAACTCTATTTACAACCAGCCTCCAACAACCATTTTATTGTCAAGCCCTACCTTGGAGATTGTAAAAACATCTGTCTGGTCATTTCTGCTTTCTTAAATCAAATACTGTTAGTAACCAGCTGCCATCCAACTGGGCAGGGAGAGTATTAAAAAGTACGGAGAAGATGCCCATTTCAGATTGTCAGGTTACCACTAAAAGCAATTTTAAACCCTGGGAGTTGAGCATTTCACTTTTCTGGAGTCTCAGTGCTTTCTACAGCACTCTGTAATGGAATGCTTCTCTCAATTGTTTTATTCTTCCTGTCTTCAATCTTAATTCTTCTAACACCTGAAGTGACCTCCTCGGCTAGAAACGCTGTATTGTAGGTCATCATAAGTTCTGTCGTTGTTCTATAATATATTCTTGTCATTCTTTGAGTGCTGACGTGAATCGTGTGTGCAATAGAATAACAAAAGTAAACTAAATAGTTGTGAATGCCTATTTTAATTTAAATAAGTGTGATTTGCTGCCCTTATATACGCCTGAGATCATTTCCCCTGAATGCTTATGACAGGGATATCCATAGTCACCAGTCAAGGAATACAAATCAACTGACATAATGTGTTTAACCTATTGTTAAACGACATATGAATGATGAAAGTGGAATATTCATTCAGCTTGTACTTTGCTTTGGGAATGTACAAATTGAAAGAAATTGTATGAATGTCATTTAGTGTAATTGTATTAATGCACCGTGCTCTTGTCATCTGTGGAACATAACTCTTGGAGTGAACTGCAAATATTTGTGAGTGGGTTTAGGTTTATATTGCTTAATCTAATATCTGTAGACACCTTGTAACTCCCTCTCAGTAAAATGCTGAAAAAGCTCAAACAGTTGCTGTGGAGTGAGAAAGCTGCACACGGAAAATAACACCAAACAGTATCTGCTTTATTTTTGCAAACTTGAATGAATCGCAAAAATTAAATAATTTATTTTTCATGAGCTATTATTCTAATGTCAAGTGACTTCAGTCTCTGAGGTAGATTTTCAGAGATTCTGAGAATTTACAATGTAAATTTTTAACCTCAAGTGTCCTTTAAAGTGCTAATTTACAATATTTCTTCTCATATTTTTCTTAGATATGTAAAGCATAATTTTTAAGCCAAGATGATTGTTTACATAAATCAGGTGATTTCTATTTCTGCATATCTGAAATTTGTAAGAGAGAGTTTCAATTCTGATTCAAAAATTTGAAAGGAATTTAGTCCAGATGTAAAATCTATATGATTTCACCAGCTGTAGCTTGAGGTTTTTGTTTCTGAAGTCAGATTTTAGAGTTCACTTCCATTTCTGTTTCTTTCTGAAAATGTTCATGCATTGATGCAGAAAGAAATAGGTGACTTTTTTTAAGAAAGAAACTAACATAGAATAATTTCTGAAATAAGAGATTCCCAGGTCTGTGAAATCTGATACAATCATTCGTAAATGGACAAAATACTGAAACATCCAGAGGACTTTATCCATAGCTTAAAGATTACATGCAGCAAGTGTCGGAAAGCCTATAAAATAAATAATTTTCCTACTTTAAATCTGAAGCAAAAAGCTTACTATTTTTGGAAGTATCCTAATAAAATTGCTGATAAAAAGGTATGTATGTGTGAGATAATAATGGTTTTATGATTAGGAAATAAAATAATTTCTGTCAAAGCAATCTTTTCTACCTAAGGTGGAAGCAAATAGATGAGCTGAAAACAGAAGTTCTATTCAATATTTGATGTCCTATATTCTGTTCTTGAGCTATGTTTGATAACATCCCTGCAGAGGGTCCTTGTACAGGAACAGTAACATTAGTCTGTGTTTACATTGCGCAGCCCAGCGCAGTCCTGCTCCCCGACTGTGGTTTATAAGCACTATAAATAATTATCAGTTGCAGCAGGCTTTCAAATATACGTATGTTTGAAATGAACTCAGATGGTTTTGAGCCTGTCTGTATATTCCTGTACAGTCCTTATCCCACTGTGTAAACAGTGGATCCCACTCTAAACAGAAACAACTCCTTGCAGTTAGGAAATTGCAGGAGCATGGAAGAAGTGGGTCATTATTCATGCACATACTAATCAAGTACTGATGCTGCTGAATAACGCTGCGCCTTCGATTTTTCTGGCAGAGTTGCTTGTCAAGGAGATACTTTTTTTTTTTCCCCCCAAGGATATATGGGTTTCAAAAAACCCGGGTGCTAACTGACATCACATTGTCTCTTAGAGCTTTTTTTCCTGTGCACAAAGCCCCCAACCAATCTGATTTAGAGGTGCCCGGTGAGGTGTGACTTGGTCCCCTGCTCCTCCCCTTGCTGAGAGCAGGAAATGGTCAAGACTTGTCCCAGCTCCAGTCCTGCCTGTGTGGTTGTGAGTCTTTTCCATGGAAAGTAGAGCAATAAGGGGCTGATGGGCTGTTGGGTATTATCCCGATGTGGAGCTCATGTCTCCAGGGTACACACCCGGGCTCAGGAGCTAGAAGCATTCCTTCGTCCCTCATTAGACATTGCCAACAGCACTGGCAATAATTAGGATGAGGACTTTAAAAACGTAAACTGAATTAGTATGGAAATTGGTACTAGAGACATAATGGCCTCGGATATGAAAGCATTAAGTCTTTACAAACAAGAATTCATTGAGCATTTGAGAGCTAAGCCTGGTTTAATCAAATGGTGCATCAATAAAGTGATTCCACTATTCAAATATTTAAAGGATCAGTGGGATGAAAAGACAGAAGCTGGCATTGTTCTTCCCACACAGTGCTGCATTTGTGCTCTAGCTCCTGAGTAATACCAGTGCCCAGATAGTCCAGCGATTTCAAGCTCTATTGTATAGTACAGAACAACACAGACAGAAAATGTGGGTTCTTACTATTCATTTATGGATAAATCGCGTTGTGTCCTCTGTGGATCCTAAAAGCAAATTGCTGCAGTCAGGCGTAAAGTAAATCACTTCAAATCTGTTGCTCTGAATGAAAAAAAAAATTTATCGTGTTCTAGTGACAAATTCACATAACAGTCTTTCCTTGAATTGTAATGGCCTCCATCTGAGCTGAATCACAGCTCTGATTGCACTTTACTAAAGGGATACATTTTAAAAGGAATTTTTCTAAACTGGAAACTTCAGGAGGAAAAGGCTAGGGCATGAGGCCTATCTCCTTCTTAACAGAAATTCCAGTCTGGCTGTGACTGGTTAGCTGTTGTAGCAGAAAATGTCCTTGAACTGTTCAGAAATGGACCATGAGCTCTTGCTCACACAAGACGACGCCTGACAGCAGTAAATGGAGAGATGCTTGACTGCATCTGTTATTCCCTGGACAACTCACAGAGTAGCAGTATAATACATAACAAATAGGTCAACAAAATTCTTGAGATTCTTGGGTCAATCTTAAAATTGCTGAAGAGTTTGACTCATTATTTTTTAATTTCTGTATTTGGATATGCTGTATAGCAACCTTCAGATTTGAAAATCCAGAAGAGGAGAGCAGAAGGTATCTTGCTGATTCCTGGATTCTCCACAATGGCTTGTCCTTTTCTGAGTAGAGGTGGATGGAAGCAGATGTTAAGCAGAATATGTGCTTAAGTGCTTTGCTGAGTTTGGAAAGTAAGACCATTTTGAAAAATGTGTCGTGTGTCCTAGAGAATGCTGAGCTGAGCTGAACGAGCTGTAGTTCTGGGCAAAATTTGGCCCTTATGGTTTTTGCTGGAATGGTAATCACTTCTGTGTGCAATATGATGTTGCTGAAATTTGATTATCAGGTGAAACGTGAAGCCTTTTCTAAGCAGTGCTCCAAGGCTGTTATCTCAGAATACCATGGTAAGATAATTTCAGAATACCAAATCCCAACTATTCTCTGAAAGTTACAGCTCTATAAAACTTTGCTTAACAGCGATGGTGAAAAATGCCTGCTAATCAGTGCAGAAGATCTTCCCCATCACATAAACTTATAATTGATGGTGTCATCAACAGCAGAGACAGTTGTTTAAATTATGAATGCTTCTGGTTATGAATGATGGATTTTTTTGGCATAGGAATTAAAGTGTATGCATTATTAGGACTAGTAGAAGAATTCAAGTCATGCTTTGGAGAAAAGTACAAAGTTAGATATGGCGTAACATTAATGAATATTTGGGTAACCAAGCATGTTTTTCTATTAAATATGTAGGTATTACAAAACAGATAGAGAAGCATCCACTGAATAACGTTTGAAGGTTGTTCTGAAGTTGGTATATAAGGCCACCACTCTTAAACGAAAATCTCAATAAGCAGTTATGTCACTGCCCTTTGTGGACACAGGCAGCTGAAATCATCACCTTCATCTCTGTCAGTCTGCTCCATTTTGGTGGAGCTAGTCTAGGGACATTTCTGATGAACAGTGATTCTGATGGATCTGCGGTGATGTAGAGGTGACCTGCTGATCTGGGATATTTGCCTGAGAATCATCTCTCATCTATCACCTGTCTGGATGCGTTCCTGTGTAGCCTGCCCTAGGTGATCCTGCTCTGGCAGGGAAGTTGGACTAGATGATCTCTAGAAGTCCTTTCCAACCCCTACCATTCTATGATTCTGTGATTCTGTGATCATCATCTTTATTTGCAGAATACACTTCTATTTAGACCCCAGCTCTACGGACAGCATTTAGCTAAGAGTTATTAACAAAACAAAGGAAAATATGGGAACTCATCTTCTGCTGATATGGCCAGGAGGTCTCCTGCAAAGGGAGGGTTTCCTTTGGGTGAGTGGCACTGGATTTCACTCACTTTTAAAACAAGAAGTATGAAAAACATCATCTGATAATCAAGCATCACTTTCACTGTATATTGGTGTCCTGATTCTGCCAGTTCTTCAGCAATCCTCTGGAGTTTTCCAAGGAGAGCTGGGTAAACAACAATGATGACAAAAATACCAAGACAGCTATTACAGAAACAAAACCAATCAGTAAAATGGAAAATAAAGATGCAATCTTGAGAGGTTAAAATGCGCTTAACTCCCTTTCCACAATCAGTTTTACGCTATTCTGTTGAGGGAAACACCCATAAACCTCCTGGAGACTGCACTCTGGAGTATCCCCTGTGCAGGGATATTGCCTGGGAGGTGGGATTTGAGAGTGCTGACTCTGGGATGAGGCCGTGGTGCTTTGGCCCTTGTTTCAGCTTCTCCAGTTCGCCCAGTTAGAGCCCACGGCAGCCTGCAGAGATTGCAGCTGGCTCTGGGCAGCGCAGGAGCCATCGTGACCCAGCCTAGCTCAGCTGTGCGGTGTGCCGCTAGGAAGAAAAATAACCTGAAATTCAGCTTTCCCCAAAGAGCAAAATCTGTTTTGAGATACCGTCTCGTATAGAACTGAGGAGAGTTTTTTCTTGTTTATGTAAAATAATCTGGGTAAGCCCCGTTGAAATAGAGCAGCAATTTGTTTCCCTAAAGTGGTCTTAACAGTACGTGCTTCCAAGTGCAAGCAGTGGTCGGTAGGCCAGTTGCTACAACAGTTTTGCAGCTCTGCTGTAAGCAGCAGGAGTAAGGCTAAATATCCTAACCTACTTGCTTGTCATGACATGAGCTTGATGTAAGAAATTCAGAACTGAGCTAATATAGTTCCTGAAGTGTCTGTCTGTGTCCAGGGAATGCTGAACACATGCGGAGCAGATGGAAGAGATTAAAAAAGCATAGAATTATAAATGAGAAATGTTCACCATTGAAGCGACAAACATGAGATTTCTACATGTGTCTCTTTCCTGATTGTTTTGAAGGGTGTTAAGGTGAAAAAGGCTTTACGTACACAGATTTTTAACTCCATTTAGAATTGAATTAATTTGACTTAAACGGTGCTTTTCAAAGTGATCTTTCCCTGCACTCCAGCCCAGCAAAAGCAATCGGTACATTTAACTCCACCACTTAATTTAGGACCATTTTAGGTTGTCTGATGAATTTGATAATTCAGCTTGTCCTCTACAGTTTCAGCTACTAAGGAAATTCCAGTTAGGATCTACTGGATCAGATATCCTGTATCTCAGCTGACCCAAAATCCCCGTGATGGCTTTAGCACCATTCTTAAGAGAACCATGCAGACTTAGAGACTGACAGACTTGTTTACCTGATCATGGCAGAGGATTGAATTTAAAAGATAATGGCATCAATATTAGAAACCTTAGAATTAAAGGATGGTGTCTTGGAGATTCTTGAGTTTTGCTGCTATTTAGTGCGATTCATTAATAACAATGAATTAAGTAGAAAACGAAAGAAGGTTAATGAATCCCTGTTGGTGGTGGGAAATTCTCTCCACCAATATTGTATATGAAAGTAAGAATCTTTCTAGGACCCTTAAATGTTGTGGGTTTTTTCAAAACTGATCTCTAAAGATCATGTATCTTACTCCCACTGTGCTTGTACTGAGCAAAGCTGAATAATTCTGTAGGAAGAACTATCTGGCTCGTGCCGCTGCTCACAACACAAACGGTGTGCTCTTGATGCAAAACCAACAGTACCAAATTGAAAAAGACCATGAATTTTGCTCCAGCCCCAGGGTTTTCTAAAAGGACAGGCTCTCAGCGAGCTTAACGGACCTAGTTTGTGTTAAGGCTGTTTTTACAGATCCGTGGCAGGGTGTAAAATTACAGCCTGGTCAATGCAGATAAAGCTGACACATACTTTCAAGCATAGCGAGAGTTTAGGGCTATATTTAACAAAAACACCGAGTTCTGTGTTTGGCTAATGCACTCTGCCTCTCTGCCCAAAAAAATCACTGAAATCCAAATTCTCTGTAGCTTCTCCCGATGACTACATCCTACATACCGGTTTTCAAATTTTATCAGATTGTGCTTTTTTGGGAACGAGGTTTTGAGGTAAATACATGGAAGATACTTTCTTTAGATGCATCCACTTTTTAACGCTCGAGGACTTAGTCTCTTTTCTCGATGGTGCCGGGAAAAATGCAGCATCATTATTTCCTTTCTTTTTGTGCAGGTGAAATAATACAATCTGGCCCAGCTATGGAGAAGGGACATAGTTTCTACTGATGTCTAGAGCATGTCTTTGCGACAGAGCCAGCAGTGCATCTCCTGCACAATGGGGACAAAACGCTGGGGTTTTGCCTTTGTCTCATAGTTAATAACATTAGACTGCTAGAGTTAGGTTTCTGAAAGAGCTGCATACCCAGTGCTGAGGTTTAAAAACCTGTCTGTGAATATCAGAGTAGAAACTGCTGGTACCGTGGAAAACCTGGGCAAAGGGACTCTTCTAACTGTTGAAGATTCAGCCCGTCCCCCAGACAAATGTAATGCGCTGTCTGTATGGTGTCAGCTTTTAAATACATGCAATTAATGTTCTCAAGTCCATTTCTTTGAATCATACGTGACAGGGATCTTTCCCTGGTGGTAACGGCTATTTCTGTTCTGAAGAGTGCTGAGCACTTTCCAGATCTTTCTGAGACAGTTTGCATCATCTGACATTTCTGCGGGCGGTGATTGCTCAGTGGTGAATTGGATTGTCAATTCTACAGCTGGGAAGGTCCAGGAAACAGGAGCCTCCGTAAATTTCTAGACAGAGCTCTGCTAAGGAGTGAGTGGGAATTTAATGAATAGAGATTATGGAATCAATCTCTTAATTTGTTTTGATTAATGTGCCTATATAGTAGTGGGGTTTTTATATTGCCTTAGTAAGTATCACAACATTGGAATTTGTTACTGTGCTCCTATTTGTATTATTTTTCTTTGCTTTTCATTCTTAGAGAACTTTGGAGTTTCTCAGCATAGGGATTGTAGCCCCTTAACTTAGTGTTTGTGTTTAAATCCTCCCAGCTGAACAACTTACAAAGAAATGATCTTGTGAAGTGTGTGGTAGCTATGTCAGACTTTTCTGTATAATTTTTGGTATTTATAGCTTTATAAGAAGGCGATGCTCAGAGAACTGTACTTTATAGCAACTGGTAGTAATCAAGGGGCTTTATCCTGCATTAAGGAATCCGTCTGACCACAAACAGTTTTTTCTGGGCAAATGAATCTAAGTTAAAATCTCAGTGTGTCTCACCCTGGGTATCCCTGTAGTCTGTCCGACACCAGCAATGTCCCTGTGTCCTGCCTCTTTGGTCTTGCCGGTTCGTGTAGCCCAGTGCAGGTGCCTGTGACTGCTGAGAGCTGGGCACAGCTCTTTCGGAGGCTGCTGCTCTCATTTTGGTATTGGCTGGAGAACAGATGAGATTGCAGAATGAAATTAACTTTCCCTTACAGGAATAAATACAATGCCCGGCCTACGGAGTGTTCCTGCATCCAAGACAAGGAAATCCCATGGCTTTTTACAAGGACTGGAGTAAGATACAGTCTTCCAAGCAAAGCAATCATTTATAAATTATAGGGACAAACATAAGAGATTTGTAAATGCCTACTATACAGAGACTTCCCAATTCCATTGAAGTCAGTGGCAAAATTCCCATTGACTGCAGTGGCAACAGAGTTTGGACCGCAAGAAGACAAATGTTTCCCATTAAAATTACGATATAATTAGCACTGGGAAGCTGCTTAATGAGGTGGATGTGATAGCTACAGAAACTGTATATCATTAATATGAATTGAATCTTTCTTTGTTTCTCCGCTACTTTAATTTAAAATTAAGTAGTGTCCTTGTTTTTAGCAAGCTCTGTACATCTGTGATTTTTCATCCTGTACCTCACTGTGGTTAAAACCACGGGAGTATTAGTGAAACCTACTTTGTGGACTCTCTTTGTCAAAACAAATGGAAGTTTCTGTTAAGGCACTGTGGTTGTTATCAGTCATATTCTTCAGAATATTCGCCTTCTTCTTAAATGGGCTTTCCAGTAAAAAGAGGAACATTTCAACATCTGGTCAACAAAAGACGGTAATTTTCAGTCTAAGGAGGAAACAGGCACTCTGGAGACTGCAAAGGTTGCAGGATCCCCAGGAATGGCAGCAGGTTGGTATTTGGCTGAATAGTTCACAAGACCTGAGTTTAGGAGTACGGATCTCCTTGGTTAGGGATCGGCACCAGGTGCTGGACTGGACCCCACCGCAGTACATTCTGTAGTTCTGCCACCAGGTGACTTCTCTCTTTATATTTAAATCCTCCACGCTTATTGGAGAGTCATATGCAAAACCCAGGATGAGATATCTGAACTCCAGAGCTGATGTTGAGCCTCCCTGTGGCCTCGGACAGTTCTTATTTACGATGTGCTTTTTGTCAGTGCCGCCTGTGCCGGTTAAGTGATAGTCTTTGTCCCTAAAAGAGGGTCAAAGCCAAAAGGGCAAGTTGTGATACTGCCTGAGCGTATGTTGAATAGATTCTAGTGCTACAAACTGCTTCACTACGAGATAGATGGATCTGGGAATCAGATCCTGCTCTGTGTATTGCAAAGTTGTTCCTCTGTGTCATTTAAGATGCTGTTTCCCTAGAAGCAAAACATGGCTAATCTCCTTAATGACTTTAAAAGGGGTTGCATGAGCTTGCTAGTTACCATTCGTGAATTCTGGAGATTAAAAATTGTACTTAAATACAGGCCAGTTTGTTGTGGGTTTTTTTAAGTTTTTCTGTAAGTTCTCCATTTTGGTAAAAACTGAATTTGGCTTACAGTAGTCCTGAGTCCTTGCTTATATGGACCAAGCTTCTCCTGGAAGTCAGTTGAAATGTTGCCAGATTTTGGGTTGCTTTATGGTGGGTTTGGTCCATGTGTGAATTTTCCCAATTATCAAGACAATAGTTTTATTTTATACTGAAATAGTCCCATCTGATCTGCTTAGCAAGACAATAATAAGTGGCAAAATACTCAATTCAGAAAAATAACATTATT
This sequence comes from Baryphthengus martii, assembly GCA_013396935.1. Classification (NCBI taxonomy): domain Eukaryota; kingdom Metazoa; phylum Chordata; class Aves; order Coraciiformes; family Momotidae; genus Baryphthengus; species Baryphthengus martii. The sequence goes on along the minus strand of VWZK01006323.1, from coordinate 201,578 downwards.
AGTGATTTTTCTATAATTGATTTTGTGCTGTACAGTTCATCTTGGGTTGGGGAGTGAAACAAATATTGTTATGGAGAGCAAAGAAACAGTGCAAATATATTTATGTATTTCTAATTTTGTCTTTGGGTGTTGAATTGCCCTGGGTTAAGTTGCATAATGATAAGTAAAGCACCTGGACACAATCCAGTGCAAAGTGATGCATGAAACCAGCACTTTTCCCCCCTAGTGTGTGAAAATTTGTATCAGCAAGAAACAGATAGTCTAACTTGTATGTCGTTGGAGAACTGCCTGCATTTTGATACCTTCATTCTTTTAAAATGAATCATTCTTCAGCGCAGACACAAGATCCCCAGCTTGCTGAAGCGCAGCAGTGAGACGCCGACACGGGGCTACATTAACCCTCCATCTTCACCAACTTCTGTGTACTACTGTGACCCTCCTGAGTGGTGACCAGAGAGGAGCTGTGGTCAAGGCTGTGGTGAAAGTGGTTACTGTACAGTGTTCGAGCACAATCCTGTACTTGGCAAATCCACATGGGAGCCAGGGTTAGCTCAGAAATCTGCTCACATCTCGTCATAAGCCCGGTACGCCAAGCTCCTCCTCGCTGCTACTTTAGTGTATGGTTGCTTGGAGCGGCCTGGCTCCAAAGCTCCATCCTCTTCAGCCACTTTTTCTCCAGAAGATGGGGCAAAGGGCCTCCCTTTTCAGGAAAGGGCCAGGCATTGCTTTTCTATTGGTAATCAGATATATTTGTTGCTACAGGCTCAACAATTATCATGAAAGTAAATGCTTATGGTCATGATTTTGTTCTTTAAGCATCTTTCACCCTGAAAACCTAACATGTGGATTTCTACCAACTGTGTGCCAGAGAACCTTTATGTATAAAAAAAGCCTTTGGTGTTAAAAGGAAATGACAATTTTTAATAAATAACTTACTTTTGAAACAACCCTCCAGCATCAGATAGAGAGTAATCAGAGAATAATTTCTGTTTTGCCATTCCTTTTAAGTAAAAAATTTAAAGCTATTTTTAGATAACTGCCCAACAGCTACTTTTATAAAGCAGAGAATAACAGTATTTGTGTGAAAGAAAGAGGGAGGGGTTCAATTCTAGAATGAATCTGCGATTTGGATCTGGGTTTGTGTTGTTTTGGATTTGTTTTTTTTCAAAATCCACATTCCCTGGGAGGTAGGTGTTGTACTGGGATTTGGAGTAGTGCAAGTATAAGTCAGATTAGTCTCAGGACTAGGAAAAGTTTTAAGTAATGTTTCAGACTAAGCCAATGTAAAAATGTGGATAAAGATGATGCAGATTTTGCCTGTTGCTTGATCAATCAGTCAGGAATTCTGCATTTTTTTCTCAGCGTGTCTCCTTTAAATAAGGCACAAACATGGAAACACATTGGAGATTAATCTTACTTTGGTAGGTGAAGATCTGGAGCCTAATTGTAATTAAAAGTTTATGGCTGGCTCGTAGATCTCCCAAAGCTGAAACTAGCAGTGGGAAGGCGAGCACATCTGTCTCTGCTGTGATAGATACTGCTCTCCTTGGAATGCACAGCAGGCCTTCTCGAAACTGTTGGGATTTATTTAATCACTTTTGACTGTTTTGATTGCCAAAGGGGCAAGTGAACAAATGGTGAGTCGTCAAGGGTACAGTAATGCCCCTCTGCAGTCTCTGGGTGGCGTGTAAAGATTTGGGACTTGTTCCCAAGTGACTGAAGCAGCATGGTGGGAGTTCAGGTCTTCTAGCTTTTTGTAGTAGATGTGCAGTGCTTTGCTTTTGGATGAGGTATAAATTAAACTATGACGCTGAAGCAGTTAACTGTGATGTATTCTCCTCGTTGAATAGTGACAGGATTGCTGTATGTTGGATCATCATTGCTGGAGCAGTAGAGGGATCAAGATGGGCAAATTGACTGGTCTAACTAAAACTGAAGTGGAAGGAGAAACACTGTCTCCTCTGGGTTAGCTGAGGCAAACAGCAGTGGCTCAGAGCTGTCTCACCAGGGCCAACGGGCACAGTGCCACTGGAGGCTTTTTAATGTCTCTGATGTTGCTGAGATGCTCCTGGAGGGTGATTTGGAGCAATGGCAACAAATTTTTTTTATCCCAAACGTGCACCTTGCACTCCGCTACATTCTCTGGATATGTAACAGTCAAGAATCATGGAACCTGTCTTTGCAAAGGATGTGGCCACTGTGTGTGGACTCATTAAAATCTACACCCACTTGGCATTCAGTCCTTGCAGATTAGATTATTTTTTGAGTCCCCTGTGATCATGGAGCTGGTGTGATTTGCCTAAGAGGAAATGTCCTAAGAATAGGATGGAAAAGAAGAGTGAATTCTCTTGCTCGAAGGCTGGTCCTGGAAGAATAGAAGGCATAATGCACTAATCAAATTCTGACAAGGTATTAAGGAGAAAGGAAGGGAAAGCATTTTTGTGCTGCTTGCACTAAATCTGGATGCCTGAAAAATAAAGCAGTTCTTATGCATGAACATAATTTTGATGTAGTTGGCATTGCCTGGGGCTAAGTCATACAATGCAGCAGCCAGAGACGTCAGCGTGTGCAAGAATGGGCCTCACACGTGCTGGTGATGCCAGATGAAGGACAATACAATGAAATGCAGATAGTTAATCTTGCCCAGCCAGTATCAGCACAGGTAGCACACGTTGCCTGTTGACACGGTTATGTGGATATAGCACACATGGCCTGACCTGCTTTTACAGGGGAAATAAGTGTGGTCATACTCAAGAGCTGTTCAGGGAGAGCTTTTCATTGTGATCAGTGAGGTCTAGTTGTTTTTCCTTCACTGTGGTATTTATGTAAATGTGAGTGCTTCCAGCAGAAGCTGCTTTTCAGGCTGCAGTGAAAGGCAGGTGATCCATCTCTGCCTTGCCCTCTGCAGTCCGGCTCTGCTGCAGCCACGGTGGCTACGACAGGGAGATGAAAGCTTTGTACTTGTCAGTCAGGGCTTGGCTTGCTGACTCCACTTCCCGTATGTCCTCTGAGAGACTCTAGACTAGAAGCAGAGAAGGGAGACTTCAGAGAAATAAATAGGCAGGAAGAAGGGAATGACCAAGAGACAGGAAAGTAACAAGAGTGAAAAAGTGGACAAGATCTTGTCTTGTCCTACACATTTTAGGCTATCTTGCCTTTCTCCTTTTTGCTTCCATTGTCTGAGCTTGGTGGGAAGAATAGGACAAGTGTGGTAACTGGCCCAGGCTGCCCAGGGCAGCGGAGTCCCCATCCCTGGAGGGATTTCAGAGCTGTGGAAATGGGGTGCTGAGCGAGTGGCAGTTCTGAGTTGATGGTTGGACTTGATGCTCTGGAAGGTATCTTCCAATCTAAAAATTCTATGTATCTATGAACCCTGCAAATATTAAGTTACAGGCTCTGCTAAGATTGACATCAGTACGTCAGGATGTCTCGACTTCCCCAATTTTCTTTCCCTTCGTGTCTTACCTTAATATGTTTGTTACACTTATCAGACTTCTTGAAATACAAAGCCTTTAGCGGTGGAGGATTTGCAAACACTGCTGCAGAAAACACTCGTTCAAGGACCAAGTGTGTGAAATACTGACCCAGCGCTTGGCTCCCAGCCACCAGTCTGTCTCCAGCCCAGCTCAGCATCCCGCCCCACCAAGCGTCCAGCCTCGGTGGGCGCAGAGAGGCTGATGAGCACCATCTTGTGGCTTCTTGGCTGCGGACAAGGGCCCCGGGGTTGCTGAGGAAGGGCTGATGAGTGGGCTCTTCAGTGCCAGGAGGTCGCAGGATCAGGTTGTGAGTTAACTGTGTTCCCACAGAACATCATGTGCTGTCGGCGTGTTGGTGGCAGGGTGAGCAGGCAGACGAGCTGAGGCATGAGAATGTAAGAAACCAAGCCTGTGAAAACATTGGTAAATATATTTTATGAAAAAAAGCTACCCCTCAGACACTGCTGATTTAGCTGGGAGAAGGAATATGAGGATATATTGATAGGTCACTAAATCCTGCACTGCAGTGCAAAGATTGAGAGGGAAATGCCAGCAGCAAAGTCAAGGAAATTTCCAGTGCTGCCTCTTTCAGCTGCTCCGTTGGTTTGAGTCCCCTCTGTCTGTGACTCTGGTTCCCGCAGGTGAGCTGCTACGAGAGAACCCAAACCTTTTTCATCCTGCCAGGGTATCTTGCACATGAGCCTTCATCCCACTGCCGTCTTTTCTAGTGCATTTCTTCACTGCAGAGGTTCAGGTCTCCAGAAAGATTTTCCCCTGTAGTCCTGACTCTCTCATCAGTCTATGAATAGCTCCCACTGGCATCGCTACCTGAATCATATCCACCCATGCTAAACCTTATGTAGAGGCTTGCTATTCTGTAGAAACCTTAGAGTGTGGGTCCTCAAATGAATAAAAGACCTAATTTCAAACAAAGCAGTCCTTTGGAATTTGAAACATCCTGCAGTGCTGTATCCAGTGGGACACAGGAGTGTCTGAGTGCACAGTTAGAGCCTATCAGAATGATAATTAGTCTAAGAGAATAAACCAGGTTATCCTGACAGCCTACAAGTTACAGAGGATTTTGTGATTAAGTCAAAATTATTCATACCAGTTTCACATGTTCAAAAATCTGGAAAAATGAGAAAAGATTTCACGTGTTGGACAATCTGAGTGGGCTGTGTGAGAGCTGTGGAGACAGATTATGATACCATCAGGGAAGAGCTTAAAAGGAACATAACAGAGTGAGTTCAAACCATGGTAAATGTGGTGGTGTTGTTACTGTTGCTAATACCATTCCCACAAATGTTTGATATGCCATAGGTATTTTTCAGACATACAAGAAAGGATTATGTATGGCCAGGTGAGTTCACAGTGGGATATGAGTAGTTTTTTTTCAGTTTAACATGGAAGCAAATAAACTAAACAGAATATTGGCAATTATTTTGCTTCCTGTTGAGAACAGGTTATGCATCTATCCTGGCTTTCTTTCCATGTGACATCGGGTGGGGAGGATGACAGCTGTACCAAGGAGAATAATATAAAGACATTCAGCCATCCTGCAGTAGTTCAGAGAATCACCTTTGACGGGTACAGAAGCGGCGTCCTTGAACTTCGCCAGCGTCACAGCAGTTCTTTATCACACACCATACTTTGATAAAAGGGAGAAGAATCAATAAAGCAGAGAATGTAGACTGAACAGCTGATGCTGAGTCAAATTCTTAGGAGGCAAAGGGTGTTCAGAGAGAATATAATAAGAGATTCAAGTTCCTCAAGTCCTCTGTAATAACACAATGTCTAATTTCAGTTACCAGGGAGGGGCCTTTTGGAAGGTTACTCTTCCTTTATGCCAAGGTAAGTAAGACTAGAAAAAGCAAGCGCTTAAGGAATGAGGATTCAGCTGTGAGATTGTACAGGATAAAATGTCAATCGAGAATTAGTTTAGGCAACGGAAGGGAGTGCATTACGCTTGAAAAGGGAGAGCCAGACTGTGCTATTAGGTGATGTGCTACTGCACTGGAGCCAGTGCAGCCGAAGGGGACTGGAGATGCTCCAGTGAGGTCCCATTGTGTGCGTCCTTCCATCCATCAGTACGCCCAGGTACAAGTCACAGCTGTCTGGGCTGAGAAGTCGACCGCTTTGCTGTCTCATCCAATGCAACACGCGCTTCCCAGGCAGACGTCTTCTTTCAGGGGTGAAACCGAAGAACTGGCAAAGCTCCTGTGTTTCAGAGAAACACGGAAGAACCTCAGAAGCTAAACTTGTGCAGCAATGGGGATGTGCTGGGAGGAGCACACTGGCTCCCTGGTGGTGGAACCTTCTGACAATCAGAAAGCTCTGTGAAACATGGCATTGGTAGATAAGAAATAGAGTAAGAGAGATCTAGTCTGGTTTCAGACCTCTTTAGGTATATGCAAAACATTTATTGGCCACAGACTCATTTTCTTACTTAGTTATACAACTCTTCCATGGGTATATCAGGTTCCATCTTAAAGCTATTTAAGTTCCTTGTCCTTACTGCCCTCTTTGAAAGATCACGCCAATGTGCAAATCTCCTTGAATAGTTAGAAATGTTTTCTTTAGTTTTCCATCTCAACATGCTGCTGCTCAGATTATAAAAATTGGATCTCACAGTCACGTTAACCTTTAACTTAGTTCTTTTCCCATGCTATTTATCTCAACATCTATTTATAAAGACTTGTATGTTGTTTCTCCACTGTCACACTGAACAAACCATGCTCTTTTTATTTCTCCCTCAGACTGATATTTCTGTAATCATTCTAATAGCCACTCTGCACGGATTCCAATTTGAGTTTATATTTTTCAACCCTGTTGACTGGAATTGTGTAACTGTATCGCACAACATCTTACCAGCGCCTTATCTAAAAGTCCCAATATTTCCTTCTCTACTAAAACTTCCACCTAGCCCATCTGAACATTGCATTCTCTCTTTCCACAGCTGTGTCGTACTGGCAGCGCTGGCACGTTGACAGTCTAGCAGAACACTCAGATCTTTTTCCTTCTCTGTTGCTTCCAGCTGATGAATCCCAAGAACATGACTTTGCAGTTCACATTATTAAATTTCTATCACTGCAGGCAAGAAGGTCATCTAATTCCAGTGCGATGATCTGGTCCTCCTCAGTATTGGCAATACTTTCCAGCTTTGTATCACATGCAAACTTTTTCAAGCTGGGCCAGATCATTATTCCTAATTCACGGAAGTGTACATTAAAAAGCATGGCTCCAGAGACCGATCCCTGAGGAACACCATCGGGTAATTTACTGCATTCTTATAACTCCTTTTTTATGATAACGTGTTGCTCTTTGTTCACATTGCTTTTGTATTAATCCCTGTCATCTCCACTTTCAGTAAAGATTTCCTATGGAGCACTGTATCAAATGATCTGTTTCAGCTTCAGTAGACCGAGTTCACTGCATTAGTCCGTTCTAAGGCGACAGTTATCATACTCAAAGTATGTTTGCTCAGTCTGACATCCTCTGCTTAGGGAAACCATGTATTTTTTCTCACATGTTTGCCTCCCTACAATTAATTGCTCTTTCTTTCAAAATTTGTTGTAAGACTTGGCATTATACTGAACTATAAAAATACACTTTAGCATTCTTTCTAAAAATACTTCTTAGAACATACACGTATACACATTATATTTGCTCTACTGACATCTTAGGCAAGCATTTAAATTCATTCAACACTGGCTGCTTTTACTTGCATTTTCAGATACCAATTATTTCAATATGTTAGAGAGATTGTATGTATTCCTCAGTGTCTTTTGCATGAAGAACCTAGGATACTGTAATTTCTGTTATGCTACTGTTTCCTTTATATATCATTCTCTTCTGTCATTAGCCTTATGTAAATCTAAGCAAAGCTTCCCTTTGCTCACTCTGAAGTAGCACCATCTCTTGTCAGTTATTAGATTATTAAAGAAAATCATCTTTTACCATCCCTGTGTCTCTGATGGAGCTCTGCCTTCATTGGTGACGTTTATTTTCTGCTTTATGTCTGGGAAGTTAAAATCTGCCATAAACACGGAATTGCGTTTGTTATTATCCTGTAATTTTACATCCTCAGCACTATCCTTCTTGGGCAGTTTGTGTCGTCTGTTATCCTGGTAATTTCCACCCAAACAGGATTTATTTCATTGATGTGGTCACAGATTTCTCTATCCTCAGCCACTTCCTTAACATTCGATGATACCCTTTCTCCTTTGCTCTCGTTTCTGTCCTTCCTAAGATGCTGCCTACGTACTGCATTCATGGGAATATTCTGTCCCCAGCTGAAGTGCAGGAGGCCTCTCCATGCTCTAGCCTAGTTGTGTGTAGACCTCGGAGCTTCTGATTTCTGACGTTGCCTTTGGCATCGCCATTGCCATTCTGTCTGGGCAAGTCAGTTTTCAAAAGGGACGGTGCGCGTCCTGTCCAAGGCATGCGGAGGAGAAGCTGCGTACTGCCCGTGGCCAGCTGGTAACAGAATACTTCTCACAGGCAAAGATGGTCTGAAATAGATGTTTGATAATTTAGCTGCCTGTCTGAACACCCTGACCCCACAAGTCCTCAAGCCCTGATTATCCACCCAGGATTATTAGAGAGAAGCATTACTATCGAAGTTAGCAGACAGAAACACTGGGTTTCAGGCTTACTGATTTGTTCCTCTGTGGATGTAATTTTTTTCAGTATTTTTCTGGCATCCAGAGCCAATGAGAATAGTCAGGGAACTTCCTATTGAAAGATCTATTTAAGCTAAGGAGCCATCTCCATGTCTTATTTGTTCTTTACTTCTTCAGAGAAATTATTTTAGCCACATTGTGAAGGCATTCACTGAGATGATAAATTTCAGCAGGGCTAGGGGCCAGGCGAGAAATGTGCTCCCACATACCCGATCCCTGGAATCCACCGGAGATTTGCTTCTCGGCAGCGAGTGCAACATCAAACAAATAATAAAGGACTTGTTGAGAAGCGACATTGCTGAAGTTCTTTTCACTCCAGTCACTGATGGCTGCACACACCCAGCTGCCGTTGGGAGCGCCTCCAGACAGAGCTGGATGATGCAAAGCATTTTTTAAATGTTTGCACAATAAAGAATTGCCATCATGAGGTCAGGAGCAACTGCTTTCAGCAAGTAAATATTGTGCATATCTCTGTTAGATAATAGCTACGGGCAGCGTGCGTTGTAGCTGGAGCCTGCAGGGAAAGCGTGGCAGTGACTCCAAAGAGGTGCTCTTGTCTCCTCAATCAGGATGAGACTTCTACTGTGTGGTTCAAGTAATGCTTCCCCTTTCATCCGGTACTACTGGCTGCAGTGCATCAAGCTGAATTTTTCAGAGATGTAAAATTAAATTAGAAAGCAGCAAAAGGTTCAGTGAATTGGAGAAAGTAATAATTTTATATCTGACTCATCTTCAAAGTGTTCAATCGGACCAAAAAATAGCTCAATTCCTTTTCAAAGGTAAGTGCTAGCAGCAGCATCCCAGGAGTTGAACAATGTTCACAATTTAGCAGCTCTGGTCAGGACTTCTGCATTTCTCCATGGAGCAAGAGCAGCTTCTTTAGCTGCAGTGTTACTAATTGAGATGCAGTGACTCGTCTGCCTCTTATGTGATGACACTTTCTGATTGTGTTTCGCTACTGCTGTTCTCCTACCTTTCCATTGTAGTACGTTGCTTACAGAAAGGAATGGCACTTCCCTGGCAGGCTGGATCTGTAAAAGGTCTCAGTGGGTCTTAATTAGTAGTTCTCAGAGAACATTAGAAGGTCATTTCTCAATAGAAAAGATAGGAGCAGCACGTTTAGTGTTGGGATGTCCCACTGGTATTTCAGTGGGCTCTGTTCGATGCTCAGAATATTTTTGAACAGATGTTTGTTCAGAGTCCTGTCTTTTGAGGAGTTTGGTGTTTGACTACTGCAAAACAGACAGTATAGTTTAAAGACATACCACCAGTGTAATTGTGTTTCTAAAATGACAGAGTGGTTTACAAAGAATCCTTGACCTGTTGGTAACAAGTTTTATATGTCTTCTTCCCACAAGGTGAATGGCAGGAAACTGAAGTTTATTGTTTTCTTGGCAAGGCAGCAGATAGTCTGCATGAGGTTCTAAGAGTGAAACATCTCGAATGAAGACAACAGGGAACAGAGGCACAAGAGCACACCATGAGTTGAGGAGAGCTGAACACACAGCTGACTTGATAGTACTAGTACTTGTTACCTTGCACAGTGTTATCCTAAGCTTGCTTCTGGCTGGAAGGGAATTTATACTTCCAGTGAATGAGACTGGAAGTGATGAGGAAATGGTAAACTTGAGGAAGTGATAGAATCCATCTAGAACAGGACAAAGCCCGCGTCCTTCCTCATCCTCAGGCATGGCTTGACTGCTAGCAGATTTGCAGCACCGCTGAAGTCCTTGTTTTGCCTTTTGCCTAACTGACTTCATTAGGAACCAAAACATCTTTTTGCCTCTTGCAACTCCATTCAAGGCAACATCTCGGACAGCAAGAGCTTGGAGCAGAGGCTGCTGTGCTGTCTGGTGCCAGTTCTCTCCGTGCCTCTGCTGCTGGGTGGGTGAGGCAGGAGGGTTGTTTCACAGTGGGGAAGAACTGCAGGTGGGAAATGACAGCTGGAAGAAACACTTGATCTTGTGCCTACAGTTTTAGGATGGAGAGTGAACATGAGTCTTACCTAAGGTTGGTGAGCAGACGCAGCTTGTGTGATTCACAGGAGTAATTCCCTGCAGTCGGTGTAGTGCTGCTTGGGTTGTGAACTCCATTGGGTAGAGAGGATTTTGTCCATGACTTCAGCTCTTAGGCAGTATGTCACTGCAAATACCACCGTAATGAAATGCTAATGAAGACAATTGGGCAGATGTGTGCTGTTCCTGAACATCATCTTTCAGCTCCAACTCGGGTGGAGTTCTATACGTGCAGCAGTATGGGCGATAGCTTAACAGAGAGGGCAAAGCAAACCTGAGACCTGGATTATTCTCTGGGCACAAGTCCATGCTATACATCATGCTTCGTGTGTGATAGTATTAATGGTACTGTCATTGATGCTTTTTATATTTTAATAGTACCTAACTCCCAATATGTGTCCCAGCTCCAACTAGGGGTGACTAAATGGTTTGGAAAACCAGTTTTGGTGCCTTCCCAGTCAAAGCAGTTGCCAGTTCTGCTATCTATAGTCTATGGCATCAATCCAAGTCTTTCCAAAGCATTATATTCACATTATGATTTTGACAAAAAAACTTTGCAATGGGAACATTCATTCTGATTTTAACTCTTTCAGGCAGTATTATCAAATCAGGATTGTGATCCTGTGAGATGCACATGGGCCAGCATTGGAACCCATATAGTTGAAGTTTTTCTGACTGCTGACTTAAAGTGGAAAGTATTAATCGGCTTGTAGGATAAAGAAGCCTTATTCAGTATTTTACTTCTCATTCTGTAACCTGAAGGTACATGATGTGAGTTTTCAGGAGATGTTTGCTTGAGGAAGATCCCAACATCCTAGCCTGTTACTTTGTTTCACCACAGATTCATTAGCAGTTAGGGAAAATATGTTATAAGTGATCATATAGTTGTTTGTTCAAAACTATATTTTAATGTGAATTACATGCCAGTGAAAATACAGAATAATCTTTCTTGTTTACAGAACCGAAGATGCACAGTCGACCTCAATTTCCCCAAAGTCTGTGATGTTTATTTAAAGCTTCAGTTTTGACCTAGATCCAGTACTCATTTCTGAAAGCTGCATAAGGTTCTGACTTGCAGCAATTTTCTTCTTACGGTCATTAATATATATGCATGTAAAATCAAGCATTCCAGCCTCTTGTCACATGAACTGTATTTTCCAGAAGAGTTTCTACATATATATATGCACAGGATATTGCAGGCAGGGGCAAAAAAGTGTGTGCTCCATATATATTTGTTACTACCTGCTTTAACTTGACTTAGCTGCATTTCTAAGCAGCATTGTCAGGGGAATTAATTTCATCAGAGTCAGTGGAGAGAAAAATCGAGGAAGAATTCTACTCACAACAAATTAAGGTTTAATACTGCAAAGTTGTCGTTATGTATATCTAAGGCTGTTGAAAGTCATGTTGCTGAGAATGACTTGGGGGCTCGTTACTGCAGTCGTGGGCATCTTCCTGACAGAAGCTCACTTTTGGGAAATGCGATATGAAATTTTCCGTAGGTTCTCATCTCATTCCCATCCTGTGTTTATTTCACTCTTAGTGCGCTTCCTTTTTCCTAGTTAGGAACTAAGTTTTCAGCATCTATGAACAAGTCCGAAAGGACTCAAGTGAATGTAAGTTACATCTTTTTTTCCTAGTTTTGGGAACGGGCTTTTCCTCAACTAATTTGTTCATAGGATTTGGTCACATTGTGCTTCTAAACATAGTCACAATCTTCCTTAGATCCTTAATTTCTCTAGCTGTGTTTTGAAAGACGGTGTGTTATTCCTAGCATGTCTTTTTTTAGGAGAGTAAACCCAAAAGTGGGTGTATTTCTTCCCTTCTAGTAATCTCTACAATATCTTCTCAGTCTCTCAGGGGCTGACTCTGCATTCTGCGAACGGCCGGAGCTGCTGTTGAAGGCTGTAGCAGTTAAAAAAAGTGCAGAATCAAAGAGGTATTCTCATGGCAGTTTAAAGGTTGACAGAAATTGTGGCACTGATGTAGACATTGTTTCTTTGGATTTTAGATGCATTCTTAGGTATGTCTGTCAGGTGCAAATTGACCCCTCGAATTCCTTTTCTGGCCTTCCTCAGTAATTGGCTTTTTTTTTCGAGATTGGGCAGGAGCTGTAGTAAGCAAATACCCAGAGCCATCTGGAGATGTACTTAATTTCGCAATGGTGGACAAAACTGTATTTCAGATAAGGATGGGAATGACCGAGCAGAAAAGCAGTTAGAGCACCTATCGGAAGCAATATCCACTGGTGGGCTCTGTGGACACTAAACCAATCCATGGCAGAGCTCCTGTGTGTTGCTCACTCAAGAGTTTAACTATAAGGAGAACTGTGTACGTTAATTGAACCACCTATATAACTGCCCCAGCACCAGAACCCGCAGAGAAGGTTAGGCTGGGTTCAAACTTTAACTGGTGCTTTTCAGATTTCTTTGGGAGTCATTGGCAGGTGCTGGTGGGGCACAGACAGGATCTCCTGCCTTTCAGTGATCATCTTGATGTTCTAGAGACCTTCCTTCTCCGCTTTCTTTCCTATTAGCACCTCCTCTACAGGATGAAGCTCCCAGTAGATGAGGCCAGGAATCCTCAGCGTGGATATTTCCTCTCCAGTGAGTCTGCCCAGGCAGGGAATCTAGCTCAAATAGATTGTTGCCAGGCTTGTGTTTGCCAGCTGGAGCAAAGCACATTGCAGCACGGCTGTGTGTGCAAGCCCAGTCCCAGTGGTGGGACCAGCTAGTTGTTCAGCACTGCCAGTGAAGAGGAAAGCTCTTGTAACTCTCCTGATCTCCAGCAACCATAATCAAATACGGAAAAATCAGACATGATACACTGATGCTTCTGCTTATGCATAAAGAGCAGCAGAAGATTTTCATGTAAGACAGGAGCGTTTAACATACATAGGAATGTAGTACAGGTTGCATTAATTTGCTTCATTAAATTATCATTTTTCTGTTGCCTGTGTTCAGTGATTCAGCATTTTTGAGACACGTCCTTGATGAAAATGAATGCGTCTGGAGGCTCGTGGGGGATGAAGACTATATTTGGGTCAAATTAAAAAGTGGTCCGTAGTGTGTTGGATAGTTCAGCTGTAAAATTTAACCCGTGAAAGGGTAAAAGTGCTAATCTTGGTTTTACCAGCTCAGCAGTAAACAGAGCAGGTGCAAGCCATGTTTAATCCATGACCCCTGGGAAACGGTGTGGTAATTTCTGTTGCCTTCCTGCGCCAGATGCCGGGCTCGCTGAATTTCTAATTGCGAGCGCTACCTCGAAAGACTGATAAGGCACAACCGAGCACCTGGGTCGCATCGAAATGAGAACAGCTCTGTTAACTGCACCTTATTGTGATGTTCCACTGTAGGCAACACCTGTGCTATGACTTTATAAATAGATAAGTTGAGCTGTGCTCACACAAGGTTAATTCAGGAGTTGTCAGCTTGCTAGGCAGCTTTCCAGCCGCGCGCTGATGGCACGCGCTCCTAACATAAGAGGAAATCATGTTTCATGTTTATATGGTATATTATGACATAAAGTTGGGGTTTTGCCCCTTATCTTTAAAATTCCTAGTCTGCTTCGGAATTCAAAGGAAGTTTCAAGTAGACACGATTTAAACATTTTCTATTGTCTTGGAGTAGGCATGTCTCCTGCCAGCTTCTAAAAATATTTGGCTGGTCAGAATTCCTTTGCAGCGGCAGCATGCACTTGCAGAGGAATTAAAATTTTGGCAAAGGTGCTGCGAACTGTTTTCTCATGCATTTTAATCTGTATGATGTTTTTTGCTCAATTTACAGCGATAGTCACTGTAGCCCACACAGCACTGAACCAGCACATCCTTCTGGTGCTGGGTAGTGCTCTGAATGAGAGATCCTTTTGCTGAACATCCTGCAGCCCCTGGGTTTTGATTGGCTTTGGATCTTTAGATTGGATTTCCTTCATGTTCAAATAACTGACATTTGGAAATTATGAAGAAAACAATGCATCATGTCACCCACCACTTCTTCCTAGTTATTCAGAGTTTATAGAGGTTGATTCACAAGATTCAGAAGCAGTCAGCAATTTATCATCAAACCCCCTTCTGTTCAGAAGTCATTCAGATTTTGTGTTGTCTGATATACCTTAATTATTCTACTAAGCTGTATTTACTGGTTTCTACATTACTTTGATAGTTAAAAAAACCACCAGTTTTCCATAAATGCATTTTTTTGTTTGGATGAATTTTTCTTTTCCCAGATTGGAGAGGAAAGTAGTAAATACTGACATTTATTGAGTGAAATTAGACCTTTTGAGTTTAGTCAAAGCTTTGGAAAGTAGCAAAGAGGTGAGTGAGTGGGAAAATGTCTTTTGTGCTCGGGCAGCTACTGCTTATACAAGATGGCATCAATCCCTGGATATTCCTAGAATTCATCAGTAAAAATATGAGACGTATTTTCTGCAGATCCTGGCACATGTGAGTAGTAGCAATCACTTAAGCAGCCCTACTGCCTTGTAGGCTATGGCCAAAACAGTATAGTGCAAAATGAAAGGACGTACAATACTCCTATGATGCTCTTACAAGGGAGATGAAGAATATCCTGCATGGTGAGCTGGGCTCACTAAGTTGCTGGTATTGGAGATGAAACAAACAGCTGCATTAAGTATGATCCTTGCTTCAATCTTCACTATTGTTTTATCTGTCTGTATTTTATAATCCTACTAGCAAAGCACCTTCACCCGTAAGACCGTAAATCTGTTTCTGTTGGATTAGTTTTATTAAAAAGTTGAGGAAAGGATTGTGGAGGATAGGAGGTCTTTGATCCTTGGGTGATCTTTAGACTCTCACTCTGCAAGGATAAGGAAAATAACCTGCATATTTCAGGTCTGGGTTTTTTTTTTTCCTAAGTAACAGGTTAAACTTAATAAGTAAACTTTTAAAATAAGATACCGTTCTTAATAGTGCCAAGGTTTTTTAAAACATGTCTGCAGTTTGTTTCTCGTGAGTTGTTCCATGTCTGTGGCATCAGCTTTGCTCATTGGTTTCGTTGCTTTCTCTATAACAAATTTTCACTGAGGTATTTTAAACCTCTTTCCGTTCTGATTACCAAATAGTACAGAAATTTATGTCCAGTTACTACCTTTGATAAATGGTTCATGTTCCGAATTTGGTCTTTTGAACGTATAACTATTAAAAATATATAAAAGTGTCAAAAATTAAGTTTTGCATTGTACATATGCAGGCGGTGTTGGGTTGTGTTTCTTGCTCAATTGGCAAGAGTCTTCCCGATCCTGCATAATTTGTCTTGATTCACCTCCATTCTTCTCTGCCTAATTGGTGATGTTGAAATGTCAGTGCTCTGGAAGGCAACATTCATTAACATAAGAATAAGTAAGATTGCAAAGGATCAACATTTCAATACAAGGTAGATCCTTCCTTCCCTTACAGTGCTTCAGTGAACTGCACTTTCCTCTAAACCTGGAATCCTTGTGGTTTTCTTCCAAGTGTGCACTTCCATAGAATCACGGAATGCCTTGGGTCGGAAGGGACCTCTAGAGGTCATCTAGTCCAAGCCCTCTGCAGTAAACAGAGACATCCTCAACTAAATCAGGTTGCTCAGAGTCCCATCAAGCCTGACCTTGGGGCCTCCACCACCTCCCAATTCGGCTGAAAGCATCCAGAGCACCAGCTGACTGTATGTTAGCCGCTTACTTACTCTGTTTTACTGAGCCCTTTCTGGATCTGCCCTCTGGATCCAAATGCTTCTGTTAAAAATTCCTTTTGTCAGTATTGTGAATTATTTCCAAATTGGGATGAACTCCCCTCCCCACACAGAGAAGTCCTCTCCCTAAAACTACGTGTGGAAGCCAGAGACTGTTGAAGGGGAATGCAAGTGGTCTAAGATGATTTCTGCTTTAATTTTAGAGCAGTTACGATCAGATTATTAAAGATATTTTAAATGAGAGGTGAGTACCTACACAGGTAAAAAAAATGTCCTTTAATCTTCCCTGAGCTTCAGCTTGCTCAGTGTTAACGAGTACTTGTGTCAGGGTTTTCCTTAATCATTTTGTGCCAAGCTAAGTATAAAGTGGTATGGAAATGGAAAGCATTACCTTGATAGGCAGGTTGATCAAGAATAGCCTGTTTGATAGGACTCTCAACAGTTTTCCACGGGTGACACATTCAAGCAGTGATGTATAATATTTAGTGACATTTACTATTAGAATTACTTTGTAGAGTGGCACGCAAATCGGATTTTGTCTTCTGCTCAGATGTTCGCCTTCCTTCCTGAAAGGAGCTGCGATGGAGAGGTTCCTGCCGATCTAGAGGTGCAGGTGCTTTTTTGGCAAGCTGGTGTGACCAGAGTTTATACCAGCAAGATACTTATTTCAAGATGGCTAATTACAGGACCATTCCCTGCAGCCTGGAGACTGGTTCCTTTCAAAGAGGCACTGGCTCTAGAACTTGCGGGTAGTTTTACTAAATGTTTGCACTGAGGCTGAAATGCTGCTGAACTATTCCTTTGCAGAAGTGCTGTTCTTGTCCTATTACAGCTACAGTGTAGAAACACATGAGGCCTTAAGCGCTGCCATTTGCTTATTTGAGTAATCTCAGATAGGACAAGTTTTTGAGAGTTGCTCAGCAGCTTCCGCAACGATTGCCTTAATGACAGTACTGCCTGAGAAAAGGCTGAACTGGAACCTTGTTTAATCTGTTGCATCTTACTCGGTCTGGTTGTCAGAATATTCTTTCTGGTTTGCTTTATTTTTTTTTTTTTATTTTCCTTATATACACACATATAATGTATATTTAGACCGCTACTGCATTAGGCATTCATTTGGTTAAATGGTTTCTCAGTATGTTCAGTACTGCGTTGCTGAATCTGGAGCAAAATTTAATAGAGCACACAGTTGAGCGTTTGCTAAAAATAAACAGGAGATGGTGACAAGGAATTTCTAATGTAGCTATGAAAGTTTTACAACAGCTTCTTTACACTGAAGTCATCACTTTGCATTTCCTTTTGTGTTAATGGAAATTAGAGAATAGACACGTGTAATTTCTCTCTTAAAATTTTGGTGGAAGGTTCTATCGGAAGCTTTACGATACAGATCTATCACCACAGATGTATCTTTTAGTCCAGCATTAGACAGTTGTCAGTGGCATAAAAAAAAACCCCATTTGAAAATTGGCATGAACTGGCATTTTGGCTGGGAACATCAGCAGCGAGGAATATGTGGGGAAAGAAATTTGCCCACTCCTAACTGTGTTTCTTATAAACCAGGATGGAATCCCATTGAGAAGAAATCTCTACTGAAGTGGGCACTTCTTACACCTTTCACAAAAATTCATTCTTTTGATTAACTCAGTTAACTCCATAGAATGGTTCAATGGGCTAAAGTGAAATTAATTAGATTTAATAAAGTAAATTTAAATGAATTGAATGAGATACATTCACAATTATGATCCATTTTCATATCTTAATGTTAAAACCTCTGCAAAGAAGAGCTGTTTGAAGCCAAAGTGGGGAGCACCCTTCCAGATCAGGCTGATCAAATCTATAGTAGGTATTCCTGAGTCAAAAGAAATTAAATTTGTACTAAATTTTGCAGGACATTAGTGGCAGATGTAAATACATACAAATATGAAATATTTCCCAAGAAGGATGTAATTCCTTAATGAATTTACAATGAATGGATTAACAAAAGCTTCTGGATCTTTATTTAACACACTTCAAAATTAATACAAACTGAATTTTCTACCAGCATTTCAGAATCTGCCCTGCCATACCTGTCAGAAGTTTGATTCTCCATGCGCAAGCGTAAGCATTTGTGGAAATAAATGAGAGTCCTGTTCTAAGCCCATTTTAGAGTGACAGAAAGACACTAAGGGGAAAACGTTTGACTCAAATAAAGAAATTTCCTTTACTGATTGCTTTAAACCCAGTTTTCTTTGGCCACTTTTCCTCGGGAGCTATGTAAGCTCATTTTGGATGCTGTAGGATTGGAACTGAGAAAGATGCCTCCAGTTTAATAAAAATACTATATATTTTTTCACTTATAACTGAAAGTGGAGGTGGTATCTATGTTGTCTCGATCAGGTGGAGGAGCAAATCGCTTTGTTCAATATAAAAAGACAACATTGACAGGGAAAGAAAATACATATGAAAGGATGAGACATTTCTCTTTCAAGGGGAGGGAGAGCAGGGCGTGTGTCTCAACATTCAGATGTACAGAAACTTAATCTTCAGGCTGAAAACCTGGCGTAAAGACCTTGGTTCTGTAATCGGCTCTGCTCCTGGTGCCCAGTCGTACTCTGGTTTGTAGTAAGCAAATTGTGAACCTTTTGGGGCTTTATTCACAGTTCCATCGAAGACCTTTAACACCCCTCTGGCAACCTGCTTACTCTGCTAGAGAATATTCCTTCCGCATCAATAACGTTATCAAAAATTTTGAAGAAAACCGACCAAAAATAAAACCATCAACATCCTGTCGTCGATCCAATTATCTGTCTCTAAAAATGGTTTTAACACCTCCCACACAGAACAGCAGCTTCAGTAATTTGGCAATGATAACAGCGCATAATCAAGAAACACGAGGCTGTGATATTTGGTAATACATCCCATTTTGTGTACAGGAAGAGTTTTGTTTAAATAAATATATTTTCTTTTTAAGTACCTTTTGGATTAGTTGCTATTAGGTTGCTCATCCCATTAGTCTCATGCAGTTACTACAAATGTTTAACTACAGAACTGGTAAATGGGTGAATCACAACATTCCTGATGGCGGCAGATAGGAGAGGAGGCTTTGTATCTTTGGGTTTTGTTTTTGTCATGTTCCTGGTGTTATTTGAAGATAAGGGTAACACTGACTAAGGTGTAGAACAAAGGATTGGAAGGTTTGGTTGTTTAGCTTCTGCCAGTGACTAATTCATAGCTACCCTTAAGTGTACCATCATTACAGACTAGTGCTCTGACAAGTCCTGTAATGATATGCTGCCACAACTCCCCAGATATTACAACATTGTGTTTTATCAGCAAATTGCATCAAAGACCTAACATTCAATTATGGGGGAGAGGGGGGTTGGGAAATAAAGCCCTCTGCCGTGTTTAAAACGCAGGGAATTGTTTTCATTGTCGAAATGAGAACAGTCTTACATTGTAAATCTGCTGATAGGCCACAGATGAAGTTTTCAGCTTTATGTCTGTAGCTATTGTGAACCTCAAAATTCATTATGTATGGAATTTGCAGGAAGTCAGTGGCAGATCTCAGAAGTACCTCAGCCCGTAGACTCTGTAGCAAGAGGTACACTGGATTTGCCCACGTAGTTACACCGCAGAACTACAGTGTAGTTTGAATACCCATCATTAAAAACTGTGGCTATAATGTCAACTAGAAGGAGACACATTCACATTCTGAGGCCCCAGCCCTGATGTTCATACTCAGCAGAGGGAGATTTGACAGAGTAAAAAATCAAGGACCAACCTCCAATTTTCCACTGGTATTTACGCAGCAGAAAACCTGGCTGCAAGCTTGTCACCAGCATCAGTTTTAGATGTAAACATCAGTAGAGAGCTATTTAAATTGAGATGATAGCTGTTTGTACATGAAAAAAAAAAGTGTTACATATTGCATATTACATATGACTGATTTTAAAGGGAAAGGACCACATGTTGCCTTCCCAGTCCATAAAAATCTACAGCCATCCATCCAAGGAATACTTTGGGACCATTTATTGGTTTATGTTGCTTTTAAAGAATAATTCACAATAAGCAGCATAATGCATGAATAATAGTTTACTAAAACAACAAAAAAGGAGCTTGTCTTCCATGTCATTATTCAAGTAAAATATTTCCCTTGGAAGACAAACTAATTAGAACATTTCAAAAAATATGGATCATTTGGTAATACAATTAGTGTCTTAAAGCCAGAGAGATGTCTAGGGGTAGACATAGACTTGGTGAGAGAAAAATAGTTTGATTTTAAGTACATCACCACAGCAAGAGAAAAATTACCCTAAAAAAAATTAGTAACAGAGAGGGATTTAGGTTTATATTGTGTCTTCCTGGACATCATGTTCCAATCACTTTGAGCACAAAACTTTCCTTTCATGAAGTCCCAGGGGTGCACTCATTAAACATTTCTTTGGACAGCCTGTGCTTGCATAGTCATTATATAATCTTGACATAATTAGTCTTTTTTTTTTGCTAAATTATTTGGGAAATGGAAATCTAGTTTGTTACTTATATAGTACATCCCTCTTTCCTCACTATACAGACCCTGCCTGCTTCCTTAGGATTAACGCTTACATTTATGTTACTTAAAACTGTCACCTCATTTTCATGAACTCTAAATTCACCAGAATGACAACCCTCAACCAGAATAATCATTATTTCCGAATCCTGCTTGTATCGTTAATTTAACAAGGTCATTTCCAGCCTTGGGAACGCGCAGGCTACAGAGTGTACTTCATACCCATCTTCGTCTCTAACATGAGACCCGCCACCCTCCTCTTCTGCAGAGGAGGCGGAATAACGCAGGACCCAGGCCGAGGGAGGGTCCGGAGAGAGCCAGCGGAGCCGTGTGCCCGCTGCTCCCGCTCGGGTGCCGGGCAGCGCGGCGCGGCTGCGGCGGCTCCTCGGGGGATGCTCTGCCGGAGGGCTCCGGGGCTTCTCGGGGAGCCTGGCT